>JAJEJO010001040.1:209072-414689 GCA_020662805.1 Glaucomys volans | reverse complement strand
AAAAAAAAAAAAAAAAAAAAGAATGTATACCTAGCAGGGCACAGTGGCACACACCTGTGAGCCCAGTGACTCAGGAGGCCAAGGCAGGAGAACTGAAAGTCCCAGGCTAGCCTGGGCAATGGAGCAAGACCCTGTCTCAAAACATCAACAACAACAACCATAAAAGGGGGTTGGAGGCACTGGGACCGAAGCTTAGTGGTAGAGCACCTACCTAACATTAAGCGAAGTCATGGGTTCAGTCCCCAATATCACACACACACACACACACACACACACACACACACAGAGTCTTCTTTCTGACCCCCAGCCTTCTTGGAGAGGTAGATCCAGGGTCCTTTGTGAAAGTTATCTGTCACTGTGACTCATTTACTCAGGTGCAAGAAATGATGAGAGTCACCTAGGCTCTTAGAAGGACCAGGACTAGGATTGGTTTAGAGCCAGGGAGTCAGATTTAAGGAGATACTCACTCTCAGATGAATTAAGAGGAGAGAATGAACACAGCTGACAGAGGAGTATCCAAAATAATGCCTTTTAGAAAATGAAACTTCAGGAAGGAAAGATGAGAAACTGGAGTGACTTGCCCAAGGCCCACAGCAAACTCAAAAGACAGTATAAGATGAAGATCTCCTGACTTCCTGTCGAGAGAACTGTCCTTGGCTCTTTTTGTATTCCTTCCAATTCATGATTCTGTTTGATGCTTTTTAGTGCAGTAATATTTTATTATCTGTACATCTTTTTTTCCCCCTTTTTTGACATAGTTGAACTAGTAATGACTTTGGGTTAGGAGAAATAAATTTGTAGCATTAACATGAATTTATGAGACTTTAAAGAAATTGTTTTACCATCTTTGAGTTACAGTTCCACGTCTTCATAATGAAGATATGGGGAGGAGGAAAGGCAGGCAGTTGGATCATGAAGAAACAAAGTCACAGGAGGAATAAGTTCTAGTGTTCTACATCACAGTTAGGTAACTATAATTCACAATAAAGTAGTATATATTTTATAAAGAATTAGAAGAGCCAAACATGGTGGTGCATGCCTATAATCCCAGTGGCTCAGGAGGCTGAGATAGGAGGATCGTGAGTTCAAAGCCAGCCTCAGCAACGGTGAGGCACTAAGCAACTCAGTGAGACCCTGTCTCTAAATAAAATACAAAATAAGGCTGGGGGTGTGGCTCAGTGACTGAGTGCCCCTGAGTTCAATTCCCAGTACCCCCCCCCCAAAAAAAAAAGAATTAGAGAGGAGATCGAAGGCTCTGCTGGGTAGGAGTTTAGGGACATCAAGAATGCCAAGGCAGGGTATAAGAAAAATTGCTGGAGTATAAGACTGGAAGTGAATCATCAGGTCCCTGATTAAGATAAGTACCATTTCCATGACAACTCCTGCCACTGAGGGCTTATGGCCCATGACAACTCCCACCACAGGTTCAGTATTCTAATTTGGTGAAAATAAAATAACCAATGAGGGTAAAAGGAGCAGTATTCTAATTAGGTCTTATAAAGTATCCAACAGAAAAAAGAAGGGGTCTTCAATCAGGCCATATGGGGAGGGGACCACCTCACAGCTTAACGTTTAAGACAAGAATCCCCTAATGGGGCCTGGGACCTCACTCCCCTTTCTTTCTCTCTCTCTCTCTCTCTCTCTCTCTCTCTTTCTTTCTCTCTCTGCTCCATTTATGAAGTATATTCTTTCTACTTTACAGAATTTTCACCTTCAATAATCTGTGCCTTGTCTATCACTTCCATGTGCCTTGCTCACGTCTTTGTTCACTCCAAGAACCTGCCTGGACTCCAACCAACGACCCACTGGTAACAGCTCCAAACATAAAGAAATAATAAGGAGACAGAAATACCAAGTACCCTGATTTGATCAGTACACATTGTGTGGCCATATTGAACTGGGCAATCATTGTGCTAATTAAAAAGAAAACAAAATTAAAAATTAAAAAATGAGATGATTGATATGTGTTTACTCAGGCATTGATTCATCAAAATGTATGGAGTACTGTTTATGCCCAGAGCAATGCATAAAATACCCAACAAAATCAATATGGTCCCAGTTTTTAGTGTCATGAAGGAAACAAATAAATAAGCAAAAGCTTTGATACAATAGACATTAATGAACATTCCAGGTATTGTTTTTAAAGAAGTGGCCTATCATTACCATTTGTGAGTTTACTCTTTCTTACTGTAGGGTGCTAGAATTAGTTGGTACAAGGGATTATTTTTCCTTTATGCATAGGTTTTCATTTTTTTTCCAGTGGATTAACTCAGCTTTAAATCCCACCAGGCAGACATTAGAGTTTATTGAATGGCTAATATGCATTTCATAAATTCCCTTACACAAAGACTACAGTGAGTCATGCTTTGAAAAGTGCCTGAAGATGGATTCATGCCACATGACAGTCATAATGGCTCATTTGCAGCAGCCACACAGTCTGTTGGGTAAATAATACAAGTTATATAAATCATATTTATGCTGTGTTTACACAATAGACCATAACGACTCCAGAGGAGACCAAACGATCTGATACAAAAGTGGTTTATAAATGATGTAAATACAGTACAAGTTTAAGTTAATCAAATGAAGCCACCCTCAAGGAAGACAGGCTTGTCAGGGAGGCCTAAGGAGATAAGATAAATGAAATATGTGCCTTTGGTAAAAGTTTATGCAGGTTAAGTCTCTTGGCTTGCAAACTGGAGTCAATTAATTCCCTTAACACAAAGGGGAAGAAGGGCTGGGGATGTAGCTCAGTGGTAGAACACTTGCTTGGGATCCATTCCCCAACACTGCAAAGAAAGAACACAAGAAAGAAAGGTGGCAGGGTGAGGGGGCAGGAAGCAAGCAAGCAGTGTGGTAAGAGTCAGATAATCTTTAAAAATATAGAGGGGCACTTTACAGAAACCCAAAGTCAGTATGTAACAAGATTTTAAAGAGGAACTGGGATTAGGAGAGGGAATTTTACAAAAACCCAGAAAGTTCCTCATTTTTCTTTCTTTCCCCCAAAACTTCATTCTACTCTCTTTTCAAAACTGGTCTTCTCCATTTACTTTTTCTGTTTGTTTGTGTGGCCTCATAATTTTAGAATTTCTCTGTTCTGTTCCAGACACATGTGGGGTAAATTGCTTGCCTCTGGGTCTCAGCCCCAAGGTTCACCTAGGAAGAGCCTCAGGACTCATAGATCCATCTGCCCCACAACCCACTGGTTTAAGAGAAAGGTGGGAGCGTACGTAAGGATCATGACTGACCCGAGCACTTGCCTAATGTGTAAGGACAGAGTTCTCAGAGAGGACGTGGGTTAGGCTTGGGGACACAGCCAAGTAAGTGTCTTCTGGAGGCCCTGCCACCTTGATAAGACTTCAAGGCAGAGGAACACATTGAGAACAGACTCAGGAGGTACAGAGCTACTATGGAGACACCCACTCCTTTCCACATCTGGGAGAAGGAAAGGTTAATAAAATCTGCTGGGGTGTTGTCTCTCTTATGATGACTCGATTTACCTTATAATTTTCAATTCTAATGAAGTACTCATGCCTTGGTAGAATGCACTGAAACACAAGCAAATAATAAACTCCCAAACAGATTCTAAACAGATTCTAAACAAGTCTAAACATGGGAAGCCCGGGTGTGTATGAATATATGTGTGCGTGTTTATATGTGTGGGTGTATATATGTGCAGGTGTGTGGGTGTGAGTATGCATGTGGCATTCACGTGTGTATGTTTCCCTTGGTGTTCCCTGAACATAGAAGGAAAAAGTGTGGTCAGGTGCTGGGGATGTGGTGTTTCCAAATTTCCATGTCATAACTTTAATGTCCAGAGCAGAAACCTATGAATACACTAAGCATTTGGTAAGTACCACGGAATTAACATGGAGTTATCATTACAAATTTAACTTTATTATTTATAGAACTTTCTACCCTAACCCTAACGGCCTCAGTTCATGTAACTTTGACTACTTTCTGATTTGCCAGGAAGAATAATTGCAGATGATTTTCATAAAAGCAGTGTTGAAATAATTCTTTGAATCAACAGCACATGTACTTGTTCATCCCGCATCCTGGATGGCGGCCCTCAGTCCTGGGATGCTAGAACCACTGCTCTCCTTTTCTTGTCCCTCTCTTCATCCCTGTTCACTACCAATGGCTCCCACAAGCCTGGGAAAAAACCTCACGTGTGAGCTCACTAGTGTAGTTTGTAGTTAACACGTGATTTCCCTTATTAAATGATCAGACATGCTCGTAAGGAGACAAGGAGGCATCTGTGGGGTGTTTGGGGAACTGCTTGTCTACAATCGTCTTTGTGCTACCATCACCTAGCAAATTCAGTGTCACAAATGCAAATCCAAACTGTCATTATATTTCAGAGGTTTTTTTTTAAATGTTGTGTTTTAAAGGAAGTTTAAAAGGGGGTAAAAAGATGCCCATAATTCCCTCAAGCAGTGATAAATCAAGGTTAACATTTTGGTTCATTTCCTTTCAGTTAGGATTCCTTTCAATTATATTTATTGATAAATTTATTTCATTTGAGCCTGTATTGCATTTTAAATACCATGCACTGTTTTTATCCAAGTGCTAAATATCCCCATAAATAATATCTCAGTTTTGGAGACAGGGTCTCCCTATGTTGCCTAAGCTGGCCTCAAACTCTTGGCTCAAGGAGTCCTCTATTCCAGCCTCTCCAGTAAATGAGATGCATGTCAGCATGCTTGGCTCCTCACAAATAAATATGCTAAGGGCTGCAACATAAGATTTTACATCATGTCCTTAATTACATCTCTTTTTTATATTTAGGGTCACTGTCCATTTGGGCTGCTATAACAAAATACCATGAATTATATGGTATAAACAACAGAAAGTTAGTTTTCAGACTCTGGGAAGCTTTTTGCTGGTGAAAACTTGCATCTTCACTCTCCCATGGTGCCTTCTTGCTGTGCCATCACATAGGGAAGGGAGGAAGGCTCTTTTGGGGGCTTCCTTTGTAAGGGTGCTAATCCCCTTGATGAGGACTCCACCTTCATGACTTAATCACATCCCAAAGACCCGACCTCCTAATATCATCACCTTGGGGCTTAGGATTCCAAATATGAACCTTGGGGGGACCCAAATATTCTGGCCATAACATTTAGGGTACTTGATATTATTTTAATATGCAGTAACAAGCTACCCTTTAGACATATGCTACTAATTAATTTTCCCCTAGGTTCATGTCAATGTCCTGTGGAACAAACAAATCCTTCATGAATGTTGAATTATAAATTTTATAGGTAAATGTCAGGCACTTGTTTTAATTTTTTCCTCATTTTGTTTTAATTTCTTTAACTGTTATATTTCATGTGTTGGTTCATACCTATTTATATCTATATTCCTGACTTGGGGTTATTTATTTATATGCTATTTTTTAGACTTACGTAGTTTTTTTTTTTTCTTCTTTGAGAAAGAGATAGGGTTTTACTGTTACCCAGGCTGCTCTCCAACTCCTGGACTCCAGTATTTTTCTGGCTCAGCCTCCTGAGGGCCGAGGATACAGGCATACACCTCCATGCCAGGCTGCCATTTTTAATAAATGATCTTTTTTTCAAGTTTGACTTTCACCTCTTAAGGTTAAGTAATCATTTTTGGTCTTAGAAATATTTGGTCATATATATAATTATATCCATCACTATGTACACTTGTAATTTTTTCCATTTATTCTAGGTACAGAACAAAATTCTTAACATGGAAAGATTTAAAAATGTACTTCCATATTTTACTCTAGTCTTAATAGAATTTTCTTTTTAACAGTTAACTATTTCACATATGCAGTATGCAGTGAATATTAACTTCTTCTCTTTCCTTAACAATAGGCCATGCTTCCTTGCACTGATGATTAAATCAGCCTTTCCCAAAGTTTGTTCCTTTGAATACTCAATTTATAAGTTTCTTCTCCAAAAGGAGGATGGAGTAGAAGAAAAAGAAAAAAGAGGAGGAGGAGGGAGAGGAGAAGAAACAGGAGGAGGGAGAAGGGAGGAAACAGAAGAGGAGGAGGAGTTGGAAGTGTTCTGTGGTCAGATTACCTCGTCAACTGTTAACACTCTGTCTCATGTTACTTTATAATGCACAGTGTTTATTAATACATTATAGACTCTAAATGGTCTTGTAATAAATCATCCTGTTTAACACTTTAATCCTGTCCTTTTCCAAACTCACCTGAAGCATCTTTAAGGCATTCCTCCACAAATGAAAGACAACAGGGATATAATTCCAATTGGATCCTTGAAGAAGACACATTCTTTCAGGGTTCCATTAACTCAATTCAAGGCATGGAAGGATAGAGACTGCAGGCAATGTTTAGTTATAATACTAACCCTCTGCCAGGCACATCAAACATCATTTTGGCTTGAGATCATTCTATAAATTAGTTTCTTTCTATATGTCCATTTAAAAGAGAGATTTTCACATTTAGGGAACTTAAATACCTAATCCAAAGTGACACATTAGTAAATGCTGCTATATTCTGAACTCAAGTCAGAATTTCTCCATGGCTGATATTTGTTCCCCTGATGAACTTCTATTCTTTTATTAAAATGAGGGTCCTTGAACCTTCTGTAAGACCGAATATAGTTCTGCCTCTGGGATGTTCCAGTCATGAAGCATCTCCTAAGATGTTTACAGGGAATCATGTGATTATTCAAAAGTCTTTCCTTTCTAAATAGTGATTCCTGCCCATCCCCCATCTCAACATTTAAAGAAAAAAAACTGTCCTCCTTTCATTATAGATTCTTGACCTCACATATAGGGATAGAACAAGAACCTGAGACTCTTTATTAGTGTAGCACTGACTTAGTGCATTCTGGGTAAATCATTATCAAATGGACCATCCCACCTTGGAGTTAATTGCTGGATAAAGTCAACCAGATGCAGAGAAAGAGAAAAGCCACATCACAGTCTGGAGGGAAGCAGATGTTAAGTCTGGAAGCAATTTCGTACTCTGCACTGTATCTGGCAGATGAATTCCAAGTTCAGTGATTAACGCAGCATCTTATCCAATCTGGAAGGCTAGGAGTAGGATTCAAGAAGGGTAGTAAGTTTACAGAAAAGGAGAGGAGACTGGAAAAAGGTGTAAATTGTGATCAGATTATTTCACTACATTTTAAACTGAGATTGGTATTGTGGAGTGGAGGTGGCTATTTTTTAATTCATATTAATGATTTTAGCAATACACAAAGTTCAACGGAATGCATTTGGTAGGTGCTCAAAAAAAGTCTCAGAGCAATTGAAAAGTTTTAAAAGTGTCAGGAGTTGACAACAAAGAAAAGGAAAAGAACTTAAAACACTTTATTTTGCAGATAGACAAACTGAAGCATCCCAAGCAAATGGATTTCCCAGTGTTTTGCAAAGGATTGACAGTGCTTTGGAAAAAACAATTGTTCATATTCTGTACCCCAAAGATGGATAATAGAAAATATGAAAATAATTCTTCCATAAAGACTTTCATTTGTACTAGAGACCCCAAAGAGTGAAGAATCAGTACCCCATTAGCAGTGATGGAGTCCAGACAACAGACAAATGTGGGGAAAAGTTCAGCATTGGGTGCCTTCTCCAACTGGAGTGACCACTGCATCCCTGTGAATGATTGCTCTGTGCTGTTAATGTTCTAGGCAGAAGAGGAATTTTCTGTGGTCCTAAAATAAAGTTGATGTAGGGGATTTCTTGCCCGTAGTCTAAAAGGGTTTTTAGTCCTTTCTCAAGGCAGATGACCTAGGAAGTTTTGCAGGTGTCCTTTCCCTTCCTGCCACTTAGAGTGAAGAGGTTTTATGGAGGAGCTAGGGACCCCTAGGAGGTGTTATGTTTCATTTTAAGCAACAGGGACTTTGTCAACAGAGAGGTTCATGCTGGAAGTTCAGTTCCACCACTTCCTAGTTCCATAATGTTAATAAACAACCTAACTATTGCATCTGAGACTCAGTTTCACTTAGTCTTTAATGAGGATGGCAGTGGTGCCTGCCATGCAGTGATTTAATGGCACCACGGAAGTAGTGTATGAAGGAGGAGGTAGGCTCAGTACCATCTCTCTCTCTAAAAAACAAAAAGCAACAAAAAAACCCCACTATTTCTTCCTTTCTCTATTGATAACTCTTTTGTCTTTATCTCCTCAAAGTGATATCTGACAAGTAGACACAAGATGTTTCTCAGCATTTCTTGACCCTTATTTAACAGATATTAGAAAAAGAATAAACCATAGAGAGTCATCATGGACTCAGGGGCAGTGATGTTCATATTAATTCTATATTTTAACATTACCCAAGAGTCAGGGTGGAGAGATTAAAAATAATTACAATGAGTTAAATAGAAATACGTTCTGTCTCCTTCTAGCTTCTTTCCCCTACTCTTCTTTAGCTTTGCCCAGGCTGGCTGCTGAGACCAAATACCATCTAGTGGGTAAATTAAATAATAGACATTTATTTCTCATAGTTTTGGAGCCTGAAAAGTCCAAGATCAAGATCAGATTTGGTACTTGGTGTGGTGTCATTTCCTGGCTTGGTCTCTTCCTCTTCCTATGATGTCACTAATCCAATCAAGAGAATCTCATCTCAAGATCTCATCTAGCTCTAACTACTTCCTGAAGACATCTGCTCCTATGTCATCCTATTTGTGGTTAGGGTTTCAACATATGATCTTGGGAAGGACACAAACATTCAGTCCATACAGCCTTCCTGGTCTCTCATCATTCCACTCCTGGTTATTCCTTCTCAATGTTTGAGCTCTATGTAGCTAGCAAAACCCATTGCCACAGAAAGATTGACTTGACTGATAGTCCAACAGGAATAATTTTTGCATGTGTAATTAGTAACCTTAATAAACTAGAAGAATCTAGACCTATTTTCTAATTGTCAGCAGAGAAAATGAATGCAGAGAAAATATTCTAAAATCAAAATTATTGCTTTGCTATAATGATATATACCTAGTGCTACAATTTGGTTTAAATGAGTAGCTGTCAAAGGTTGATATTTTAAATACTTGGTCTCCAGGGTAACAGTAGGTGGAGTTCCTATGGACCTTTAGGAAGTGGATCCTAATAGGAACTTTAGGTCACTGGAGCATACCCTTGAAGGAGGTTGAGATCCCTGATCCCTTTTTGTCTTCTCTTTGCTTCTCTGCTGATGAGGCAAGTGGATTGCTCCACCATGCTCTCCCACCATGATGAACCACCTCACCACAGGCTCCAAGCAATGAGTTCATTTGATCAGGAACTAGTGTCTCCAAAGGCATGAGCCAAAGTAACCTTTTTGTCCTTATCAATTGATTGTCTCAGGCATTTCATTTTGGTGATAGAAAGTTGACTAACAAAACTAGCACATCTACACAGCAAGTCAACAAGTCTAGGAGTATATTTTACAAATTGTTTTTCTTTGTTTATCCTGGAGGTTTTATCAAAGTATAATATTATTTAAATTTTGATAGTTTTGTGCCTAAGTATTTTAGTTATTGAGCTGCAAGATTTTCCACTACAGAGAAGACATCAGGAATCTATTTCTATGAAGGTTCAAATAGTAAATATTGTAGGTCTTGTGGCCATACAGTCTTTGTTACAACTATTCAACTCTGCCAGTGTAATGCCAAAAGAAGTCATAGCAAATACATAAACACTCGAACATAGCTGTATTACATTAAAACTCATTGATGCACAAGCTTAAATTTCATATAATTTAACATATCCTAAATATTACTCCTCTTTTAATATTTTTAATCCATTTAAATATGCAAAAAACATTCTTAAATCAGGGACCAAAAAAGACAGTCAGTAAGCTCTCCCAGGTCTACAGACTGCTGTTGACCAAATCCTGCTCTGTAGACCATGCCATGCTAACAAAGCCTCAGAAAACATTAGGGGGACACTGCCAAATACAATTCATATTCAATCATGTATGTCCCCTGGTTAGAAATGACCTGGAATAATGGTTTGAGGAAATCAAGATATTGCCTTCTCATTATAAATGGAAGATTGAACAGACCAGTGACAGCTGCGCCCTCAAAAAACACAAATGAATGAAATAATTTAAGAAACAAAACCAACCACAGGGACACACAGACACGCACACACACACACACAAAATTTAAAAAAAGGAAAAAACTTTAGAAATAGAAAAGTAAACTAATAAGTGATAACTAAATTAACATAACAGCAGAATCCTAAAATTACTTGGGGAAAATAAGCAACAATCCAATTTATGTTTTAGAACCCAAAAAGCCCATATGATTGACATATTCTGGGAGAAAAGGGATGACAAGAGCAAGATTTATTGAAAGTTTGTTTAAAATAAATAGGATCCCCTCAATCCCAACTTTTCTCTGGAAGGTTAATGGAAATTTATTCTAAAACGGATCTGACTTCCAGACACAGGCAACCAGGATTAGACCCTCAAGGTGCCAGACCAGGAGACCCAGAGAATTCGGACAAAACAAAAGAAAAGTTCCAACCTCAAGTGGCTTCCCCAGGATGGCTCTTTCCCTGATCACACTACAATTTTCAGAACTTTCACTTCCTACCAAAATTTCAATCTTTCTCTTTCTGGGGTTAACTAATGGCAGATGTAAGTGGCAGCTGAGAAGAAATTCCCCCATTCTAAGTAGCCCACACCAGTAAATCCTGATTTAAGAGGACTGGAATGGAATGCTATTTTTATGCTTTAGTTAGAATCATTCTGCCTATGTGCAAATTGCATTCATTCATTCATTCTTGAAAGCTAATTTATCCAAGAACAATAAACCATCTGTCACACAGACTAGAAATATTCATGTTATGAAAAGTGCTGTCTCCCTGCTTGATCAAGCTACATGAAAATACCACTGGAGATCAAAGGGCCACTTTATGCTATAAGAATGTACCTTTACCGCAATCAGAAACACAGACCCATCTACTCTTTACATCTCTTCCTGTAATCAGGCCTATTGAGGATCCCCTATTAACTTAGTGAGCATTGAAATAAAATGAAGGGTATTTAATTGAATGCATCAAATTCCCTGGCTAGGTTGTAATCATTGTGCCACGGCATGGCCATTTCATTGGAAATGTAAAAACTTGCAAGTCTGCTGCAGTCTGCATCATCTGTACCCAGTACATCCCTCTTTACTTGGGTTCCTGCTCCTCTCATTTGGCAAATTGATGTGGGAGAGGTGTCTGTCCTTCAGAGTGTAAGTTGGAGAGTTGTGGCAGTGATAAGGACCAGGAAATGGCTATTATTGTTCTCATTTTATAGGTAAGGAGCCTGGTGTGTGGTGTTAGGTAATTTGCCCAGATCTCTCATCTGGTGTAAGAGATGTGACTGGGGCATCTGCAGAGCTTAGCTCCTACTGTTTACCATGATGCAATTCCCTCAATGGGCATGTAAAGATGAGCCCCACTAACCCCAGCCTCCTGTGCCCCCATATGAAAATGCTGTGTCACATCCACATCTTCAGCACTACTCAGTCCTGCAGCCCCCTGTCACCATACTTGCCTTGTCATCAGAAGGTTTATAACTTAATAACTGTTAAAGGTATCTTCAAACAGGGTTTGGAATCTGCTTCTGCAGATTCGTACCTATTCAAAAATTATCCCAGTTGTTAAGTTAAAGAATTTGTTAATTATAAAAACACTTTATTGCCTATTTTTAATTTGCCCTTTAGCTTTATTAAATTCATTTACATTTAATCATCCAAACCTTGGTAATGGAGTTGAGATATATTATTTACATTAAGTAATAGAAAGCTTGGATTCTTTCTCAATTCTGGTTCTGGGTGATCTTGGGTCCCTTAACCTCCTGCAGCACAGGGCACATTTGGAGTACTTTCGACACTGACAGTGAGTGGGTAAGATCCATGGGATTTCGTCTATGCTATTCTAACCTCAACCAATATCACTTTCCCTCTTCCACAATTCCCTCCACCTTAGGAACTTTGAGTTCCTTGCTATTTATTACTCAATGTGCCTGAGGACCTTTGTATGTGCTTTTTGTCTCTGTGGGTGTGTCACCTAATAATCATGAAAATAAACTGATTTGTTACTAAAACTGTTCCTAGAATTTTGTAGTTACTTCAAATTCATTAGTCAGATGAACACTGAATAATTAGTATGTCTGGAAATGATGAATCTTTGTAACCCTTATCCTTAGAACCAATTTTCAGATTCTATTCTGGTATTATTTTCTGTAATACCAAATATTAAACACAGCCTGCCAAGATAAAGCTTAAAAGGATTTCTAGGGGAGAGAAAAGGGCTTCCTTGGGACATCTTTGTCATTTTCTAATAATACAATGAGGCATTCGTTATGTAGTTTTTTTTTTTTTTTTTTTTTTCTTTTTTTTATATTAAAAAATTATTTTCCCTTAATGGTAAAAATTAATAATCAGAGCAGCATGTATTGTGTTTTTCCTTTGCACAAAGCATTAAGATATAAATGAATATATGGTGCCCCATGTTCTGCTCATAACGAATATGTAGGACAAGCTCAGATTTATTAAATAATGTACCTGAAGACCCAAAGCTAATATATGGAAGATCCCATAGGTATTTGAACACAGGTATCAAGTTTGAAAGGCCCCATTCTTTTTGTCCCATGCTTTGATGATATCTGATATCCTGTGGTCATGTGAATAACTTTTCCACCATCAAAATCAGGGTGTTCCACTTGCCCATTAACAGGAGAATATATGGATCTGTTATGTGCCTTTGCAAACTGGAATTATTATACAGAGGTGAAATGCAACAAGCTTCTGCTAAAAATGGGATCAATCTCACAGGTGTTACACTGAATGAAAGAAACCAGAGCTAGAAGACTCCACAGTGAGTGATTCAATGACAGGCAGAGAAAAACGATGCTCATAAATTCTGGGACTGTGAAGAGACCAGAGGGAAACCTGTGGGTGCTGGGAATGTTCTGTCTTGGCATGTATACACATGACTGTTCTCACATGTAAAGTCTCAAGATGGACACTTAACGATGTGTGCACTTTGCTATGTACAACGTCATGCTTTAATAGAGAATCGAACCTGAGTAAAAACTTAAAACCTAAAGCATCAAGGTATTTATAGGAACAATAGGATAGAGTTGTTGGAATCCCAGTGACTTTGGGACTTGAGGTGCTGTGCCTCTAGTTACAGAAAACCCAGCAGACTGTCGGACGGGAGTTCACAATTGTCTCGGGGGCTGACAGCTGGCAGGAAGATGGAACCAGCCTCTGCCATCTGCCTGAAACCACCTCAAAAAAAAAAAAAAAAAAAAAAAAAAGAAGCTGAGCAATCTAAAAATTTAGGGAAGTATTTTGCTTTTCTTTGCCTGCTTTGCTTCAGACCCACTTTTAGAATTTAACAAAGTACATTCTTCTCAGATCTGACTTCTCTCCTGACCACCCTACTTTCTATCAAGCAGCGAAGAAAAGACGCCCGTCAAGTTTGAATCATGTTTGGCAGGGAAACAGACACATCTTACAGCTATTTGTCCTGGGAATTATCTTACTTTAAAAAGATTACAGGGAAGAGAGAAGGAGTTTTCCTTTTTTTTAAACATCAAGTCATGAAGATGTCAGGCCATTTAGACAGGGAAACATTTGAGAATCTGGGTTGCATCCATCTTTATTAGTGAGAAAAGGAAAGAAGAGGAGAGGAGGGGAAGGGAGGGGAGGGGAAGAAGAAAGTGAGGAAGTAAGAAGGGAGAGAAAAAAAGGAAGGAAGAAGAAAAGAAAGAGAAAGAAAGAAAGAAAGAAAGAAAGAAAGAAAGAAAGAAAGAAAGAAAGGAAGGAAGGAAGGAAGGAAGGAAGGAAGGAAGGAAGGAAGAAAGGAAGGAAAGAAGGAAAGAAGGAAAGAAAGAAACTGACTCACTCCATGAGAAGGAATTGGAGGTCTGCATTCCTCAGGAAGAGAGCACCTGTACTTGGGCAGGAAGGAAATGGTAAAGGACACTCACCACAAAAACGACCTAGGGTTCCAAAAAGGAAAATTCCAGATAGGCAACTCCTTGAAAAGCTTTGATAAGTGGCATTTCTGCTAATACCAAATCAAAGGAAAAGATCAGTTTCCCCAGTGAACGGGGCTGAGCAAATCCTGCCTCTGGATGCATTGGCATGCCTAGCACATGAAGTCATCCGGGGAGTCTGAAGAAAGTTATGTGTCTGTGGCCAAGGGGTGTTTATGGAAAAATGAGTTTTGGGGCTTGGCTTTGCTTAAGCACAGAGCCTTCTGGGCTGTGGGTACACTGGTTATTCTTCACAAAGTAGCTCTTGTCCTCTAGAGCAAGTGTCCTGATTTCAGGCCTCAGTCTGGAACTCCAAAGTTTGACCTATTGGTTTTCTTCATTTCCTGTGGGCTTGGCCTCCACCCCTGTGTCAAGGGCTGCTTTTAAAACTACGCCCTCTGTTCACTGGGTCGCTGGTACCTCATCTACATGGGGAAGCCAAGAAACACATGAAGTGTATCTGGGCTGGAAGCAGAAAGTGTGGCAAGAACCCATATAGCTGTTTTGCTGCATAACTCGGCTCATTCATAGCCAGGCCACAGACAAGGACATCCCGTAAGAGAGCTGCCTCTCTCCTCTCTGAGAAATAGTCTGAGCTTTCAGGACTCAGAGACTGCATGACAAGATGACTCTTCAAGTTTGCTCCCATATGAGTTCCTATTCCCATGTTATTCTCTATCTGAAAAACACTAATTACTGATTGCCATTTTCTGTGTTCGTCGAGAGCATTATGTCAAACTAGGACAAGATGATATACAAACTGATAAAGGCTTTTAATTGCATTTCTTTGTCCCAAGTCTATGCAGAGCTCAGCATTTCCAGAATAAACTTGATGTGATGCTGAAGTATTTGAGGGGATTTGAGAAAACAAAAGAATGAACTAAATTTTTTTTTTTTTCCAGAATGATGAGAGGGGTGGTGGCCAGCAGGACTTTTGAGTGCGTATCAAGCATACCTTCTAATGTGTAGTCTCTTTTTCCTCTCTTCTTATCTTGGAACATTTTTTACATTCTTCACAGTATGTATAGTTAAAAAAAAAAACTGTAAGGAAACTTCTGTTGCCCTATGACCCTTTTTTTTGGTCTCTATAGGTTTGTAAATAACAGGAAATATTTTCAGGGCTGGGAATGAGAAAGAAGGGTGGAGGAGTTTTCGTTGTAGCTAGAGTGGGAAGTGAGTTGTGTATCTCACAACTCCTGGGGGATATATCTTGGTGGCCTTTCTCCATCACACTCACTCAGTAATGAGGGTGGGGTGTAGCTCAGTGGCAGAGTGCTTGCCTAGTATGCACAAGACCCTGAGGGTCTATGTTCCCACCCCAGCACCCCACACACACACACAGCATTTGAAAAGAGGGGGAAAGTCTGAGAAAGGGCAAGTGTCCCCATTCCCCAGATTTAAAGCATAACCAAGTGAATAAAAATATCTCCTGTCCAGTGAGGTCCACGGTGTTGGCAGAATCTGGGAGGCATGGCAAGGGGCATGCAGGGGCAAAGCACAGCAGACAGCCATGTTGCCTGCTTCAATTCCATCCTCTGTTTACTTTGATATTGCACAATATCTTTTCGGTACTTGAAGCACTTCAGGAGTCCCAGAGTGTCTTAAAGATAAAAGTGACTATAGACTAGAAAAGACTGACTTTCATTAGGATGATTTTAGCATCCTTGAGATGCCAGTGAAGTACATGGGGCACGGCCATAGCATGCATCCATCTTAAATCAGAGGTATTTCTTTCTGTCTGTGACTGACCCAAGGCAGAATGGCCATCCCCCAGCCAGCATTGCACATCCTTTCAAGAGTACATCTTCCAGATGCAACTCCATAACCATCCATTTTGAGAAGATAGTGAAGAGGGACATTATTAAGCAAGATGCTGTGGCATATGGTCTCTGTCTTGGGCTATCTTTACCCATCTTTCCTTTGTTATAGTACTTTGTGATTTTTCTGCACCTCTTCAAAAGCAGTGAAGAATCTCAGCTTTACTGGATACTTGGATTCTGGGATCATCCATCAGATTCAAATACATAGATCCAACAACCAGTGTTTAGAATGAGAACACATTAGGATTTGGGGAAGATAAATTAACCTATAGAGCTAAGTCACAAACCTGTCCTGAACATTGAATGGTTATAACTTTCCTAAACTATAACCATTAATGACCCCTAACTATTGTGACAAAATGAAACACTAACCAACATTTCCTAATGCCTCTGGAGAACACTCAAAAAAAAAATAACAAATAAAACAAAAAACTAAAGACAGTGGGTGAGGTTGTTACAACAGGATTGTTTTTATTCAGTACATGGAAGCCATGTCCTGGAAAGCTCTATCATTGCTGTCTTGACCCCTGAAGCCACATATTTCTGCTACAGTCCTGAGACTGTCACCCACTCCTGAGTGACAGCAGCGCTTCTCACGTTAGGCACCAGGCAAAAAGCTGCAGTTCAAAACGTAAGTGAGACACAGTTCCTGTACTCCAGGAACATGTGGTCCAAGTGGAGAGAGATACAAATAACCAAGTCCAAGGAAGTAATATACTTTCAACATTGGGGACAGTTGAGAGGGGCACAGACAGAAGAACCAGAGTTGGGAGCAGGTCCAGATACCACAGAGCAGTGAGGACACCATTCAGGAGACTGACAATGTGGGAGTGAAGGGTCTGGCATACTGACCCTGGGTTCAAGGCCCAGCTCTGCCCCAATCATCTTCATGACCTTGGAGAAGCTCTGTAAGCTCTCCAGGGCTCAGTTTCCTCCTTTGTCAAATGGGGATAAAAGGAGGTGTTGGCCTTCCAGCTGACTCTGGGGAGTAGACACTCCAAGCAAACATCCCAGCCACTTGTATGTAAGTGCTTGGTAAATGCTAACCATCATTATGATTTGGGACACAGAGAAAGAAAGCCTCTTTAGGAAGATGAGCCAGCCACCAAGAACAACTAAGGAACATTCCATTCATGAAGAGTCCTCGCTGTGTAGCAGTTGTTAGATCTGATTTCTGATTCTGGCTGCCTCATTTATAAGTCAGATATTCTTTAGTGAGATCTTAACCTCTCTGGGCCTTTGTTTCCATATCTATAAATTGTGGAATAATTCACACGAATGAAAATGATGGTGATCTGTAAACTCTAAAGCCTCATAAACAGAGGAGAATAGAAAATGCCCCCAATGCAGGAAGCCACTCCAGTGAAGAAAGGATGAGAAAGCAGGGGTGCTGCTCATTTTTTATATTTTTTATTTTATTTTTTGGTACCAGGAATTGAATCCAGGGGTGCTTAACCACTGAGCCACATCTCCAGCCCTTTTTTGTGTTTTATTTAGAGACAGGGTCTCACTGAGTTGATAAGGGCCTTGCTAAATTGCTGAGACTGGCTTTGAACTCAGGATCCTCCTGCTTCAGCCTTCTAAGCAGCTGAGATGACAGGTATGTGTCACCACCATGCCCTGCTTACTGCCCACTTCTGAAAAAGGCAAATTACTTTATTTCTCTGAGCCTATGTTTTCTTATCCAAAAAATTAGATGAATCATGTTCAATGCATTGCATGTGCATCTTGTCTAAACTCAAAGAGGTTAATTATAAAAAGCAAGTGCCCCACTGCTGACCCATAGAAGAAGCAGTAAATCTTCATTTCCTTCCTTCTTTTCCTTCCTTTCCTCCCCAACTTTGTGAAATTACCTGGAACTTAAAATCAGGAAGAACTGGTGCCTGGGGGGCATTATATCCTGTGTTCCCACACTGCCAGTGGAAGCCACTCCTCACCAAGGTCAGAGGAGACATGGGGAGGGACTGCAAAGGCGGACTTTCCAGGCTGCACAAATGTATTTTGCTCTTGGCAATGTCTGTTGAAAGTTGACAGGAGACTGCACAATGATGTCCCCGAGGTCAGCCTCACATGGCTCTCCCATGGAGAACAGGGTTCATGTAACTGGCAGCTGCAATTGATTCCAAATATATCTGCTTTTCACAGAAGTGCAAGCAGCGCACAAGAGGAATAGAGATGAAATCAAATGACCCCCCTGGGAAAGGAAGCCAGAGCATGTGCTGTGCCCAGCCTTGCAGGCTATAAGGCACGCCCTCTATCCCTGTAGGTGGGTACTCTGTACCCAGGTGTACACAGAGGGGTCAAGGAAGACAATATCCAGAATTGGATTGAGTCAGACCATGGCTACCCTCTGACTTGACCTGAGGCTTCTCATTTCCACTGAGGAGCTAGGTTAGGACATAGGGGCGTATTTCTTCTCTGAGAAACAAAAAAAGAAAAAAAAAAAAAGAAAGAAAGATGGGATAGAAGTGAAAAGAACACCAAAAAACTACCAATTATTTTGTGCTTTGAGCAATGCAGGGCTCTGAGATTTCTCCATTAGAAACCAAGAGGTTTTGATTAGATATTTAAGGCTTCCTCTAAGCACTTCTTTTCTAGGATTCTGTGATGTGTAAATCTCTGTGGTTCCTTATACTCTTGAGGAAATAGGATCTCATACACAGGAAAATATTCAGATTAACAGCTACTATAAGTATGAATTTTTTAAAAATTAGATTGTGCTCAAATCTAAACTAAAGAACAGTAGAACTAAGTTAATTTGTGTGATGCAGTTGAGCAGCTCTTGGGGTGGTCTTTCAGATCTCCTTTGGAAGCATGGTATTTGAGACTGCTGGAATGGGAAAAAAATACAGTTCTTCCTGAAGACCCTGCTCCTTCCTAACCATGTGACTCCCACAACTTACTTGAATTCTCTGAGCTGCATCCCTCATCTGTAAAGTAAGAATAATAAATTCACATATCATGGGACTTTTTGAGATTTAAACAAGAGAAAATATATTACATGGCATCTGGAAAATAGGAAGCTTTCAATAAATACTGCTTTATCCTCATTGTTGTGAACTTCTTATTCACCACCAGTTCCATCTCTGGAGAGTCTTGGTCCAGGTGTTTCTGTGGGGGTCTGGGAAGAGCCCTGGTGTCTTTCCTAGGCCCCAATATCTTCTTGTTCTCTCTGCATGTTCTTATTCACACCCACCCAGTTATGGGCTTTGTCTCAGGGACTCCCACAGTCAGATATCCACCCCAAATTCTGGCATCCAGAAGCATCTATTCAAATGCTCTCTGTGACATTCTGCAAATCCCCCAGAATCATAGTGTTCTAAAATTGGATTCATTTTGTTTTCCTTGAATCATAACTTCCTTGATGTTTCCTATTCTAATAAATGGCCTCACCATCAAACTGGGAACCTCAGTCACCCTTGGCTTCTCAGTCTCCCTCACTTCTTTTCCTCTGCTCCAATACTAAAGCCTCCAGGCCCATTTATTTGACCTTCTAAAAAATCTCTTCACTCTATGCCATCTCTAGTCCAGGCCACTTCTCTTTCTCTTTAATTGCTTTCCTTCTGTCTTCCTTCCACAAAAAAAGCAACAGTGATCTTCCTAAAATGCATGTCGTAATGTGTATGGTTCATGCTGAGAACTTATTATTGGCCATCATTGCTCATGGGGTAAAACCCAAGTTCCGTAACTTGGCTTTCAAAATAACTGCTGCACCTGCCCAGCCTGATCTCGGCCTCTGTAGTCATTCTCAACTTCCTTTAGCTCTGAGAAATCCCCAGATGCCCTCTTGCTTCCTAGTTTTGAAGACTGTTCCCTTTCTTGATGCAAAAATTTCCCTCTCTCTCTCTCTCTCTCTCTCTGTCATGAAGTGCTCCAGCTTATCCACAGGTCTTTCCTTCCCCCCAAATCTGAAAGCATCACCACTCTTCTGAGTTCCCACAGCACACTTAGGCCCCAACTGCAGCACAATCCCCTTTGGATTTCATAAGTCTGCCTCCTTCTTTGCTTCCTTGACTGGACCAACTGCTTTGAGAGGGCAGAGTTCAAGTCTGTCATTTCCAGCTTTGAGTCCTTAAGGTTCAGAACACTGCCTGATGTCAAGTCAATTTGAGACTGAATAGAGATAAGAACATATTTAGTTGCCTTAACATATTTTGGTGCACCATCTCTTCCTTACAGACTCTGAGGATCCCAGTCCTGTGTGGCCACCATAGTCAAGGGTCCCTCTCCACACCCAAGCACAAAAGAAAAAAAAGAAGAAACAAAGAAAGAACACATGTGTCACAACTGGATGCCCCACACTCATGGAACAATGCTTGTCCTCACCCTTGAGAGACTGAAAAATCAATTAGGATTCCAGGTCCAGACTTGGGTGACACTGAGGTGGGAAGAAAGGAAGTAGTCAGGACAGATCCAGTTGCCCAAAGACACTCCTCTGGAGAAGATTGCAAATATGAGATATCAGCAACTGCACCCAGAGCTGCTGGTAAAAGGAAAACAGAGATCTGAGTAGGGCTGTAGACTCTGGCCTTTTCTTGGCAACTCCTTATGATCTTCATCAGTGCGAGGTTCTAAAGAATGTGCCATTTCTTGGAAGGTTCAGAAAATTCTGGTCTGTCTAGCAACATCTCCTTCACACTGCTCTCTTCCTTTCCATATTCTCAGTTATCATTGACCTCTGCGAGTATTAAAATCATGATTCATGACCCAAACTCATTCCCTGTCAGAGGCAAGCTGGGAGAAACAAGCCAAGCGGCTCCTGTCACCGCTCCTGCCTAGAGACGCAAAGCAGACACTTTGGCAGGTATTTGTGGTTCACAGAGAGACAGGTCTGATAGCAGGAAGTCGGCTACTCAGCACAGGCGGGAGAAACTTGGCTCTGCTCTTCACATGTGTCTCAGCTACAGGAAGAGTCTGTTGGGCATCTTAGCACTGAAGGTGGAGACCTCTGAGCACTGCTTAGACCAGGCCACCAGCTCCTCAAGACTCAATAGATACCTGGATGAACACGTGGGAGCTTTCACACAACTATTGTATGGTACAGTGGAAGATGGGTGCTGCCGACACCAGGCAAACCAGGATTTAAATCCCAGCCTCACAACTCACCAGCTGTGCTAGCTTGGGCAAGTTGGTCACTTTTTATGAGACCCTATAAAACAGGGACACTATCTACATTTCATGGTTGTTATGAAAATTAAGCAACACCTGGCACATTCCAATAAATAAGAGCCGTGGTTCTGAAGGTATTTCCTGCTACATAAAGAAAAACTAGAAGGGAGTGAATGTTGACAGTTTGGGAGAAAGAGAGAAGCAGAAAGTACCACATGCCCTTGGTCCTGTTGATGTCAGTGTTTAAGCACCTATTATCTCATACAACATCACAATTTTTCCTACTTTAAATACCTAGAGACTAAGGAACAGATAATGTTTTGTTTCTTTTTTTTTTTCCACCCCAGATAATCCACTGGTTTTCTCCGTAGAGATCAGGTTATGAGTATTCATGATATTCTTCACTTCCTCCATACCTCCAAAGCCAAAAGGAAGCCCACTAATGCAAATTCCAAGATGAGCCAGAATCTGAGGTCCTTGCTAATCATCTCATTTCCCAACCACCTAGGCCTTTCCAGTGAAAACTAAACTGGAATATGAATGATACTATCACTCCTCATAAAGTGAACTCTGGTCTGGACTCTAGTCTTGGGTCCCAGTACAACCCTCAGAATGCAGGGAATCCAGCTCTCTGCCTCTTAGTTATGAATCATCACAAAACTTGTCCATGTTTAGTCAACGTTTCTCTACAAATGACCCAGGGTCCTCCTCGATCTTTCTGCAGCCAGATCCTACTTCATTAGTGACTTATCTTGTGTTCATTTGGAAACTGATTATCTGTGCTGCATGTCACAAAATTTTCTCTGCTTCTGAGCATAGAGTACATATTTGCCCACAGCCTGCACCCAAGAACTCTACTTTCTTGTCATTCCAAGTCCTAAGCTGATGAGGCTCTGATTCTGTGAATATAAATTATACTATTCTCCCCTTTCATTCTGAAAATGGAAATTAGAATCCAAGACAGTGTTTGTCAATTATAGGATCAACTAAGATATGCTTATTTATTTGCTCTTTTTGTGAAGATTATCACAATAACACTAATTTATTTTTTTAATGTTTTATTTGTTCTTTTTAGTTATGCATGACAGTAGAAGGTATTTTGACATGTTATATATAAATGGAGTATAAATTCTGATTTTTGTGATTGTACATGATGTGGAGTTACACTGGTCATATATTCATATACAAACATAGGAAAGTTATGTCTCATTCATTCTACTGTCTTTCCCCTTCCCAGACACCTCCCTTCCCCCCACTCCACCCTGTCCAATCTAGTGAACCTCCCCTTCTCCACCACTCCTATCATGATCAGCATCTGCATATCAGAGAGAACTTTTGGCCTTTGTTTATTTGGGACTGGCTGACTTCACTTAGCATGATAGTCTTCAGTTCCATTCATTTATGGCAAATAATTTCATTCTTATTTATGGCTAAGTAATATTCCATTTTGTATATGTACCACATTTTCTTTATACATTCATCTGTTGAAGGGCACCTAGGTTGGTTTCATAGCTTAGCTAATGTGAATTGATCTGCTATAAACATTGATGTGGCTGTGTCACTATAATATGCTGATTTTAAGTCCTTTGGATATATACCAAGGAGTGGAATAACTGCTCAAATGGTGGTATCATTGCAAGTTTTCTGAGGGATCTTCAAACTGCTTTCCATAATGGTTCTTGCATCAATTTGTAGTCCCACTGGCAATGTATGAGTATGCCTTTTTCTCCACATCCTTGCCAACATTTATTGCTACTTATATTGTTGATAATTGTCACTCTCACTAGAATGAGATGAAATCTCAGTGAAGTTTTAATTTGCATTTCTCTGATTGCTAGTAATGTTGAACTTTTTTTTATATATTTGTTGACAGATCTTGATTGTATTTCTTCTGTGAAGTGTCTGTTCAGTTCCTTTGCCCATTTGTTAATTGGGTTATTTGGGTTTTTTGGTGTTAACTTTCTTGAGCTTTTTATGTATCCTAGAGATTAATGCTCTATCTGAGGTGCAAATGGCGAAGATTTTCTCCCATTCTATAGGATTTGTCTTCACTTTCTTGATTTCTATGTTTGCTAACAATCATAAATACTTATGCCCCAAACAAAGAAGCATCTACATACATCACAAACTCTTCACAACTTCAAGAATCAAATAGAACACAACCACAATAATACTGGTGACTTTAACATACCTCTCTCATAGCTGTATAGATAGATCCTCCAAACAAAAACTAAATAACAAAAGCTATAGAACTAAAAAATAAGAATAATAATAATATAGACTTAACAGACATATATAGAATATTTCATCCATCAAGAACTGAATATACTTTCTTCTCAGCAGCACACAGATCCTTCCGTAAAATAGACCATTTCTGAGGCCACAAAGCAACTCTTAGCAAATATACAAAAATAGAGATAATACTTTGCATTCTATCATATCATAATGGACCGAAATTAGAAATCAATGATAAACTAAAAAATAGAAGCTACTCTGACACCTGGATACTAAATAATATGCTATTGAATGGTGAATGGCTAGCAGAAGAAATCAGGGATGAAATTAAAAAACACTTAGAGGTAAATGAGAATAGCAGTACAACATATCAAAATCTCTTGGACACTATGGAAGCAGTGCTTAGAAGAAAGTTCATTGCATTGAGCTCATTCATTAAAAGAATAGAAAGTCAACAAATAAATAACCAAATATTACCTCTCAAAGCCCTAGAAAAAGAAGAACAAATCAACACCAAAAGCAGTAGAACACAGGAAATAAGTAAAATCAGAACTGAAATCAATGAAATTGAAACAAAAAAATCCAAAAAAAACAACAAAACAAAACATTGATTCTTTACTAACCTAGATGCCCTTCAATTGATGAATAGATAAACAAACTGTGGTATATATATACAGTGGAATATTACTCAGCTATAAATAAGAATAAAATTATGGCATTTGCTGGTAAATGGATGGAGTTGGAGAATATCATGCTAAGTGAAATAAGCCAAGCCCAAAAAACCAAAGGCCAAATGTTTTCTCTGATAAGTGGATGATGATATATAACCTGAGGGAGGGGGGGGGGGGGGACGAAAAGAAGGGAGGATCTTGGGATGTCGTACGGGGAAATGGGGTGGGAGTGGGTGGGAGAAGGAAAGATAGTAGACTGAGACAGATATTATTACCCTATGTATATGTATAATTACATGAATGGTATGAATCTGCATCAAGCACAACCAGAGAAATGAAAAATTGTACCCCATTTGTGTACAATGAATCAAAATGCAGTCTGTAAAAATAAAAAAAGTTGATTCTTTCAAAAAATAAATAAAATTGAAAAACTCTTAGCCAAGCTAATGAAGAGAAGAAAACTCATATTACTAAAATTCATGATGAAAAAGGAAATATCATAGCAAACGCTACTGAAATATGATAATCAGAAACTATTTTGAAAATTTATACTCTAATAAAATAGAAAATCTTGAAGTCATTGACAAATTTCTAGAGACCTATGACCTACCAAATAGAATCAGGAGGACATAGAACACTTAACATACCAATTTCAAGCAATAAAATTGAAGATGCCATCAAAACCCTATCAAAATAGAAAAGTCCATGACCAGATGGATTCTCAGCTAATGCAACCAGACCTTCAAAGAAGGACTTACATCAATACTCTTTAAATTATGTCACACTAGTTTATAATTAGTTTTAGTAATTTAGTAATTGAGTGCTTTCCATGACTGCCCAACTATTCTCTGCACTTCTCATGGACCAATCTCATTAAATCTCAGAATAACCACATATGGTTGGAAACTGTTGGTATGCCCATTTCACAGATGAGAAAGCTAGAGTGTGGAAAATTTGATAGCTTGGTCAATGTCAATCCAATAGTGAGAAGTGGAGCTGATGTTTGAGATCAGCACATGAACTCTTAAAATTCTCAACAGTTAACCTTTACTGAATGTTAATCAGGAGTGACTTCTATTAACTCCAACCCCAAATGGCTGTTCCAGATACAGACTTTCTAGGAGTTAAATGGATTTAATTCCACCAAGTTTAGACATGTATTAGGACTGGCAATTGAACTATGTTTTTGTTAAAAAAAAAAAATGATGTTATAGTTCTTTGAATACCTGTTGCCCTCAACTGTGAGAGCTGTCATAACAAAATACCACAGGCTAGATGTCTTGCACAACAGAAATGTATTTTCTCACAGTTTTGAAGGCTTGAACTCTGAGATCAAGGTAGCCAAAGGGTTGGTTTCCCCGGAGGCCTTTGTCGTTAGCCCCCTTCATGCCGTTTGTTCATAAGGTCTCTCTGTGGGAACATGTGTCTGGGGACTCATCTGTGTCTGTATCTCTTCCTCTCATAAGAGTCAGATTGAATTAAGGCCCACTGTAATGATTTTAACTGAATTAAACTGGATTTTAACTGAATTACCTCTTTGAAAAGCCAATGTCCAAATATAATCACTTTTGGAGTATTGGGAATTGGAATGTATGCAAGTGAATTTCAAGGTGGCCACAATTCAGCCCTGAACATCTACTGAATGCCTGCCCTGTGAAGGAACGTGGTAAGGTTGCTCATAATGATGAACAAATCAGACTTACATCCTCTCTGCAACGTATCTCTAAGTTCTCCATAACATTTTTATGGGATAAAAGGTGAGACATGGCACATAAGAAATAAGAGGTGAAAGTGCTAGAAGTATTTCAGGAGATTGAGAAGTGACTTCCATTTATAGGGGAGGTCAAAACAAGCCTCATGGTAAACACACCAGTTGAGAAAGTTCCCACGCAGCATTAGATCAGGGTTAAAAAGCAAAGTAGATTTTTGTCCACAATAGTCTAAATCCAAGGAAGCAATGAGGCAGCACTCTGTTTACTCATCTCTTGCTTTCTTTCTGCGACCTTTTGTACCATGCTTTCTGAGTTGGGGTCAGAGTTACTTTAGCTAAGAATTTTTTAAAGGAACACAATAATAAGGGAGGATGATTGGCAGGTCTTAGGTGACTGGTATGAATGACTCTTGCTCAAATTTCTCAGCCCTTTCTACTCCTCCCAAATATTTTAAGATATGTCACCAGTCATTTAATTGATAAGGGAAAATAAATCTCACATGGAACTGTCAAGGACCTTGAGCCAAGAATCAATCCAACAGGCTAATAAATATGCCGTTCAGTCATATTACACACTTTTTAGTAAGCAGTCTGCCATATTTGATTTTCACAGCAACACCACTGGGAAAGGCATGCTCTTTTTTTCTTCACTTGCCTTACTACCTCTGTGTATCAGCCTCCAGCCCTCTGTACAAGGAGGTCTCTGGAGGTTGACTACTAAGGACCACTCCACCCAGGCTTCCTTGTTCACTGGCTTCCTGTTGGATTTTTCAACACACATCTTTAAGATCATTCCATTTCAGTAAGTGCATAGCTACTGGATTCTTTTAATAGTTTCCTGATTTTTACACTCTTTCTATTCTTCATAACTCATACTAAGGCAAGGGTTAGTGACCTTCAAAAGAGAATGGCACGTTGAAGACCCCTCCCCTTCCCTATTTTGGCATTGGGTTTTTGTGGTGTTTTTTTTTTTTTTTCTTTTGACTTTCTAAGAATGGATTGTGAATCTGTATACTGGCTATACATTTGTTCACTGTATCCTAATTTTTGCTGACACTACAGCAATGTACATACTGTTCATTATTTTATGTGTGTCATATCTCACATACAGAAGCATAAGAAAATTCCTAGAAATGGACACATCATGGGGTTAAACTGTGTCTTCTTTAATACAAAAAATCATAATTTCTGATTTTTCTCCATAAAGGATGTAACCATTTACACTCATGCATTAGGGTCTAATGCATTAGACCCATAATTAGATGCATTTATGCATTTATGCATCTAATTATGCATAAATAGATTAATGCATTAGAATGTCTGGTCCTGTACCTTCCCAACAGTGTTTGTAATAGAAACATATTAGTGGAAAAGATGAACACCATTATCTCAGGAAATCTGAATTATAAGTAAAAACGAGGAGTTCCTTATTATTTAAATTTCACTTGTATTTCCTTTTCTTTAAACTTTCCTTTTTGTCTATTGGGGTTTTTTTTATTCATCTCTATAGAAATTTGATGACACACAAACATAGACACGATATTAGGCTTTTATTTGCACTTTTTGCTCACAGTGTTTTGTGACATGTCATTGTTCACAGGTGGTTTTGAAAAACGCCATTTCCACGCATGCTTCCAGGATGCAGCATCTTATTCTGGCTGCCCACAAGCTTGCCTTCTGTTTCCTTCCTCTTATATCTTTCTTCACTCTTTCCACCAGCAGCGATTGAAGAATGACTATATGACAGGCTTCCCAACTTCAAGTTTAGTCTTTTCTCCTTCTCATCACATAATAAACCTTGTTTCAACTCTGGGCAAAATGTGGAAAGACACATCACTAAGAAAATCAGAGGCCCAGATCTACAGGAGCAGCGTCCAAGAGCTTCAATATAAATTCATTAAGCTAGGCGTGGTGGTGCATGTCTGTAATCCCAGCACTTGGGAGACTGAGGCAGGAGGATTGTAAATTCAAAGCCAGCCTCAGCAACTTAGCAAGGCCCTAAGCAACTCAGTAAGACCCTGTCTCTAAATAAAATAAAATAAAAATAGGGCTGGGGATGTGGCTCAGTGGTGGAGTGCCCCTGGGTTCAATCCCCAGTACCAAAATAAATAAATAAATAAATAAATTCATTAAAAAACAAAAGGGAAAAATGACTTGGAAACAAAACTCACGGGGGCATTAATACAATCCATGAAGTGCAAATCTTTCACATTCCTTTCAACCTATACTTACACAAACAATTCTCACTCTCGCTCCCTCCCTCCATCTCTCTCTCTTTTCCTCCTTCCACCTCTGTCTCCCTTTCTCCTACAGTTTCAAACATCAATAGAAGAACAGGAAACAGTCGATTATTGGTTTTTAGATCTTTCTCTTCCATCTGCAGCAAAAATTCATATTACATTCATGTATACATAGAGTTTAAAACAACATCAAATGAAAATAATGGATTTTATCATGTTAATACAAAGTTAAAGTCATATTTGTCACAGGTGAGATGCACTTACATAATTACATGCAAGAGTCTGGTTATTTGGTGGCACATGTCTGTAACCCTAGCTACTTGGGAGGCTGAGGCAGGATAATCACAAGTTCAAGGTCAACCTTGACAAGTTCAAGGATAGCCTGGGCAACTTAGCAAGGCCCTGCCTCGGAATAAAAAATAAAAAGAGCTGGTGATTTAGTTGAGTGGTAAAGCACCCCTGTATTCAATCCTCAGTACAATAAATAAATAACAACAATTAAAATTAAAATCAGTATTCCAGATATTTTTTAAAACCCTAGGAATCAGGTACATTAAGAAAAACTGCATAAATATGCCACCTTAGATTATCTGCTGGTTATTTTCATTATTTCCAAATATGTATAGACTCTAGTATTGTAGATACTTTTTTGGCTAAAGCTAGTTTGTGTGTGTGTGTGTGTGTGTGTGTGTGTGTGTCCACAGAAAAATTAAGACTGAAAGTCATCTACAATTAATGACGGCAGAGGGCAAGAAATGAGAGCATCTCTGGAGTATGTTGCAATTTCTATGAAACTCTTTTATGGACGTAGTCTATGTTTTTATTGGGTAGAGCAAAGGTTGACAGAGTTTTTCAGTAAAGGATCAGATCTGGAGACCGTACAGTCTGTTGGAACTATTCAATTCTGCTGTTGGAGAGCACTAACAACCACAGATGATAGTGAATGCTACATAAATCGTTATGGCTGTTTTCCAATAAACATTACTTCGTAAGATAGGCTGCAAGCTGGTTTTGGTCCATGGGCCATATTTGCTGACCTCTGGTGTAGACAGTAATTATTTCTAAAATGTTTGCTTATAATGTATATCTGTGCCAGGACTTTCTGTTTGCCCTTCTGATCCACTAGCCATCCTCTTCATCCTGCTTTCCCTAGTGGAAGTTAACCTCTATGGATCCATCATAGGACAATCTAACACCCCTGGGTGCCATTTGAGTTCAGCTCAAAAGGAGGCATTGTGAGAACCCCAGAAGGCACCAGGAGAAGGAGAACAAGGTATGTATTCCCATGGTTTCTTCTGTGCTGAGTTAGCCCAGGTTGGGTGTGTCCCTCTACCAAAAGGTCGGGTCTGGTGACCTTCCCTTATAAAACTTGAGCTGGGCTCTCAAGATTCTGCTTCCTGCTCCCACCCTTTGTTCTTTCATGCTAGTTCCAGAATATTCCCTGCTGGTTTCCCTTAAACCAAAATAATTCTTAGTCCCAATTCAGCAAATAGTCCTTTTAGTGAATTGTCCTGAATTATTCAATTTGAATGTGCCACTTGCTTCCTGCAGGAACTATGATTGATTTAGTATACTTTTCCTTGTGTAAATTTAACTATTGTATGCACTTCTCAGTGGTCAGTGAACATGAAAAGGCACTACTTTATTTTATCTGACACCAAAACAAGACACCTAGTCCTGGTCACCAGGTCCTCTGTCCTATATCTGCTCATGCTAATCCTCTTCAAAGGCTGCCGATGTTTAACAGCAGGACTTGAGACCTTAGTTGCCTAAAATACCAACAAGCCTATGCTGCCTCCTACTACCCACATCCTGCTAGATGTCATTCAAAAATGAAAGCAATGCTGAAACACTGAACAAGTGTAAGAAAACCCGGAGATTAGGTTTTTTTCCCCCTTAAAATGGCTGTTTTCATACCTAAACAATTTATAAACCATTTCAAAATAAAATGATTGCCCTTCTGACTCACTGGTGTCTTAAGTATGTGCTTGATCTGCTCATTGGGAAATTCAGAAATGCTCTGTAGCATAGAGGTCAAATTCCTTGCTGCAGAATTATGAATTCACAATGACCTGGCTTCTGCCCAGCTCCCCTGCCTCGTTTGCCACCATCCCACCCTCCATACTGGTGCCTGGGTGGGCTGTGGTCATACAGACTTGCAATGAGTCTGGAACGGTGAGAACGGTGACCCTCAGAGCTGTGCCATGGGGTGACCCTGTGTGGAAGTTCAGTTCTTCTTCACTTAAGTCTGTTCTATCCACCCCAGCCTGTCTGCTACACACACACACACACACACACACACACACACACACGCAGGTTCAAGCCTGGGTTTGTCTTATGTTTTCATATGCCATGGAATATCTCCCCTTCCCATGCCCCATATGCACCTCTTCACCAGGCTAACTCCGTTACTCTCTGAGCCCCAACTCACACATCACCTCCAGGCAGCCTCGACTGAGCACCCCACCCTTTCCTCATCACCTCCACAGGCCCCTTGCCACACATTCCACACAGTCTGCAATCATCTTTTGATATTCCTCTTTGCTGCTAGACTATAAGGGTTTTAAGGGCAAAGGTCGTTTCTTTTTCATCTTCTGTCTCTTTGGCTTGATGTACTCAATTATTTCAAGTTCTTTTCTACAGAACCTTTCTGAAAGTTATAACACAAGCAGCTGAAGTCATTCCTCAAAAGTATATGAAACTGTCAAAAATCTCTTAGCATTCTTCCATTTTCCATTGTCAGCACAGATGTCCCACATCCAGCCCCCAGGTTTTCCTAAGGCTGTCTCTAACAGAAAATATCTTCTCGGTTTTTCCAAGCCTCGCTCAGCTCCCACCTGAAGACTCTCTATGCTCCTCAAATAACTTCTTTCTTTATCATCTTTGTAGCCACCCAGCTTCCACCCAGCTCCCTGACAGTCAATTTGATGAACTAGTCTAGAATTTCCAAGAGGGTGTGGTAAATTCTTTAAGGTAGAGTATGACCAAATGATTCTATATATATAATATTTTTTATTTTTATAATGCACCTCACTAGTTACACAGCAAACCAGAAATTTCATAGTTATTATTACTTGTGAGGAGCCAAAAAATTAGAAAACAAGTTCATTTAATTAGAAATGTTAAATAAGAATATAGGTGCCGGACATGGTGGCACATGCCTTGTAATCCTAGCAGCTCTGGAGGCTGAGGCGGGAGGATCAAGAATTCAAAGCCAGCCTCAGCAAAAGCAAGGTGCTAAGCAACTCACTGAAACCCTGTCTCTAAATAAAATACAAAATAGAGCTGGTGTGACTCATGGTTAAGTGCCCCTGAGTTCAATCTCCAATACCAAAAAAAAAAAAAAAAAGAATATAGATAACACACAAATGTCACTCAAATCAAAAAAGGAGAAACCTCAAGTATGATGGTCAATTCATCAAAGATATTAAACCAGTTATTCAATCGAACACTAGCCTAAGTTTTGCTATAAAGGTATTTTGTAGATGTGATTAGCTCCTGTGATCTGTTAATTTTGAGTGAAGGAAATTATTCTTTCTAATCTGGTTGGGCCTGATTCATTCAATTGAAAGATCTTAATAGAAGTGTGATTTCCCAGGGGAGGAAAAAATTCTTCCTGTTCTGCCCAACAGGTCCCAGCCTGCCCTTCCTGGTGTCCCACCCCATGGACTGCAGATTTGCACAGCCAGAATCACACATGCTGATTCCTTGCACAGACAGGGAGGAGAGATACAGACATACGTGTGCACATACATATATTCCCTACTGATTCTGCTTCTCTGGTGTAACCTTGAATGATAGATCACATGACTGAAGTCTGCTTGAGGTTTTCAAGGCCTGGGGTACCTGCACATTAACACTGGTCTTCTAAAACAAATGCTATGATTCAGAACTTGCCTTTATTGCTTGAGATAACTAACAAAGCTGAGATATGGGTTTCTACACATTGGTGAGATGCTCTTGATTCTTTCTTGCTTTTACCTTCTCTGTTTGCATTGGCTGGTGGGTGTCAGTCCCTGTCAGATGTGTGAGCTGGGATAACAACAGTAATTTATTTCAGCTGACATGTAGTCTGACTCAGTAAAATGGTGCTAGTACGAGACATCCCTATCTGCTGTCAAAATAGAGGTGCTGCTTAGAATTCTGGGATTCTAGAGTATTCAAATTCCACAAATCCCCTGTTCTAGAAGTTTGATTTAAAATGGAATTTCCTAGACTTCTCATCTCAGTCCTGCTACATCAGACTGTCTTAGAAATAACCATAGGACCTAAATTTTTACATGCTCCCAACTTGAAGCTTAAATGTACATAATTCTGAAAATCGATTTTTTAGGAGTTCCCTAGGGGATCTGCAGAAAGATGAAAATAGATAGATAGGTAGATAGATGATTGATAGATAGATAGATAGATAGATAGATAGATAGATAGATAGATAGACAGATTTCCTTCTTAAAAAATTTGGGGATACTGTAACATACTCTATTTGAGAAATCTCTATGGCAGCTTCAAGAACCCCCAAATTTAGAATCCCCTGAACTAGCCTGGGGTAGATTGAATTATTGACCCCAATTCTTTATTCTTCCTTATATTATACCCTGGCCATGAATGGAATCTATTTCCTCACTCTTTGACTTAAGGGTCAGTCAAGTGACTTCTCTGGTCAATGGCAGGTAGGACAGAATTGACCTGTATATCCTCAGTGTCAAGAAAAGCCACCCTAACCACAGTGGCCTGGAGCTGACCAACCAACCCAGAGTCCCATGAGAACAAATGGTTGTTGCTTTAAGTTCCTGAGTTTTGTGGGTGTGTTGGTATTAGTGATAGATAAATGACACTCAAACTAATTCTCAGACTTTATAGATGAAAAAAATCAAGGAATTCAGAATCAAAGTGATTTTCCTCAGAAGCCTGGATTTAAAGAAATGCCCCAGAATGGTAGGACATGTTCATGGCAGGCCAGAAGAACAAATTGATAAAGAAGTTTTCAACTTTCTACTTTCCAGTCATGCAAAGGACAGCATCTTCAGATGGATACGCATTTAGACCAATTTTCCTGACCAAAAAGCTATACCTTATCCTGCTCAGTCAGGGAAACAACTGAAGTTCACTGTGACCTCTGTATGTTTTGCAAGGTGTCTTTCCACCTCCCCCAACTTCAGTTCATTTATGTTCAAACAACCACACACTAGTTGTGGGGATTAAAATCAAATGCCACTCAATCTTATTGTCCTGAGCATGCATTTTCTATGCCAACCATTAAGACTTACACATCCACATATATTTATTTAATAATCCACGATTGCCTATTGGATACTCATCGATGGTAGTTACAAGAGGAGGTGAGGGGAGAACTGTTAATTATAGTAGAGTCTCATAAACATTCAGATTTGGAATTACTCTCTAAGACTTGAGAATGCTTGAGAATGTCCAAGTTGGGTGATCAGTATATGCTGTAGAAGATACTATAGAAAAATCTGCATACTCATGATAATCTAAAGGACACGTTTCTATGCCTGTACGTGTCACAGAGCCTAGTGCTTTGGATTACCATAGTGTTTCTTAAAAACACTGCTCTGCCAAGTATCTTGAATTCCGGCCCAAACATTCTCAGTATTCACAGCCACATGGTAAACCCAGTGCTGAAGGGAGTTTAGCACTACAGCTTTATTGCACAAGGCTCAGACTACATTATGTTAAAAATATAAAAAATAAAAGGTAAACATGATTCTGGGCACATTCCATGCCTCATCTCCATGGCTCCATTCCTGTTATCCATCAAGTAGATTTTAAAATAGTCCACGTTTTTCATTTCTGCAAAATCAACAGTACTGGAAAGTTGGCAGGTACACTTGTTTAAACAAAGCTCCCAAGTTTTCTGCTGGCAGGTGTTTCCAGAGTTCTTGGAGCACAATTCTTTGGATAGGATATCTGCCAATATACATAGCAACAGGGGAAAAGTACGTGTTTTTCTTTGACACGGTGGAGACACCGAAATGCCTTAGACGCAAAACTGCATACTCAGTTCAGGGGCTTATTTTGGCTCCAGGTCAAGAAATCCAACAATAATAAAATGCAAAATCGTTCTGCCCAGAACTGTGATGGGCTTCAGAGTAGAAGATATTTGCTTATCAAATTGGTAACATGTCCTCCCTGGCTATCTCTGTACAGTTTGATCCAATGAATTTGGTTCCCCTTTCTTTGTCAATTCCCCAGTCTCCTGAAAGTCTCATTCTCAAGCTAATTCTGCTTGAAATTGAGGCTGGGGATGGTGGAAATTCAATATGATGAAGGCAGAGCAGGTAAGACTTTATTCTTTCTCCATTAGCCCCCAGGCATTGATTTTATTCTTAAATCCAGCTTTCCAAAATTGAAACCTAGGACTGCTTTAAAAACACATGACTAGTTTCATAATCTGTTCCTCAGCAGTTGGACTGATTCATGCTTGTTGCTATCAGATTCGTTCCCCTAGCTATTCAGTAAAACTTGACATTGGCGCTGGAATCCCACAAAAGAGGAGCAAGCCCTTCTTGCCTCTCACATTGAACTAAATGAAAATAATTTGGTTTTCTTTCTTTCTTTCTTTCTTTCTCTTTCTTTCTTTCTTTCTTTCTTTCTTTCTTTCTTTCTTTCTTTCTTTCTTTCTTTCTTTCTTTTTTAATAAGCAAAGACCAAAGTCTGAGAAGGGGAAATGTAGGCATGGTAGGGAAAGGTTTTAGGGACAAGTTTTTAAATCTCAAAGGAAGTCAAAATATGTTTGGCTTTGAAGGCACTTAATGGTTATTAGACTGTAGCCCAGTGAAAACTAAGAGTTTCAAGTTCTGCCTATAAAAATTTAGAACATTAGATATTCGTAATGGCTATTTTAAATTGTTTCTTCTATATTTATTTACCAATGCATAATGCATAATCGATTGAAGTTCACGCCTTCTGTATTAATTGACCATATCTTGGGGTTCACTGATGCCTTTCTGTTATCATTTTGCTCCATTTCTCTCATATTGTCCTATTATTTAGTATCTTTGGAAAGTTTCCTTAAAAATTTCCAAGGATATCTTTTATGGATGTCCTGAGTTCAAAATGGGTACCTTCAGTAAAGAAAGGCTCAACTCTTGTCTCTTAAAATTCATCGATTTCAGAAAGAACAAAAGAAAGATTGATCATTCAAGTGTCAGGGAAAATGTTGATTTTTTTCCTCTTCAGTTTTTTTTTTTAATATATTTAGTAAATTTACTCAAATGAAGGAAGTTTAAATGATTCAGAATTGAAAAGTATTAGAAATCTACATACAATAAAAAGCAAATATAAATTAACCAACTCCATGGACACTTCCAGTTAAATTTGCTTCAGTGAAGCTGTACCTGCAAAAAGAAATCACACCAGTCAAACCCTGAGTTTTTCAATTAGGGAATTGCCTGATGGAGGAAATGTGATTTAAAAAAAAGATTTTTTTTTTTTTTTTATTTTCTTTTTAGTACTGGGGATTGAACCCAGGGGCACTCCACCACTGAGCCACATCCCCAGTCCTATTTTGTATTTTATTTAGAGACAGGGTCTCACTGAGTTGCTTAGGGCCTTGCTAAGTTGCTGAGGCTGCCTTTGAACTCGGATCCTCCTGCCTCAGCCTCCCAAGTGCTGGGATTACAGGTGTGCACCACCCTGCTCGACTAAAAACAGATTTTGATCAGACAAACTGGGTTCAAATAACTGTGTTGCTACCTATGTATAAGGTGTTCAAAAACTGAGACTTTCATTTTAATAATGGTTAAATGCTGGCATGTCCTCTTCCTAGTTGTGAGACTTAGACCCTGTAATTGTTTGGATATGAGGTGTCTCCCAGAAGCTCATATGAGAGATAATGCAAGAACGCACAGAGGTGAAATGATTGGGTCGTAAGAGCTGTAACCTAATCAGTGACTTGATCCACTGGTATGGATTAACCTTTGGTAACTGTAGGCCGGTAGCCTATGGCTGGAGGAGGAAGACGACTGGGAGTGTGCCTTTGGGGTATATATTTTGTAACTGATGAACAGAGCTCTCTGCTTCTTGTTGCCATGTCCTGAGTTGCTCTCCTCTGCCATGTCTTTCCACCATGATGTTCTGTTTCACTTTGGGTCCGTAAGCTATGGAATCAATAGTCTATGGACAAAGACTTCTGAAACCATGAGCACAAACAAACTTTCCTCTTCTAAGTTGTTCTTGTCAGGTCTTTTGGTTCCAGAGATGAAAAAAGCTGACTAAAATAGACCAATTTGTTAAAATCTTTGGGTTTTGTTTTCTCAATGGTAAAATGGGTAATGTGAGTAGCTATCATTAGGAGAATTCAACAAAGTAATGTCAGTAAAGAACAAAATCCATAAAAATATGATGAAAATAGCCACAAGTTTTGAGAAAAGTGAATTTGACTAAAACATTGAAATCATCATACTTTTCACTTTAATTTTCAGGTATTTTATTTCATGAGTAATAAATGTCTGTTGTAGGAAATAATAAATGTAGATAAGCAAAATATGAGAATTGTCCAGTGGTGAATGAAATCAGTTGCCAGAAGTAATTACTACGGAAACTTTCATTAAGCTCTTTCAGACTTAGTCATGAAACATCCACATGACATGAGTTTGCTCTTCAAATGTTTCATTTCCACCGTTAGAAGCATCTGTCTGGTCTCTTTCATCGAAGTTAGTAAAGAGGTTATGAGAAATTGATTTCTGGGAGATAAATCAGGAGAAAGGATCTTGAGAAAAGTTGGGAGGAAATGAACTTTATGTTTGTTTGTTTTCACAAATGAAGAAACGTTGTGAATTCCGGGCAGGATATTGTTTTCTGCCAGATCATTTTTGGAAGAAGCAATACTGCTAAGCCAGTTTCTTCTGTTAATATAACAGACCCTTGAGGATTTCTTTAGGGTGGGTTTCAGGAAGTGCCATGAATCAAAATTGTTTTGTTAACTCCAGATGACTGAGTTGGAAAGGACTGATAAAGGAATAACATTTTTTTAGAAGGTCTCTTCCATTTTTCTTTGGTGTAAATGAATTATGAAAATTTTATGTCTGTTTTGAAAGGCTATATTATTACCAAAAGATCAGAACAATTATTTGTGAGAAGTTTCTCCTAAAACCTAATTGATTGTAATGATTTAATGTAATATCTAACATATGCCTCATGTATATGGAATTTTAATAGCATGGCTACCATTATTTTTGAATGCTCTGTTTCTTGGATGTTTCATCCAAAACCCATTTTAAAGATAATAAAATTAAAGGGAGATTAAGTCAATTGCCCAAGATCACACCGTTAATGAGGCTAAGCTGGCACTTAAGTGCTGGCAACTCTACCACAGCTCACAAGCCATGTGTCATTCACTGGGTGTATTGGACCATATTGTGTATATCCACACATAAGCCCATACACACTCCCTTATCACTCACCCAAACACAATTGGAGCAAAGAATGATAAGCATGAATGTGGAAATGTCTGCCTGGATTCATTTGGAATGAAACACTGAAGTCCTAGGTTTATAACTCCACTGGATGCTTCACTGGTGTCTGTTAACAACTTTAATGTGTTAATAAAATCCATTGATATCAAAGACCCTTTGCACATGCATGAATATTATATTTACATAAGCCAGAAAAAGGAAAACATGCATCTGTGGGATCTAAATAGTATCTGGGATGATGGCTAAGTGACCTATAGTCTTGATAAGTTGAAGGAGATGCTCACAACCAAAGCCTCTAGCAACCTGGGCAAGCGCACAGTGTCCAGCTGGAGACGGGGAAGAATGAAGACAAAGTCAAAGGAAGACACCAAAAGGTTTGCAGTGATTAGAAACCAAAACTGTCTCTTTCTTCTATTCTTCAAAGATTCTTTAATCCCTGAAAAATGTAATCGATGTTAAAAAGAAGCTTCTAGAACCACATGAAGCTCATTTCCTCTGGCCCTTATGTCCTCTCTCAGTTAGCTCAGGATGCTGGAGAAGGTCTATTACTAAACAGAGATGAAGGTGGGGAGGAGGAACTAACATTCGTTAGATATCCTCTCAAGTCCAGGCATGTGCGTGGTGTTCAGATACCCTCTCTGCCTGACAACCCTATGAAGGTAGTGTTATCCTCATCTTCCAGTTAAAGAAACTGAGAATCACATAGGACTAAATTAACTCACTTGTGAAGGATCAGACACCAGCCCAGTTATAAAGTCTTTCTACTGCATTGGGGAAATAAGTAGGTTTTACACTGTTCCCCAGTTCCACAGATATAGTGATGCTTGTTGTTAACTCTATTCACTTCACTAATATCTGAGGTGATATACAATATGTATCATGTCCTTTGTGTAAGGTTAATCATTTATAATTTTGCATCCTAGACAGATCCCTAAAACATTTTGAGACCACTCCTTCAAGCAAAAGGAGATCCACACACTAATAATAATACCACATTTCTTTCCTTCCTTGAGACACAGAGCCCTGCTTACCTTTCTCCTGTACAGTTTTGCACAGGTCTAGGGAGATTGTGATGAGGATACTGTGAGTTATCTCCTTAGGACATTGGGTGCCCTGCAATTTCCATCTTTCACTCCCTCTCACTATGATGGGGTCTTTGACTCCATAACATCCAGAGTCTGCCTGGCCTCCAGTGCCTACCAAATAGGCCACTGTTGCCATGACTCCTGATGCTACTACACCATCATCTCCCAACACCACCACTCCATCTCCTCCTGTCTGAGCTCAAGTGGCCAGTACTAATGCTGACATTTGAGAAACCAAAGTCCATTAAAGAAAGAAGTAGGACCCGGGCATGGTAGCAAATGCCTGTAATCCAAGCGACTCAGGAGGCTGTGTCAGGAGGATTGTGAGTTGAAAGCCAGCCTCAGCAACTTAGTGAGGCCCTAAGCAACTCAGTGAGACCCTGTCTCTAAATAAAATACAAAATAGGGCTGGGGATGTGGTTCAATGGCTGAGTGCCCCTGAGTTCAATCTCTGTTTAAAAAAAAAACACACCAAAAAAAAAAGAAAGAAAGGAGTAGGGAAAAAATGAAAACTTTGTTAACTCATTTATATTGTTTGTCCTGGGGCCTGATCCAAGGAACCATCAATGTGTTGGCCCCAGGTATATTCAAAATCCCCAGCCCTCCTCAACACCAACCCATTGTTCCTCAACCAATTTTTCTGTAGCCATATAGTCTTTGCTTAAAATGTGGTCTTTTTTTTTTTAAAGAAAATTCATATTCTTTTTTTATTGAAACTGGATCCAGATGTGTGGGAATTGAAGGGTAATTTCAGGTTGGATCTTCACTGGGGTCTTTGCTACATGCATATGAATGTGCCAAAATGAAGTCCAAAGAATCGATGAATTTGTTCAAGGCTCACATTCTTCTTAGTGATAGAGATACAATAAGTGTGTGGGTATCCTGACTCCTAATTAAGAAAAATATTCTTTCATAGTTTCATGTATTTATTCAACAAATATGAGTGGAGGGTCCATGTGCCAGCCATGAGAGAAGGTAATGTGTTTGATCATGAACCCTTTAGAGTTCATGATCTAATGGTGTGGTAAGTCCATTGTAGAGTGAAATCCAAAATCCAGGTGAGTTCATAACTCAGGAAGGGAGGGATTCCTAACTCAAGAAAGCTTCTGAAATAAGAACAGCCATAAGTCATAGGATAAGCAGAAGTTGGCCAAGCTATAGGAGAAGGCTGGTTTGAGCGAGGCCAGTGGTCTATGGATGTTGGGAAGACTGGGCATCTCAGACCAAGTTAGTCACGAGTAAGACAACTGAGCTCTAAGCTTCCTTACCTATGAGTTATCTTTCCCTAGACAAGCATATACATGTGTCCCAATTACATTAGAAGTTAAATGAATGTTCTTTTCTTAATTATAGCATAAAACTTAAAAAACAGTAACTCCATAGCATAGAGGTTTTCTTGTAAATTTATTAGAATGAGGGGGAAAAAAGATAGGCATATAGTTAATGAGAAGGGCAGAATTAGAAGCAAGATTTCAACTGTAAACAAAATAGGCAAAAAAAAAAAAAAAGTGAGAAAATCCCCAGGGGTTGATCCAGTTTTTGTGGGGCCTGAGTTTATATAGCATAAAGATATTCTTTCGGGCAAGTAATACAAGAGGAAAGAGCAAAAAAAAATGAAAACTTACTTTGGAAAATTTCAAAGTCATATGACTGTGAGTATACCTGTGTTTGTGATTTCAGATGCTTCTTAGGAAAGTGAAGAATTTTGAAGCTGAAACCTCATTAGCATCATGGGAAAAACCCCATTTTAAGACACCATTTTAAAGCCATGTACTATTGACTATAATAAAATTCCTCAAACTAGGAGCTGAAGGCATTTGAACTCATTTCCTTCTTAATTTAAAACTTTCTTCTTAAGATTCATCTGTGGAAGTTTGGAGAAGGAAAAAAGATAAGGGGAATATGGTAAAGATTTGCTTATGTGCATGTGTACGTGTGTTTCCTTATAACTATAGTCCAGAACGGGGAATTTTTTATGGACTTTTTTTTCATTTTTTATTGGTATATTATAGCTGTACATATTGATGGGATTTGTTGTTACATATTCACACATACACACCAATATACTTAGGCCATTATCACTCCCCAGCATTTTCCCCTTCCCTTCCTACCTCCCACCCATTGTCATGGAAATTTTTAATAGTCTTGATGTTCTTGGAAGATTTGAACATCGTTTTAACAAACAATGGCCACATAAACCGGAAATCAATGAAGAGAGGACATGGTCTTTCAGCACTTTCCTCTAAAAGCAGAGTAGGAGAACTTCCTGGTTTAAGTAAATGAACAAATAAATCCTCATGTGGAGACACAAGTTCTCTGAATTGATTTCATTGCAACACAGCTACTCAAGCATGGACTGGGAACTGGAATGGGAGAGAAGAGAGGGTTAAAAAAAAAAGGAAAGATCTGGAAAGTGGCATATTGTTGAACTGACTCCCCAGACAAGGAAGAAAAAAGCCTGATGTGTATGCCAACTTCTGTGGTGTAAATACTCCCCGGATGGATGATTTTGAGCTGATCTGAAGTCACTAATATGAAGTTAGGGAGACCTGGGCACAAAAAGTTCTTGCTGGCCAGTGTTCTCTGCTTGGAAAACAGATGCCTGCATATAAACTTTGAGTCTGGTGGATGCTTTATCCTAGAGGTACCAGAAGAGACCTTTGGTTTAAATGCATTTCAAATGTGAAAAGCAGGTGCTTTTCTTTGTTCACAGCACCTGCAATAATACGCAGAGTATGGATTTAAGGTCCCACATGCTCTTGAGTTAATTTTAATGGATTAAAAGATATTCAGACCCCTGAGAGTAGGGCTGGCCAGGATTTTGTGAACTCCAGATGGGATCCTGGCATCCTCCTCTTCAAGTTCAAGCTGTAACCTTCAGAAGACAGGTAAAGGCTCAGTTTAGGGAAAGGCAGAAAAATAACAAGGATTGGGATCCTTTTATCAAGGGCTACCAAAAACATGGTTTATGGTTGGTAGAATGTTTTTAAAGAAATGTTTCCATCACCAAAGTTTACCTGGTTGATGGGTAGACATCGTTCATTTATATATTAATTGCACATGTAACTTACAAATGTTTTAAAAAAATTGATGTGCACATCCCTCCTTCCATCCTTCACGTTGAGTAATTATAAGGTTTCAGGTGTGGAACTTAATATTTCAGGCTAGGCATGGGAGTGAAACAGTGAATAAGGTGAAGTTTCGGGGCAGGAGCTCAAGGTCAAGGAGACCTTCATGTAAACACCTACCTGAAGTCACAATTCAGGGCCTAAGCTGGGCACAGTTGAAGCATGAAAGGAGGAGTGAGTGTTAATTGTGGCTGGGTGAAGGACCAGGAAGGGTGATCAAGGCAGAATCTGGAAAGTTGTACCTTGAGAACTTAAAAGATGGGAAGTTTGATGATCTGGGGTTCTCAAGGTGAAAGTGGAATCCATTAATGGGTAGAGGTAGTTCACAAAGTTTAGCCTGCCTGGAGATTTGGGGACAAGAACTGAAAAGGACGGTCCATGTATAACAATGCCAGAAGTCTGATCATGGAAGTCCTTCAACAACACACCAAGGATTATTCTTCTGTTGCTATCATTGAGAAGCCATGTGGGAGTTTTTAACTGGGAAGTGATAGGATGGTTTCTGGGAGTTGTGTTATATTTTTTTTTCCTTTAAGGAACATTCTGAGATAGCTGCGTGAAGAATGGATTGGAGAGTAAAGAGCTGCAGCAATAGGGACAGTTAGAACAATATAGCAATGAACTTCAATGAGGTTATTGACCAAGAGGAGCAACAGAGGTGACAGACAGCACAGAGAAAGAAACTCAAGAACTTCGAGAAAGTAGACTAGTTCACCATTTTTGTGTAGAGTGAAGAAAGACTTAAGTTGCTGCCAACATCTCGTTTGGAGTGAAGGGTAGTGACAGGGCTTACTGAACAGAGATGAAACTAGCAAAGGTTCAAAATCAGAAGACACCCTAAAAAACAAAGCACAATAGCAAGGATTATTTTATAAAATACTTTGAGAGACCAAGAATTTGAGGTTTGATTTTTTTAAAATGTGTTCTTGAAGAACTTTTTTAATTTACAAAACACTGGTATACATAAGTTCATTTTGATATTTGACCTCAAATGCATGAGGGATGAGGGTGGATATTATAAACTCAGGGTTAAAAAATGCACTAAGAGGAACCTCGGAGCAATTGAGAGGCACAGATGAGATTGATCACACAGTTGAGCAAAGGTGGAATCAAGAGTTGAAATATGTATTCTCATCTAGCGTAATATTCAAGATAAAAAGGGTAAGATAGACTGGCCACCCTGTAGAACTTGATTTTTTCTTCCTTCAGGAATTTTTCTGCTTTTCACATTTTTGTAAGATGCCTCCAGTATCCGGCTTTGTTGGGTAATTTCTCCATGAGGTCACATTCATGGAGACCTGGAGGTCTTATATGAGTTACCTAAAATTATTACCAAGCTATTGAGACCCCGCCATGCCTGGAACTCAAGCAATCCATAACCTTGGAGGGTTCTGAAGTACTGGTCTTTGCATTAATCCGAGGGCCTGAAGCTGAAAAAGATGAGGCAAATATATTGTCATCTTTTCCCTCTGTGGAAAATGGAAAGAAAAACAAAAAAATCTGCCATTTCCCTGAGGTCAAGTGACAGACACTGACCCTTGACATTCCATTCAGAAAACTCCAAAATAAACACAGAATCACGTAAGCCTGAAGAAAAGAAGCCAAATTAGGAACATCAAACTTCTTGCCTGGAAAGGGACAGTTTTTCCTATTACTCTAAGTAGGACACTGGAAGAAAAATAAAGTTACTTAAAATTCAATTACAAAATTAAAGAATATGAAAAGAAATGTGCTTGCAGCATCTCAATGGATGACCTGCAGTTGGAAAATCCACTTATATGTTAGCTCCGCTTTTGTAAATTCCACCACACAGTCTGCATCTTCCCATTATGGTCTGCTCACTCATTGTCACAGAAGAAAATGTCCCTCATATATACTTAATTTGGTGGACAAAAATGTATCATTCCTCTTCTCTCAAATATACTCTCAGACCTTTTTGCACAGTTAAACTTAGCCCTGGAAATAGCTGTTGCTATTTGATATAGCGTCAATTTCAAAATAAAGTTGAAAGTGATGGAGTTCAATAGATCTAATGGCAGCATTTGATGCAACAGATTTCCCTACTTCTCCTTTTTTGCATGCTTTTTTTCTCTTGGTAACCAGTACACCATGCTCTGCACCTATCTATCTCCCAGGATGCACCTCCTATCTCCCAGGATGCACCTTCTCAAAATTGTTCATCAGATCTTTCTCCTCTTCCTGTTTCCTCAGAACTTGCTCATTCCTTCCTCCCTTCCTGACACCTCAACATATTCTCCAGCCCATGGTTTAAATAGCATCTCTATCATAATGACTCCTAAAATTACATCACTGGCCTTAATCTTCCTTATAAAACCTATATTGATATTAACCACAGTTAACTCATTTTCTAATAGGCATCTTACCCAGGATATGTTCAGAATAGAGTCTTGATTTCCCACTCTCTGATATCACCAAACTTGCTCAGCTGCATATCTCCACATCTCAGCAAATACTGTCACCATTTTCCAGTCATGCAGATCAAAATCCAAGGCAGTGTTGTTGATTCATCCAGTTCTCTAATATTCCACCTCTAATTCATTAGCAAACTCTCTCTGTTCTGTTTTCAAGCCAATTGCTTCTTGTGATCTTTATTATTTCTCACATAGATTACTACAAACATCTTCTAACTTGTCTCTATCCTTCCTCTCTCATTTCCTTAAGTCTAGTCTCACCGAACAAGTCATCTTCTTAAAATAAAGAATTTTTAAATTTGGCTTTTCTTAAAATAAAACCCCAACTCCATCTCATGGCCTAGAAAGTTCTCCATGATCTGGCTCTTGCTTCTTCTTATGATTTCACCTCCTAACCCTCAGCTTTTCTTGCTCTGCTTTGAGCAGACGTGGTTGGGGTTCTCTGCACATTCAAGCCCTTTCTGTTCCAGGGCCTTTGCACATTCCATATTTCTCCCAAGAATGTTCTACATAACTCTGTTTTATCATCCCTCAAGTTTCAGTCTAACAGTCACTTCCTCAAAAAACAATTTTCCTCACTACCCTAGCCTTTTTGATCTCTATAATCTGCTATAATTTTCATGAAAGAACTATCGCTATAAAAATTATGTGTATTATTTGTATCAGTTTAATATCTTGCTTATTTCTACCCCCAGCTACAGTAAATCTAAGTCAGTAGGCCCACATCTCTTTTTGTATCACTTGTGCATCCTCAATGCCTGAAACTATGCTTATCACAGAATAGGTACCACACATTTGATGGCTTGATGAATGTGTTAGTAAATAATTGTGTCTACATGAGTCAGTCTCCCTTTTTACAAGTTCCAACTCGCATAAAATAAGCAATTTGTGTGTGTCAGTATGAGTGTTTTCCCTAAAGTTAAGTTGTAGAAATGATTAATCTCAACATCGACAGCAACCTGAGAACTTTGGAGAAAACAACTCTTCCAAACATAGGCTAGATGACATCAGCATCACAAATAACTGCTGCTGTCAACTGAACAAGAATGATGTGGAGCACCTATCCCCAGAAAATTCCAATAATACAGATAACAGCATGCTTGGGTGTATCCCTGTATGCTTTCACTGAATAAAAAGAGACTCAGTGCCTCCCACGTGCTAAGCCTGTGACCAATGCAAAGACACCTGGTTGAATAGAGGCAGAAACCTGCCCTCATGCTGCTGTTGGGGAAGCCTGAGAGTGAACAGATAGTTATCACAAGACAGATAAATGTTTAAACTATGACATAACAGAGGAAACCATTACACCCACACTTACAGGGCAGAAAATTTAGCCTATAGAGAAAACGGGCTAACTCCTGAGGCACCACTGGTCTACAGCAATCTTAGGGCTTAAACATCAATCTGTTGTCACCTTCACAGCCTGGGTGTGCCAGGACAGTGAGGTAGGTTGTGCGAAAGCCAGAAAAAGTGCCTGGGAACAGCATAGGACCAGGCTATTATCAGGAAAGTTTATAAGAGGTCAATGTTATGATTTGGCTATGAAATATCCCCCAAAATATCATGTGTGAGACCATGCAGAAATGGTTAGAGTTGAAATGACCAGATTATGAGAGTCAGAAAACTAATGAGCACATTAATTCATTTGGTGGTTAATAATTTGAATGAATTAATGGGTGGTAACTGTGGGCAGGTAGGTCATGGCTGGAGGAAGTGGGTCACTCGGGGTATACCTTTGGGAATTATATTATCCCTGTTTCCATCCACTCAAGACCTCTCTTTGCTTCCTGTTTTACATTTCCTAAGCAGCTGTCCTCTGCCAAGCACTTCAGCCATGATATTCTGCCTTACCTCAGGCCCAGAGTAATGGAGTTGGCTGATCATGGGCTAAACCTTTGAAACCATGAGCCAAAGTAAACTTTTCCTCCTCTAAGGAAACTTTTCCTCCTCTTGTCAGGTGTTTCAGCCACAGCAATGCAAACCTGACTAAAACAATCAGTGATGGCTCCAAGAAGAGTTCAGTGGCTACAGGCTGACAGATGGCACCTCAAGGTGCTCTGCTAAGCAGCACCTCCTCTCCCTCATGGCACGGTGCCCAGTGGCAGCCATCTGGATGAGTGACACATATCCTTTCCTCTGGGCCCCCAGCTCCCTGCCCAGCCCCACTCAGAGAGGGGTTTCACTTGTCAGGTCACCAAAGCAGTGACATCATCAGCACTGGCTGGCTTGTCTGAGCAGCATCTCAAGAAGCAACTGTCCTGATGTGCATGCAAGAAAGTCGCTTTCTACAGATGACGCTAACTTGCCCCAGTTCCCAATGTGCACAGGAGAAATCCAGTGTCCTTCAAGATGGTATGTACCTGGACTTCCCACCAAGCCTTGCTCTCATTGTTCCTTTAACTGACTAGGTATTTTTGTGAACAGAAAGGCGGCATTCAGGGACATGGTGCTTTACTGTCACCCTTTCTTTAGGAACAATACACTTATGTTTTAACTTTTCACTTCAATGAAAGTGACATACATCCTGATTTTCCCAGGACAGTACTGGCTTGTCCTGTTGTTATTAAAAGCTTCCTCCTTTCTTTCTCAAGTGAGTTTTGGTTTGGATGATCTGGCACCCAAACTTTCACACTGTCTGTACTAAATCAGAATTCAGAGTAAAGCGACTGACACATCCATTTCTTTTACTACAAAACCCGTTTTACCACTCTCATGAAAAATGGGCATGCTTTAGGCCCTTTGATTCTTACAGTGGTTATTTAGGCTAGAAGTCAAGTCACCACTGAGGTAGGAGAGTACCGTTCAATATCATTTTAACTTGAAGGGGTTAAAAGATCCTGTTTCTAGGAGGTCTGAACTTGATTGAGAGCTACATAGAACAGCAAAAACATTTACCATAGAATAAGATGGAGCATAGTAAGCAGTTTATCATCAGAGTGAGTAAAAGAGCTTCCAATAGACATTCATACTTACTAATAGTTGTTTATATATTTTTGCACATTTTATTTGTTGTGGTTTGTGAATTTAAGAAAAAAGTAAAGATAGTTATATGGAGCATTGACACTGTAAGACCATGTATGAAATACATTAAAACATTAGGTTAAGTTAGGAATCACAGGAATCCATTGTGAGCATCATAAAAATACATTTTTAAGCATGAGTATTATGAAAAATAAACATGATTCAACAAGGGAAAAAAAGACAGAGGAGGCCCAAAGAATGTCCTAGAAAATAAAATGCAGACTGGGAATGGACACACTTCCAAGGGGCAAAATGACCAGGTCAGCTGGGCCACTGTTCTATCATCAACATCAAAGAACAATATTATTCTTTGAAACTTACTGCTTGGTTTCCTTACTTATGTTTATTGCAGGCTACAGATATGTGAGGTGTTTATAATACATGCATGTTGGCTTTCCGTGTCTCTTTATATCATGCACATTGGACCCCATCCAGGCCTCCACACTGGATGGATATATTCCACACATTTGGATATATTCCAAATTTCAGGACACACTGCTATATACCAAAGAATGGGCTAAGGAATCACATTTATTAGGAAATTTTACACTGGACAGAATGTGCTGGGGTCTGTGTAATCCTGACATCTCCCACAGAAGTCTTGCCTAGGCCAGGGCAATGCTGAGCTTGATAGGAAGGTCTGCATTTCAACATTTGGGTCATGCCCACATGGAGGTCTCTCTCTGCAATGTTGACAGGCAGCTGAGGAAGTAGCATGGTCCACAGAGAACACAGAGTGTGCTTGGAGTCAGAGATCCTAGATTGCAGGTAGTTTCTGTCTGAGAACATTGGCTATCCAGCACCTAGAGACCTTGGGGACAACAGGACTTTGCATTTCATTCAAGCGGAGAAGGAAGTGCCTGGTCCCACAGGAGGAATCTGACCAAAGATTCAGGCCCTCCCTCTGGGAGAAGGGGTTGGGGCAGATAACTGGCTCATTGCCCAGGTAATGCACAGTGACCATCTATGGTCTGCTCAGCTGGTCATTACAGGGGATACTGGGCAGGTATCTGCTCTGATTTTTATATGAAGCTCTTTTCAGGTTAAACTAGTCACATTGCAACAGTCACTCCTTATTGAGTAAAATAGCAACAAGTATTTATGAGACAGATGTGGTTCAGATTGTCCTCAAGTGACTGTTGAAATCACTTTTATTCCTTAAGGGAATAGTATTATGAAACATGGAAGGGAGTCAGGGAGCAGCATGATACGAGCAGGACCACTAAAAAACATTTTCTCAAAATTGTTTCCCCTGTGTAGATCTTGGCCTTAAAATGTCTTGACTTTCAAATTAAAGTTTCCAGAATTGTCAAATAATTCTAAGGGTTAAAATATTAACTCATAATTAATGGTATCATCTTAAAGTGAATTCATAAAGAATGTTTTTCAAAGCATAGTATTCTTCAGAATGCTGATGATCAAGGTAATCTTAAAAAAGCATTTCAGTTCCTTAAAAAATTAAACAGACATATTACATGATCCAGCTATTCTAGTCTTAGATATATAACCAAAAGAAATAAAAAATAAGTATTTAAACAAAACTTGCACACAAATATTCATGCAGCACTATTCCCAATAGCCAAAATGTGTCCATCAGCAGCCTGATGTTCATCAACTGATGAGTGGGTAAACAAAATGTGGTATATCCACACAATAGAATAGTATTCACCTATACAAAGAAGTAAAGTACTGACACATGCCACAACATGACTGAACCTCAAGAAATGCTAAGTGACAGAATTCAAACCCGTAAGATCATATATTATGTTATGTAATTCCATTTATACCAAGTGTCCAGAATCTGTTGAAACAGTAATCAGATGAACTGTTGTCAGATGAATGGCTGCCAGAGATTTGTGGGAGGGGCAATGGGACGTGACTTCTTAGTGGGTATGGAGTTTCCTTTTGGAGTCATAAAAACGTTGTGGAACTAGACAGAGGTAACCATTACACAACACTGCCCATGTGTTAAATGCCACTGAACTGTATACTTTAACATGGTTAATTGTATGTTATGTCAACCTTACCTCAATAAAAAGGAAAAAAGAAGGTTCTATAATGTATAATTTGAAGGTTCACAATTTATGCTAGCATTTTAAACACTGGGAACTCCTGCAGCAACTTAAGATTTATTTAACTCAGAATTTCTCCAATGTGCTGCATCATAGAAATCTCAGTTTCTCTGTCTGTGAACATGTATTTACTTGACAACTACCTCATAGGCCTTGTTTTGAAAGTTCAGCACACCTGTTAGGGTCAGGCTCAGAAAAAGAGCTAACAAAGTAGGAAGCAAATAAGTCCCATTAATATCAGTGAGATCCAGGTGTGGTGGCGTACCCCTGTAATCCCAGCAGCTCAGGAGGTTGAGGCAGGAGGACCATGAGTTCAAAGACAGCCTCAGCAATTTAAGGAGTTCCTAAGCAGATCAGCAAGAACCTGTCTCAAAACAAAATACAAAAAAGAGCTGGGGATGTGGCTCAGTGGTTAAGTGCCCGAGGTTTCAATCCTTGGTACCAAAAAACACAATAACAAAAGACCAATAAGGAAAAAAAGAAGAGCTCCACAGTGAGGAGTCCTTAAATATCAAGGATGGAGCAGGAGAAAAGAAAAAGGAGAGATACTGAAAGGAGAGGTTGGGGGGTAATCAAATCGTATTGCGACTTTGCCTGGATAATGCAATGAGGTGAAGAAAACCAAGAGATTTGTACCCATATGTCTTAGATCAGCTTCTCTAGAAAGTGAACCCTGAGATAGAGGTTTGTAAGCAGGTTTTGAGGAGAGTCCCTAAGGATCCACATCTGTTAGGAGGAACAAAGGATTGAAGGGAGGAATCTACATAAGTCCAACAAAGACTCCAAGTAATCCCAGGGGAGGCTGCAGAGCTGGGTGGCCCTGCAGAGGTGTGCAGGCCTTGTCCTTCTGCAACCAGTGCTCTTGGAATTCAGTGCAACCTTGGGTGAGGAGGAGGATTCCTGTAGAGAAGCTCACCAATAAACCATCAGAAGGAAAAACTCCGGGCAGCTGCATGATCCAATACCTAAGTCCTGCAATGGGCACCTATAGACCACATCATAGCATCCACCACACTAGGCCCCAATTCTGTGAACAGTGCCCAACATCCCAAAGAGGTAATTCCATACCTTAATAAATTGTTTAATCCTTTCTGGAAGAAGGCCGGGTATAAATAATCAACTATATTCCAGTTATTAACAAGTAGCAGGCATTCAACAAGTCCAATATATCAGGGAAATACCATAACAGCAAAGAATTAGCTCCTGCCAGAACATTCTACTTGTTTTTGCACAAAACTTTGTGTGAAGTAATTCCAGCAATGTTGTAAGCAATTAATTGGATAGAATTTCAACTTTTGACACCAAGTACTGGTCTAACAACATTCTATGACTTGGCATATCGGTGGACATAGAAAATAATAGGCCTTGTGCATTTCCAAAGAATGATGGAAGAAAGAATTCAGAAAATGTTTCACAATTTTCATTCTTTTCTGTTTGTCCTTCATCTTGCTTGCTTATGCATGCTTAGGCATAAAAATAATATAAAGGTTACAGAAATCCAGACTTGATTTAAATCTTTCTGGCCCTTTGGACATTTACACAGAGCAAATTTCCCTTTTCTGTCCAGTTGAAATTCATGTGCTACACTTTGCTCTGGGGTGAGGAAATTCCTAACAAATGTCGTCATGATTTAGTTCACGCTGGGAAAGTAAAGGTTAAACTGAAAATATTTAGAAGCTTGATGTTATTACATCACAGATGCATTCACAGTTTTTGGTGGGAATTTACTATAAGCCTGTTAGAATTAGTGCTGGATGTTTCCTAGAACTGCACGGTATCTAAGTCAAGCAGAAATGAGCTCATACTTCTAATGACTCTGGAGTAAATGAGGGAATTATGAAACAGCCCCCCGACCCTCTTTGCTGAAATAATCTTGGGAAACATGGAAATAGCTCAGGTCCCTGCTTCTGATGACAGATATGGAAAGGAAAAATGGAACACTAAGAAATCTTCGGGGCTGTTAGAATATAGCTATCGGGACAGCTTGTAGCAGAGTAGTCAAGTAGGCTGGTACTACATTATTTTGGTTAAACCCTGGCCCTATGTTTATTAAGTGAACAACACTGAAACATTTAACTTAGTCTTTCTATATCTCAATCTCCTTTAAAGTAGAAATAATAATAGTATCTATCTCACAGAGTTGTTTTGAGGATTAAATGAGTTGGTCTCTAGAGTGTTCTTGGACCTAGAAGATAATTAAAGTTTAATAAATATTAGCCTGGATCTTAATTCCTCTCTGGATGATACACTGAGATGCAGATTTACCTGCGTTCCCTATTAGGAGATGTGAAGGGAAATTGGGGCCAGGAGAAGCCATTACTCCCATGGTCTCCACTAACCCCCTCCATAATGGAGGACCTCATTGCCTGGAAGGAGCAAACCTGTGTGCTTTGCTATGGAGTTGGAATTTCATCCTCAAAAGAAACAAGCGTCATGGACAGTTGTAACAGGGAGAACTGAATAATGAGATTCGGCTTTTAGAAGGATTGTCCTGTGGATAGAGAATTTTTGAAGTGAGTGGAAGAAAAAAACACAAAAGAAGAGTGCCTTCAACAAGATAGAAGTGTGTACATCAGTTTGTTGCTGTTGTTGGGATTTTTGGAGCAGATTGGGAGGGTGACCATCTAAATGAAATCCATTTGTGCCCAGACCTGGTCTGTAAAGATACAATTTCAAATTTATCTGTGAATTATCTTTCTTGCTGCTTTTTCATTCTCAAAAATGCTATTTCCATTTCAAGATACAGGTTAGCCTCTCATGAAGCAGGCTTGCGTCTCCATTCTGGGCACTGGGACAGGATAAAGAAAAGAAGGCTGTGCACCCTTCCTTTAAGAATACTTCCTTACAAGGGTGCCAGTCAGATTATCCTAGATGCCCTGGGTCTAGGAAATGTGGTCTTTACAAGTGGCCAAGTAATTACAATTATTTAGCAAAAAAAGAGAAAGATGATGTAGCAATCTTTCAGTTAGCCTTTGGAGATGTCAGAAGGCTTCATCTTGCAGGAGTGGGTCACCAAATTATTGTAAAGAAAGAGTCAAGCAGGATCCCAGATTTTGGACTAGATTAAAGGTTACCATCAGTTTTGGTGACCAACATAAGGAAAAACTGGTTTGTAGAGAAGATCGTGTGTTTATCTTTAATTATAATAAGTATAAGATATTTTGGGGAAAACCAAATGGAAATATATATTAAGTAGTTGTATTAAAGTTTAAGGCACTTAGAAGATAAATTCCAGGTGAGATTCATATTTGGGAGTCACTTCTACAGTAATGAATGAAATGGCTTTGCCTTTAAATTTTTTTCCTTTGTTTTCCTTTCCTTTCCTTTGTTTTCCTTTGTGTGTGTGTGTGTGTGTGTGTGTGTGTGTGTGTGTGTACCAAATGGGTAAGAAGATATGGCTGGTGAAGACAATATCCCAGAGTCTCTGGCTATAACAGATCCCATGTGTCCCCTCCAACTGCAGCAGGCAGGGGAAACTCCATCCTGAGCTGGGAAGGACTAGTATGGAAATAGGAGGGAAAGGGAAGATAAAACAAGTGGAAAAAAGAATTCTATGGAGAGCCTGCATGGAAAGTGGAGTTCATTCACGATGGAATGAGGTTCTGCAAGTCACATCACAAAGCCTGAGGAGGAGGTCAGGAAAGTAGGGAGGAAGCTCTGTGAGAGTTTGTAAGACAAGAGCTGGCCCAAGAGGCCGCAGGTTTATGGATTGTGCTGGTGAGCTCTAAGTACCACTGTGGACTGAGGCATGCCAACAGTCTGAATATCTTGAGCACATTCAATAGATAAAATACTGTCTCATCCATCCCTTGACCCAAAGTCTAAGCAGCTCCCAATTCTTTAGAAAAAAGGTTTTCTCAAACTATAAATTCTTAATTGAGATATGGTTTTTTTTTTACATAGGTAGTCTTGTATCCCAAGTCCTGATTTCACTATATTCTGTGATGCTATATCACGGTTCTGAGCCTATGCGCATAGCTGCAAATGGAAGGAGGACAAAGGAGAATTCTAAGACTGAAAGATAGGTAAATGGAGGCCTTTGCAAGAGGAGATCCTTCCAGCCCAGATGGTGGAGAAGATATTTTATTTTCCCCACTCCCCTAGTAACAATCTTCAATGGTGGAGAAATGTCCTCCATACAAAGCCATCAGTTACATATGAGGATTAATTTAGGTTGAACTTGGCAACCTGCAGCCCAAAGGGCCAAATCAGGTCCACTGGCTGTTTTCGTAGAGAAAGTTTCATTGAAACGCATTCCTTCACTCTTGTCCCAAGCTACTTCCATACTGAAACAGCACAGCTGGGTAGCTGTGACAAAGACCTGATGGCCTGCAAAATCTAAGGTATTTACTATCTGGCTCTTGAGGGGAAAATTTTGCCAACCCCTAAGTTCAGTAGTATTTATAAAATACTTAACACAGTGTCTAGCACATAGTTAGCCCTAAGAAATGATACATGTTTCTACTTTTGATTATAGAATCATATTTTGTTTACTAATATTTAAATTATTGGCAATTTGATTTTGGATGCTTGGTTGGGGGCAATCCATTCTTGCTAATTTGCAAGTTAGCAGTGGTAAAATTTTCACATCTCCACCTTATCTGAAGACTTGGATATATAATTTCAGTCATATGGATTTTTATGTGTGGAGATCATTCTTAATTCAACCATATGGAAATTATTTTAACCTAAAAGCATTAAAAATCAACAGATGATTTCATCTCTTATATATGCAATTAATATGGAAGTCAAAATGCCCTACTTTTGCATGCCAGAACAAAGAATTTAAAGGGTTTTTAAAATTTCTAATACTGAGCATTAAAAGGGAAGCAAAAGTGAGATTTCACTGAGGTATAATAGTATTGGTTGTCACATATGAAAATTAAGAATGTGTTAGAATAGCAAAACAAATTAAAACAAAACTCATGGATCATATCACCCATTTTCCATTCCCTTTAAGCACATGATTAAAAGATTTCAGCATTAAAACTAACATCCCGTGACATGGTAATACACTAACTATTAATCAAAATGATGTCTAGAGTTTGGTGGAAAGAAATTTCTCCTAGAAAATATAAAAACTATACCAACTTAATGCAGCTAATTAAATTAGTGGGGATCTGTTGTTGAATGTAACTTGAGAATAATTGGACTGAGTTGAAATCTCAAAAAGAAATAACAAAAAGTGGCTTATTAAACAAAAGATAGGAGTAGAACAATCCCATTCGAAAGAGGCTTCAGTGTAGAGTTTAGGCATTGATGGAAAAGAAGATGACTCTTTGGGGGAAGTTTGGTTGTATTGTGTTCAATCCTCTGACCTCTAGAAGTTCATGTCTTATAAAGTCTTTAGCTTATGCCAATGTCAAATTTGAAGCAGTGATGGGTTAACTTCAATGCTTTGCTAGGTCCTTTTTTAGCACGTTTACCCTCTCATGAATCTCTTCTCTTTCCCGCAATTCCAGGGTTACATTAGTTTAAATTTAAATAGCAGCTCCCATATTGAACACCACAGGTTCTAAATTGAATAGGTTTTAGATTATCTTTAGAGCAAAGGAAAATGCTGGGGATTTCTTCCACAAATGACAAGTGACTATTATTTGAAGGTGTCCCTTAACTGATACCACTATACCCTGAAATTATCCAATGTCCCATTTCTGAAACACTTTTCTTCTAGACACCTGATAAACTCAGTAAAAGGTAGTCAATAAGAGCAGAAAATGCAGAGGAACTACAGTCCCCACAACATTTTAAGATTATTTCAATCCAAAAACAGCAAGTTTATAAGAAAAAAATAAATCAATGCATGTGAAGGGGCCGAGGGATGTGGAAAATCTCTGCACCATCCTCCCAATTTTGCTGTGAACCTAAACCTGCTGTAAAAATTGTCTTGGAAATGTAAATAAATAAATCAGCCAGGTTAGGATTAAAAAGGTGCATTTAGAAATTGTGATAAATTCTTATGAACCTAATATTTGTAAGAACAAATAAATGCAGTGTAATTCCAATTTTATGTATGTTTTCAATACTTTGGTGTCCAAGTCTTTTAATATAATGAAACTTATAATTTTTTAAAAAAATTAACAAGATGGTAGTGTTACAAGGCTGGGTCCTTCTGAGAAACCAAAGCAGCATGAAGTCCCCTTTCAAACTCTGATTTTTGCAATCAAGTCAGAAAGATTTTGGGTGTGTCACTCAGAGTAACAGACATCAGTTTATTAAAGGGAAAGGGGACACTCTCAAGGGAGGGAGTGGGTCCTCTTAGCAGAGGGGACAGCATATCTGCTGAACTCTATTCTTATTGGGGATCTCCAAAAAGTTTCCAGAGAGTCCCACACATGTCCACCTCTTGGCTTTTGACTGACAGCGGATGACATCAGACTTTCGAGTCCCCACAGTCATGGCCACTCTAGGTCACTTTGGCCCATGTCAACCAGTTCTAATTAAATTTTTAACCATAAATTCTTACAGATTTTATGGTTAGGAAGAATTATCCTTTTCTCCCTGAGTTCTGGGATCTGTTCTATGAAAAGGGTCATAAAATTCTCCTCCTTCAAGGTATCTTGGATTCCTCTTATCAACATTATTTCAGACCTGCATTTCTCCTGCTGATAACAGGTAGTTGCTGAGGAATGTGACATATCCTGTTCACTGAAGCCAGGTAGGGCTGCAGGTAAATTGCTTCTCGGAAAAGAAAGCATGTGGGGGTCAGCACAGTGTGCTCATTTTATAGAATTATTCCCTTAACCACATGTTCCTACCACTCACATCTGTCTCTCCTCTATCTGTAGTAGGACAAAGCCAACCCTCTAATAGGACTTTCTAAAAGAAAACTATGTAAAAAGGAAGGAAGGCTTATACCCTGAATCTATTTATTATTCAATATGACTATGTGGCAATGCAATAAAAGGTTGTGTCGATGCCATTGGTGACTATAGTAAATATATTCCTCAAATCTGCCACCAAAACATATCTTTCATTGAGCTTCCTGACTAATAGATGGAGACATTGCTTTCTTTTTTTCTGAGTTTCAGTTCCACATTTCATATGGAGAGCAAACACCCAAGCAACCTACTGATGACTTAGAAGGGGGCAGGATATCCTGCCAGTTTCACCTGGCAGTTGTAAGGTGGGGTGCCTGTACCTTTAAGGGTTTTAAAGAGTTGAACATCACTTGGCTTTGATTGTTACCCAGTTGTCATAATTACTTTGAGAGAGATTGTAATCCAACAGGGAGTTAAGAATTGGCCCCCATTCCTCTACTCCACTTCCTAGCTACAGCATGCTCTCAAGTCAAACTTGCTCCTACATATGAAGATATTTCAGTCTGATAGTAGAAATGAACTTCTGCAGCCACTAAGCCCAACCTTGGCAGAGAGAAATCTGCTTGCATTTTAAAAGAAGAAGCCTGGCTCCTTTTTGTCTTCCACCTGACCTGGCCTCATCCCCAGGATGATTTTACTTTAACCATGATGTCATTATTTGTTTGCTGTCCCAATAAAGCTTCATTTGTCTATATTCTAATTCTTTCCATCTAACACTTTTAAATAAAATTCTTAGGGTAAAATGAAAGGTTAAATTAACACCGGATATGTCCCTACGAAAGTGATATTTTAGATACTTTTTGGTACTTTGGGGACACCAATAGTGATAATTAAGATGAAGGCAAGTTTCAATAAACTTCATAATAACTGAGAAATCAATTTTGATAAAAGCTGATGCCTTAATGGGAGTTCACACCCTTCCACAAACAACTTGAGGTGACATAATGAGAGATGAAAGTACAATTAAATTTTTCTTTTTTTAATTGTCAATGAAAGAAAGATGAAAAAGGAAAAGTTACAGAAAGGGGAAAGTAGAAAATAGTTGTGTTTTTGAAAGTCCAGGTGGACAGCAGGCCGTGCCCTGCTCTGAACCACTCAATGTTATACAGAACAGCAGTTTTAAGGGTGTACATGGCTTTGAATTACTGAAGTTTGTAAAGCAGCAAGTTCCCCTGAGCTGCTCCATTGTGAGAGCAAGAGCTAAGACAGAAGGACTCAGTAACTGGACAAGTAGAGAACCTCCAGATGTTGGACATAACAAGTGATTGAAAAGAAAATCCCCAGCTGCACAGAGCAATCATAAGACACAAACTGATAAATAAAGCAATCATGCTAATAAGAAATGACCATCTGTGGACTTGCTGAATTATATCAGAAACTCATGGATGCAGAGGCACATCAAATCCATATCAGGGAAACCAGACCCAGAGCTTATCAAACACACCAGACAATGGAATGATGCAGTTCCCTCCCCTGAAACACAGGAAAGGAGAGGCACCTGAGATGGTGGTGTGGGGGCACACCTGACCCTCATCTTATCACTCCTCTGCATCATGTGGTCAACAGACAGCCAGCTCCCCACTGTCTGCAGGGCCTTCTGCTCAGCGTGATCTCCCTGCTTGATGCCACCCACTTGGAAACTGCCTGCCCTCCAGACCCTTGCCCAGAACAAGGGTTCTGAATAGCTCTTTCCCTGAACCAGTTCTTCTTGTTTCAATCTTATCTGACCACCAGCCCTCACTTGCATCTGTATCTGCTCTCTCTGCCTTTGAAATTCTGAGGCCACTGTTAACCCTTTCTTAGCCATTCTGTAAACTATATATCACTGTGTCCAGCATGCTGCGTTGTGACTTGACTATTGTAGACATTAGTAATTAAGATTGGAAAGTAATAAAAGAGCTTGCAATTGCCTTAATCATGACACCAAGTGAACCACGAGTATGTCAGGGAATTAAAGCTGATGAAAGTGATGCATCTTGTGAATTGATTGTTATTCCATCAATTCTGACATTGTGGAAAGACATAAACACAACCCATCCTTGTCAATAGTAAAGCTCACTCACAGCAGTAGAGAACACAAAGTTGTGAAAATTATGCGACGACTTTTCAATTTTCAGTATTACAATGGTCTTGGCCCAGAGACTTCCTCTGTCAGGGCCAACAGTTCTAGAAGAGAGACACCTGCAACTTCCACAGACCTGGCAGTCATAATGTCACTCACTGTAAGGGGGTTCAAGAATGTCTCTCAGAGGTAGAGAAGACTTCACTGGGACTATCCAGGGTCTTCACACATTGCAGAAAAGAATTAAAGGACATTTCAGGGTCTTGCAAAGAGCAAGACTTGTAAATGAAAGGTGAAGATACACATTCTCAGAGCAGAATGCCTGTAGGGAGGAGTGAGAAGCATTTTGGGGTTCTCAGGCTGTTCTTTAAAAAGGAAACTGTCAGGGACAGGCTGGGAAGGTATGTGGGGAAAGTTGGTAAGCCTGTTGCTCACAGATGGTTTAAGGTTTTCTGGCCATTCTCAGCATCTTTAGGTCCATGTGGTCTCATCTATCTGGGCAAAAGGAAAGGTTGGGAATGTACCCTACATTATAGCTTTTTAAAGTATTGCATCTCTGTTTACTTTATTCTAAAAATGCTGTTACCTTGCATGGGCTAATTAGTAGTGCACAAGGCCATTTTCATAAGTGAGTGATTTACAATAACTCTAAGATTGTGAGTGAATTTACAGTAACTTTAAGATTTACAGATTGCTCAAGAATTTAAGAGTGGTAGCTCTGAAAGAAAAATTGGCCTGGGCGGAGATGGTATGAGGAACTTGAACACAAAGCTTTCAGATTAAAGTTAACAGTCTCTTTTTTCTTCTTTTTGTCTCCTTTCTACCTATCTTTTATTTCTTTGATTCTGTCTCGAGACTTTTCTCTGGTTGTATGAATTGGGCCATGAATAGCACAGCTAAGATTTATAATCCAGTCACATTTTCTGTGATATGAGCCAAAATGGGAGTGTCTGCTAGTAAGGAAAAAAGGCATTACCGTGAACTGAACTGTGCCCCCGACCCCAAATCCATATGTTCAGGCCCTAACCCACAGCACTTCAGAAGGAGGTTATTTCAGATATGGCCTTAGGAGTAATTCAAGTCAAAGGAGTTCATCTGGGTGGTCCCCCATCTAATAAAACTGCTCTTCTTGTAAGAAGAGAAGACGAGGACGCAGACTCAGAGCAAAGACCAAAGACACCAAAAGTCGGTCCTCCATAGCCAAGGACAGAGGCCTTAGAAGAAATCAACTCTGCCAACATCTTGACCTTGAACTTCCAGTCTTCCAAAAGGAAAGAAGACAAATGCCACCCAGCCTTTGATTCTTTAAGATGACAGTTCTGGCAAACGTATACAGGTACTTTCCTGAAATTGTTGCCGAAAGCTCAGTCCTTGTCCCCAATGCCAATTCAATAATGAGGACACAGTTTTGAGAAAAAGGAACAAGAAGCTTTATTGCTTTGCTAGCAAAGGAGAAACACAGGGGACTTCGGTCCTGGAGGCTGTGATTCTGCCCATCGGGAGGAACAGGGGGATTTAAAAGGAGCTCTTCAAAGGCTACATCCAGAGGTGTGCCCCGACAGGGGGTCCCAGGGCACCCTGAGGTGTGTTAACATTCACTTGTTAATTTGGGAGAAAGATAGCTCCCGGATCCTCAGCAGGCATCTCCTTCCTATGGAGCACAGATAGCTCAGGGTAATCTTGTTTTTGTCCCCAGGTTAGGGAGGAGGAGAGAGAGAAGAGAAAAAGGAAAACTTGTCCCTTTTATAAAAATAAGCCTCAGATCTAATTCAAAAGGGCAAGTGGACCACTGTTACAAAATCTCCGAATCGAGTTGTTTTCTAGATCACATTGTACACAGCAGAGTGGTTAAAAGGTACCTTCCTTACTACAAGACGAACAGATACCAACACATGGATTCATGCCCATGAGTCTACAAGTGATTTCACATGGCTTTCTCTCTTGCTTTTAACCACAAGATCTCTCCCAAGCCAGATCTGCGTCTGCCTGCTCTCCTGCCTGTCCACTTTAAGAACTCTGCTAAGTAATGCGGAACATATGGTGAACAGCAGACAGAAAGAACAGAAAACCCTCTCCCTCGCACTGGCATTGTTCTCAAGCCCCTTTCCCCAGCTGGTCCCTAACAGAGGAACCACTCTGAAAAGAAGAAACTGAGGAGCTCTTTAAAATGTGAGCTCTGTGAAACAATCACCCTCACTTCCCAGCACTGGTGTCTTTGCCAGCAACAGGAACACCAGCACGACCCTAATGCGACAGAACAATGACCTATTTATGCTGATATCCTGTCTCCTGCTGAGGCTCATGCCAGGTTCATTTGAGGAAGTGCTAAACACCACATAAGCACCCTATTGTGTGCCACTTGTTGGAGTGCAGAGTTGGGGGACTTTGGAGAGTGTGGGAAGGGTGGTTTTCTTCCTGAAACATGTGGGATGTGTAAACAATGTCCAGTCATTTGTCCCCCTAATTTGGATTTCTAGAGACTTCTGAGCTACAGAAAGAGTACTATGGATAGTAACAACACCACACACATCACCGTGTGCTTTACTATTTCAGACACGTTTGGGTTCTCCATCCTCTGCTGTTGCTCTGAAGGTGACCATGCTATCACTTTTTCTAATTTTTTCTTTCAACCTTGAGTAAATTTGATGTGTTTGTTCTCTCATTCTTGCATATGAATACTGGTATTTTTCTAGTAATCCATGCTGATTACCTCCATTAAGAAGTTTTGCTTTCATTGGAGCATCAGGACAACAATTATTATTAGTCTCTACTTGATGTCTGTTTTTCACACAGCTATAAGAAAAAGCACACACACACACACACACACACACACAAAACACTACTGATCTGGAATGCATTGGGAATCTCATATATATCCTTGCTTTTCCTACTACTTCTATTATTTTGTTAGATTTCTAATGTTTACCAATGAGTTATTAGCTTGTTACATTTGGTATTTTATACCTGTTCATGAAGTTGCAAAATACACCAACAATTTTAATTTCTTAACTGAATAGCTGTTGACAGGCTCAGGGCACATCACCCCAACATATGACTGTAGGAAAGCAGAACATGGCACCAAAAAAAACTGCCTCTTTGGCATAAGGATAGTTGTCAGATGGTTATTTTGAGAAATAGCAGCCATAGCAGTAGCTGTGACAAATTACCCTTTTGTAAAAAAAAAGTTTGCATCTATAAGGGCAATCACCATTGGTAAGGGTGTCTCCTCTCTGCACCAGGAGAAGGGCACCTAAACCATTAGGGAAACTTAAACAATGGTCATTAACTTGAATTTGCATTACATACCTTATGTTTTTTTTTTTTTTAAAGAATATTTTCCCTGGCCATCTCGTCCCATGTTCTTCTTTCTATGCTTCAGAAATGAATTTAATGCAATTAAGCCTGGAACTCAATCATTTTCTTTGAGATCTGTTCTAGAGATTCACTCAAGTCTCTATCTAGGTTTTCTGCTGAGTCTTGAGGCACACAGGTTAATAAACTTCAGCTTGTTTTTCTCTTGTTAATGTGTCTTTTGTTAAAGGGAGGCCAAGTTAAGAACTTTGAGAGGAAGAGAGAAAATTATTTTTCCTCCCCTATGCTGTATATTTTCACAAAAAGATATTTACAAGTCTCATGACATTCTCATGATGTCTGAATCCTTAGCTCTGTTTGTAGTCCTGATGATGTGAAGTCTTCAGTTGCACCACTTGGAATCTTTTGTATGGAAAGAGCTATGAGAAGATGGATAAAAACTGGCATGAGCCATTGTTCTAAAGCAATCATCTCAGGAATGAATGCAGGGATCCTATGGAGAATGCTCCCTTTGAAGCACTAGAACTCAAGGCCAGTTCAGAGGGCTTTTTAGAGTAATCTGAGGAGCACATGAAAACCCAGCCAGGGATGCACAGGTTACAACCACGAGCATTCCTTTTTTAGCTTTTGCTTAATCTGACCTATCTAGTCTAGCTCTTGTCTAGCTGTATAAATTTATAAAGAACATATTTTACATTATTTTCAACTAGTAAGAGTCATTTTATTAAACTCAATGAATACACTGACAAAAATCATAAAATGCAAAGCAATCTGCCCATATAAACTGAAACTTACAATACTATAACCAAACAGGGTGAAAAAGCATCATATCACATGAAATAAACAAGAAAGAGAAAAGATGAATGAACGAATCCTACGTGATTCATCTTGCTCTAATCAACGAACAGTCCTGGTGGCAAGACTGCTTTGCAAGAAGTGGTGGAGTAGGTTTCCCACTTATGATGTTCTACCATGATCTAATGAATGTTCATAATTAATCACTTTCTATTCTTCTCCTTTGGAAAATGAGAGTCTTCATTGCATCTCAGGAAGACAACTAAATAATTTAAGAATATAATCTTCTGTAAAGATTTTTATTGTAAGTGTTGGAAAAACTTTTCCTTAAAGAGCAGGATAGTTATACAAATTCAAGACTAGGATAAGGCCATTAGGATTATGCAAGAGCCCTTGAGAGTTTGGGACTTCTTAAAATGTGCACCCTAAGTATTTTATTCTCCTCACTCTAGTCCTGACCTGCATAAATACTTCAGGCTTTGTCGTACAACCACTCAATTCTGCCAAAACAGCTGGAGACAGCAAGACATGAATGCGCATGCCTGTGTTCTAATAAAACTTTATTTACAAAATGAGCCAGAAAGCCAGATTGATTCAAGGGCTATTCTTTGCTGATCCCAAATTTACTGGGATATGTAAAATAAAAGTAAATGTTTCAGTATTTGATTTGTTCATAAAATCTCTTTAGCATGTAAGAAACCTGCAAATGATGTTTCTTAAAATGAAGTTTCTCAAACACTGCTTGGACTGATACAACACTGAAAAGAAGTTTCCAGAATTGGGATTTTTAAATGTCACTGATCCCTTCAATAAGTCATGCATGCATGTTCACACCTTTTAAAATTTATTTCCACTCTTACCCATCTACTTCCTCATCTACCTATCAAAATTGCTACACATTCCTTAAAAGCTAATGTAAAAATTGCTTCCTCTATGAAAGTATTTCTTTTTGCCTCATCTCCCTAGGTACAAAAGGATTTTCCTACACCCCTGGGATGTTAGAGCCTTTGATTTGGAATTCTATACTAAAAGTCTTCAAACTGCATTAGATTATAATTATCTATACCTGTGTCTCCTCATGAGACTATAGCAGCAGGGCCATCTCACCTATTTTTCTCAAATAACAAATTATATTGCATTCTTGATAGCTTTAAATATCTATTAAAATAAAATAAATTGATTTTATTTTTGGCACTGATTTGTTCTTCAAGTTTTATAAGGTACTACTTTAAAATATCTCGCTCACACCACTACATGCCAAAAAGCAGTGCCCTGAAGCCATGTGGGAAGCATGTGTGGCAGACTCTTGGCTCAAGCCCATGATCACAGCCCACACTTTGTATTTTAACAAGCTGATATACCACCCACTGGCTAATAATTATACTCTAATTTTCTGATGCTATGTAATTCATAATGAGAAACTGTAAGAGTCCAAGTATGCTCTCCTTTACTAGAAAAAGATCCATTGCAAACTATTTCTGAGTTATTTAACCAAATGCTCTGATGTTTGGAGCTTTCTTCATGATGATCAGGTGTGTCAGGGGGAAAAAGGAGCACGGATGTAATAGGAGTAGTCATTAATTGATGACTATTCTACTTCAATTCTGGATTCATGGGGACTCATTATACAATCCCCTCTAATTTTGTGTATGCTTAAAAATTTCCAATAAAAATTAATTAAGAGCAGTTCAGCTAAAGAGAAAAAACTATCTTGGATTCTTCCTTTGCTTTTGGTAAATATATTTTTCTTCAGAGGCCAATCCATAAGGGGACAGGTAGGTAGGCATGTGGGTAGATAGACAGACTATACCAGCAGGGACATCTCACCTATTTTTCTCAAATAATAAAGTATATTACATTCTTGATGGCCTATAAATATCTATTAAAATAAATTGATTTTATGTTGGCACTGATTTGTTGTTCAAGTTTTATAGATAGATACAGATATATAGATAGGTAGGAAGATAAACACATGAAGCATTTCTTTTTGACCCATTTTTTGACTTTCATTCATCTTGCCCTTATTCTTCCTAGTCCTTCACCAATGGTCAGGGCTTATACTCCCAGTTCTGGTAATTTCCTCATTGTCTAGGGAAAGCCAAAAACACAATGGTGTGAAATAATGGAGGTGAGAAAGATTTCTCACACAACACTAGTTAGTATTTCTTGAGTTCCTGAACTGCTATTTATTAATATATTTAATCCTCCTTGCACACTAGCCAAAGAAATAGATCCTATTTATTACTCTCTTTTGGAGAAAATTTAATGTAACTTAATGAAGGATGCCCAATTCACAAATGGAGGAGCTGGAATTAGAGCCCCTGCATCTGGCCTCAGAGCCTCTGCTTGTAAGCATTATGCCACAAAATGTCCAAGAAAACATTTGACAGAATTTAAAGAATGACCAAAACAAATCCAAGTCCCGGTTCTTCAAGGCCTGGCGCTACTTCCCAGCTTCTACTTACAATTCTCTCCCTAGGTGATCGCTTTTACACTTTTTCAACTTCCTCCTTGGAGGGCCTCTTGACAATGGGTTGTAGGTTCCTCTTTGTATTAACCCATTCTGCTGAAGTAATAGAACCTCTAAAATCATTGGCTTATGATGACAATTGTTGAGTTCATGTTACATTTCAGCTGTGGATTCACCTCAGCCACATGTCGTCTCATTCACCTCCTAGACAGGTAGAGAAGCTTCCAGAGAGGAACAAGAGTTCAGATGAAAATCTGTGATGCTTCCTAAATCTTCTATAAGAAACTCACATTCCTTTGGTCAAAATGTGTCACCTGGCCAACCCCAAAGTCAGTAAAGCAGTCAGTGAGATGACTGCTTTTCCCTAAGGAAACATCAAGACATAGGGAGTAGGCAGCAGTAATTATTTTATTTAAAGGAAAAGCAGGGTAAATAATTGTGAAAAGTGATTTAATCTACCACCTTCTTTTTCAATATCCATTTGGTTCTTACAGTATTTGTTCCAACAACATTCTGGTCACAAGGTGCTGAGTTAACATGTCCCATATTCTCTCAATTCCCATTCCCCTAGTTCATGGTTTTCCTCGAATCATACGAATAAGAATCTTCCAGGTTCTCATGTCCAACCTTCTTTGCCTTTGAGAAAAAGGAACTTCTTGTCTATTCTTGTTATAAGAACATGGTCTCCTGAATGTTATCCGGGATAGGGTCCTCAGTACGGTGAAATAAAAGTCCACTGGCACTCTGAACTTTGGTGACCAAGGTTATACTCAGATCAAAGATGAGTTAGGATTTCATGTGAAACAAAGAACATAACCCAGTAGGCTGTCCTGGAATAGGCTAGTTCAGAACCCAGGTCCTTTCTAGTAATCTACTTTATCCACTTTTTGCCACTTTCTACTCCAGACTTGGAGGAAATCAATTGCAACCCTGGTCCCATGACTATGTTCTACATAGGAAGAAAGGTTAAATAAGAAGTAGTCTATTCCTTTTAAATATAATAAAATAGCTTACCCAAGACTAGCACATGTGCAATTCTCCTTCTATCTCATTGGTCAACACTGGGTCACCTGATTTCCAAAGAAGTTTGAGTCAACATCCTTATTATTTTTTAAGTTTTTATTTTTGAAACAATTACAGAGTCACATGTAATTTTAAAAACCAGAACCAAAGTTCTTACGTAGCCGTTATGCTGTGTCCTTAAATGCTGATGTATAACTATAGTAGTACATTATCAAAACTAAGAAATTTACATTGACAGACTACAAGTAGCTAGACTGGATTACAGACACCACTAAAATTTCACCCATTCTTGCACGCTCTCAATTTTTGGATTTTATACCTATGTGCCTAAATCTGTGACATTTATCATCTGTCTAGATTCATATAACTATGACCACAGTCAATACAGAGAACAGTTCCATAACCACAAAGCAACTCCAGGAGATGGGTCTTTTTACCTACATGTATTGCAGCCCTAAATAAAATCAGAGATCCTGCTAGGAAGGAAGAAGGGGAAATGGATTTGGGGTAGGTAACAGCAGCATCGACCACAAAGAGCAGCTATTTTAAGGAGAGGGAGTTTTCCATGATCCTAGAGGCAATGAATAGCTTCTGTCCACTCCCATTCTTCCTTCTGACATATATACTCCCTTTGTTCTTTAGAAATCTCTCAAACAAATGCCATACAATTTGATTTATCTCATGCTGTAAGGCTGTAATGACCCCATTGAGATGTGGAATTCACGATTTCAGGAACCAGCAAATATATGTATGAGTTCAATACCACTAAAACCACTCAAGAGACCAATGAAAGAACAAAGGGTTTTTTGTCGTTATTGTGCTAATGAGAATAATTCCTTGACACAATACCAAAAGGCAACAAGCATAGAGAAATGGAAAATGCAGACGGTCCCAAATCATAAGGTGTTTGGGGTTGGGGATAGGAATGATCTCTTAACTAGAGGTGCAACCAATATTTGCACCCGAAATTCCAGTAGTCCTTGAATGAGTTCCAGCAGTGTGCTTACTATAGGACTCAAGAAACATTCCATTTTGTCATCCAACACAAAAGTTCTTAAAGTGTCAATAATGAGAAGAAATGGCTATAAGGTGTGTGTAGAGAATATTCATGGTGACAAAAATATATCTTCAAGAATGTGTAAATGATTTTAAAAAAGAATCATTTTATTAATTGTAGTTTGTTTAAATGCATTTGCTTGTCAAAACAAGTTTGATCTGACTTGATTGATTGGTGAGTAATAAAGGCAATCTACTGATAATTTAATGTTAAATTAAACTAATGTTAAAACTATAAGATTTGTTCTTCCTACAAACATTAGCTATTGATGAGTCTACGGCAAGCCTGTTAATATAATCAGCAATAGGCTTCTCAGACTTTGGGGAAAATGACCCCAGACAAGCAATAGAACAACTCCAAGAAAACAGTTTATCCTCTAGAGCACTTCTTTTAAAATGGTGCCTTTCCCACAAACACTGAGGTATTTTTCAGCATGGTGTGGTGAGGATGGATGATGTAAGCATTGTGAAAATAAAGGTCAACCTATTTGCTATTGGATTGAAAGTTCAGTGATAAAACTACAAGATAGTCAACTTAAGTGACCAAAGGGTAATGCCATCGTTAGGTGCCAGCATTCCCATAAAATGACACAAACTTCACTCCACTCCTTCTCTAACTCCTCTTGGCCCTAGTTCTAGGACACCCTCAACAGCTAAGGGTGATACATTTTTTATATACTCATTTCCTTTCATGTTAGAGGTTAGTTTCTGAGTCCTAAAGCTGTTAAAGGCCGGAGAAAGTCACAGAGCTAATAAGGCTTTCTCAGGTTGCAGATGCTAAAAAATTAGAATACATTTGCAAAGCCGATCAGTATAGACAATAAGGAGTGGTAGGGACTATGGCTGATTGTCTTGATTTTCTATAGGATGCCCTATACAAATACATTCAAATTCACATAAAAGCATACTAAAGAAAATCACAATGAACCACAAAAGCATGTTTGCCCTCTAATCTGAGGACAAATATAGCCTGATGCCTCTGCTGTAAGACTTTTAGTCAGCTTTTTGTTGCTGTGACTTAAGGATCCAACCAGAACAATTTTGGAGAAGAAGAAATTTAGTTAGGGGCTCACAGTTTCAGAGATCTCCAACCATAGACAGCAGGCTCCATTCCTCAGGGCTCCAGGTGAGTCAAGACATCATGGCAGAAGAATGTGGCAGGGGGAACCAGCTCACAAGGTGATCAGGAAGCAGAGAGAGTGTACCCTAGTCCAGATACAAATATGTACCCCAAAACCATGCCCCCAATGCCCCACCTCCTCCAGCCACGTCCCACCTGCCTCCAATCACCACTTAATTAATCCCATCAGGGATTAATTCACTGATTAGTTGTTCTCATGTCCTAATCATTTCCCCTCTAAATGCTCTCGCATGGTCTTCTTGCTGTGAGCTTTTGGGAGTCACCTCACATCAAAACCATAACAGACTTCTACTAGATGAAGGGCAAATGTGAGATCAACTGCATTCTTTTAAAACTCCCAGTTCTCCTTTATTGCATAACCGAAATCCAGTCTTCTGCCTTTCTTACAGCTTCTTCCACCCATAGGCACTTTTGCAGTGGGCTCAATGTTAATATTTCATTATCAGTCTAACACAAAGTCATTCACTCTCCAATTGAGCTATAAAACAGGAAAGTCAACATATCTATTAGTCTTACAGTTTGAGTTCTGAGCTATGATCACTGGCATCATCAAATTGTTCACAAAGGTAATACATACCTAAGCACAGATTAAGGGCTTGAATCTTCCTTGAGAAGAAGATAGAAATAGTTGATCTTAAAAAGAAATATCCTGCCTGGCACGGTGGTGTGTGCCTGTAGTCCCAGTGACTTGGGAGGCTGAGACAGGAGGATCATGAGTTCAAAGCCAGCTTCAGTAAAAGCAAAGCTCTAAACAATTGAGTGAGACCCTGTCTCTAAATAAAATACAAAAATATGGCTGGGGATGTGGCTCAGTGTTGTGTGGCCCTGAGTTCAATCTCTGATACCCACTCCCCCTCCAAAAAAAAAAAAAAAAAGAAAAAAAGAAATATCCTGCATGTGTTTTATATTATGTAACGGGTTTCATTGATGCTAAGAAACTATTAAATGATCGATAGCTCAATGTTTTCCATGATCAAAAGTTCCTCAATACAATTTTTTCTAAAAGATTTTTTTAATTATATGCATAGTGATATTGAATAATTTCATCTAGTAGCACTATTAGACTGAATAATATCTATTCACATACAATTATATAGAGGCTCATGTCTCATTTTGGACCAGGAGGGTATATTTGAGATGTGGTAGACTTAAAATAACTATAGATTCTTCATCCTCTTCCCATTGGGATGTAGAGTCTAATTCATTTCAACTTAAATCTTCACTGTTTTACTTGAAAACTGATCTCTGTTTTACTTGAACAATAGGGTGCAGTATGAGGTATATTCTGGAACTTCTAAAGCTAGGTCTTAAGATGTCTTGCAGCTTCCACCCAAGTTTCTTGAGACTCCATGAAACTTTAGTCTCATTGCACTGACTCTGCCAGGCAGGATGTAGGAACACATATAAACACTTCACTTTCTAGTCCTAATTGTGTCCAGGTCTCCAGTCATCCTTAGAGGTGACAGATATATGAATGAGGCTATCTTGGACACTCCTAAAAAGACCAGCCACCAATTGAGTACCACTGAGCAGTCATTGTTGATGCCTTGAGCTGCATCAACTGCCTGACTTATGCAATTGTGCAATACAATCATGTGCTTGCTTTTCAAAACCACTAAGTTTGGACCTAATTTTTTTATGAAGAATTGATCACCAGAACCCTGAATGATTTATACCTTAGCTTAGCTCAAAACCTGTGGTAGAGTTGGCTCCAAATAGGAAAGCAACAAACACTTAGGTAGTAAGTGCTTCATACCTGGCACTGTTCTAAGTAACACATGCTTCTCACAAAACTCATGAATTTGGCACTATTATGATCATCCCTATCAGGAAACTGAGTCACAGCAGGATTATGCAACTTGTCCATGGTCATTCCAATAAAGAGGCAGAAAAACTGGAATTCACATCAGGCAAACTAACTTGTTTTAAAAGTTGGATTCCATTTATTCGAGCTAAGGAAAGAGTATCCTACTGCGCTGTATTTTAGGTGGCATGTTTAGGCCAATTATTTGCTTTCCTCTGCTTCACTTTGGACTGTGTGGACAAACTTCACGAAGGACCAGACACCCTGGTGGGATGCTGCAGGCAAACGTCAAGGGGTGCCTGAGTCTGATTGCTCTACACAATACTTCTATTTATAAGGATCCTCAGGGAAAAAAAATCCTTCCTGACATTTGGATCAGAAATAGTTACAATTGTTCTGAACAATTGGTTTGCTCTGAATAACTGCTAACTACGACTTGTTTAAACAAATATATAGCATCTAGCACCTTAGCTTATACATTTTCAATTTCCTTTACCCAACTTCCATTTTATGTCCCAACTCTTGCTTTCTTGTTTGATTTCGCTCTAGTTCTTTGTATGTAATGTGTCTATAGCTTGTGAATATTTGTAAATTTTTCTGAACACATTTGGAGTCAAACAAGGTATGTAACAATCAACTAATAAAATAATGTCTAGCTCGTTTTGAGGTAGACAGAGAATTTTAAGCTAGAGAATTTAACTTTGATAGTCTCACCCTGAATATAAAATAGAAATATGTGTGTGTGAGCAGACACACATGCATGTGCATACGTGCAAATGGTATCATAGGCCATTCAGTTAGAAAACTATAGAATATTCTGTTATTACTTAAAAAAATGTTCTGGGAAAATAAACATTCAACTAAAAAGGGTGATCCAGTGAAGAAGAAAAAAATAGTTGTAAACAACATCCATTAGAATGCTCTCTGAAGAAAGAAGCAAAACTTCTCACCTAAGCAGACCTAAATTCTAGGGCATTAAATTTTTGGAACAGGAAGTCTGGAGACAGACTCTTTGTGTCAGGGGGAGGGCTGGTGTCTCTACCCTTCTTCTGGCCTTGGCCCTGGGATGGTAAGGAGGCTGCTGGACATCACTTCCTCACATGACAACTCCAACGTCCCCAAGCAGGGGATGGCCAGAATGGCATGAAAGCTCTCTTCCAACACGCCTCTGCTTTTATCGCAGAGGAAATTTCCTTCTTTACAGACTCCAGATGGTTGCCTCTTACACATCTTCATTCAAAATTGTGCAACGAGGCCACTCTTGGGCACAAGGTGTAAGCTCATGGTCCACAAATGACAGAGGCATTTTATGACGGGAAGCAAACCTCAGATCAGCAAGCTTTCCTTTATTCTACTGCAAGGTCCATGGATCAGGCATGGGAGGGCCCACTTTCTGGGTATGGAGCAGACTGCCACGTTACAGAAGGAGTCTGAATTTTATCATCTCATTGGAGACTGCAGACATGCAATTTGGACAGTCCAGGGCTAGTTGTTCAGGTTAGAACTTCAACTTAAGGGGGACGTTGTAAAAAGGTTGAAACATTATTATAGGAGACCAGATCCTGAGGGATGAGTACTCAAATCTTGCTCATTGTTTTACTTTCTCTGGGATTTATTGTTTCCCAGAGTTTCAATATTTGCTGTGTCTCCATTTAGTACTAATTTGTGATGGGGGAAGGTCAAGGTTTAGGGCCCAGCATTCAGTATTTGCCCCTTTCCTTTAGGGCCCATTGTTATTGGGAAAGGGTGCACTGGGAGAGATTTAATGTTTGACCAATGTCCCCTCCCTCCTCCCAAGCCACACTGTCCCTCCATTTTTCTTGGGAAGCTGTCTTGTAGGAATATTATTTTCCATAACCCTTCACAAGCTGGGAAATTCAGCATTGTCTTTTTCATCCTTTGTAGTAAAAAGAAAGCAGAAACTGGGATGGAATAGTTGATAGGCAGCTGAATATTGCTTTCATCACAAGCATGCAATTAAAAAAACAGAAATATTTAATGATGGATATGGCCTGGGAAATAGCCTATCAGAACAGGAGAGAGCTTTGACCAGCTAGTTAGACTGCACCGCAATTGGCTGGTTATGTTAGTCTTGATTAGAAACCAAGTTTCCCCCTAACTGCAGTAAGATTCTCACAAGAATGTTCATGTTGATTTCTTAGTTCAGACACAAGAGCATTTGTTTGATCAGGTTTGGAGGACGTAATAAGTGTGCTGGTGGTCAATAGTCCACATGATGTTTCCTGGGTTACCTGTGTTACCTCTTCAGGTTGAAGGACAGGTCAAGTGGGCAGGTCTTTAGAGTGACCTGCTGCTTTGAGAGAGCAGCTCTGCTTGTTCTTTCTCTGCTATCTACAAGAAGCCGTTAGCAGCTAGCCAAATATCTGATTAACACAAGTCATTTGTTGCTACTGCAAAATAGGCTTTCCCAAAGTGAGATCTGTACCAAAATCTCCTCAAAGTCCCTTAAAACCCAGTTTCCTAGACCCCATTCCACACCCAGATACTAGATGTTTGTTTCTGCGTTTTTAAGCAAGATGTAAAGTTAAAAGCTTTTCTATTTTGCCTTAAAAAGACACTGATTTCAATAATTAGGGATCTGAGCAAAGATCAAGATATTCAGATGATTATCTCTTGTTGCCTTTATTGATTTGTTTCCCTCTTCTTTTTCTTAAATTATCACGCGTGACATTTACCCCTATAATTCTCATACGGATTTTGGAATTGCAAGCCTGATTTCTCTTGGCACTTGTCCATAAATGCACAGTAAAAGGTAAAATAGCCATTGAATTATGTTATCTATAAATCATTTCTTGGACCTTGCCTGGAAACTTTTATTTCTTTCATCCATAAGGTCATATTTTACAATATTTTTTTTAAATGCCTGATACAGCCTCCCTCCCCTGCACACGCATACCAGGAATTAAATAAAATTAAACAAAAACAGGCAAACAGAGAAAAATGCAAGTTCTTTGTAAAAGGTTGAAATTCAGGTACCTCTTATTAGATCACAGCACTGGGAGACAGATTAAATTTCAAGCATGGAGACTTTCAACATCATTCTTGTGTTTACAAAGCATCCAGAGGCACTCCTCTGCAGTAATAATTACCCTCTCAGGTAATGCAATTGTTCCCAGAAATTAAACAGAAAGGTTCTAAGTAAATTATAGTTCCTTTTTATTTATCACAATGCCAGAGAATAAAGTGTAGATTAATTAAATGCTCCTGCATTAGTTTCTATATGGTATTGATTTTCAATTCAGAGTTAAAGCGAATCCTCTCACAGTAAATAGCCTGTTTTTCATCTTCTTCTGAAAAGGTTTAATTTATAATTCAGTGTGTTCTCTCCTCTACTTTAATTGTTCATAACAAACGATGCAAATACTTGAGTTATGCTTTAAACATTCCCTTTCCGGCATGGAAATTTCAGAATGAGAGTATTCTCACACGTTCCCTTTTGGTATGCTTTTACAATTTTTCTCCAGAAATGGTAAATATATTTACATATATGTGAATAAATTTCCTTTCTCATTACAATGGGAAAGAGGGACCAAAAAAAAGACAGCATAGCTTTCTGTCACAAAGGAAGGGCCACCAGGACCAACATGATAATCAAGAGCAATAGTTTTGATAAATGACTAAAATAAATAATGACTGTTTCAGCTTTCCCAGACTACGTAGTCTCCTGGTTCCTTCTCTTTCCTCCTCCTTAATTCCAACCACTTTTTCTCTTGTGAATATTAAAAAATATTTGGTAGGGTTCCCTTAAAACAGTTTTTCATATATTTTAGAAAAATACGCAGGCAAAAAGAGAAGATCTGAAATGAACAGTGGGTGGCATTATATTGCAAATAACAACAACAAAAAATGTTATTAACCAATGGAAACACATAAACTGTATATAAAACTTAAAATGTATATAAAACACAAACAGCAAAGATAGTTCTTACTTTAATTCACTCTTCCACTTTAGAAATAAAAGAGGCTTGTTTGCATGTAAAGATTCTCTATTTTTATTCTCTGTCCAGTTTGGGAATTTCTATTTGCTTCATTTCCATTTCCATTTGTATTTATAGATAAACAGAAAAGGCCAGTCTAATCCCAAATGGACCTCAAAGTCATGATGTGGAATGGAGACCAATGATAAAAGGTAATCCCCCTTTTCTCCCAGCCTGGTGGAGAAGATCTGAGTGGATTAAACAGATTTGGACCAAACCAACAATGGTTTAGGAAAGCCAAACTGTGAGCTTGGCATTGGAACTAAAACCCTTTTTAGATGCCTTGTTCAAGGAGGAAAGTCAAACTGTCTCTTTTCTAGCAAGACAGAGTCAATAAGGAGGCTCCAAAATGAGAGAGTTCATAAAGTTTGGAGGCCCATAAACTGGCCACTAGATACAGGTCATGTGGCTCATGTAGTTTTTAACTTTTAAAAATTTGCTCCCAACTTTCAAAATCATGAAATTTAGCATAATCATCAACAAAATCAATCTTTCTGTAGAAATGAAAATATCTGGCAATATGAAACCTGTGTATGGCCGCCATTGCTAAGGATGGAGCCACGGGTTCTCACTGTCTGACTCCTCCCGTTTACTCATCCCTTGCCTCTTTTCTCAGTTATCACCTGCCTGACCTCTGTAGGTTCTGAGTGTATGTCTCCTGATGAAGCACAACATTTGCACTATTACAGATGAGGAGAGAAGATGTGAGTCAACGGTTGGAGCTGATTGATCATGGGGTGGAGAAAAGGTGGACAGAACAGTGAGTCAGGCAGCCCTGTGAGGAGAAGGTGATGCAGAGGCCACACCTTCTAGCCACAGCAAATGAGAATCTCAGAAAGCTGGATGTGTGGACAGAAGTTCTTACATGGATATACTAATGCTTTCCCCAAATAAACTTGGGGTCTCATAGTAGGGATTCAGGTTTTATTGCCATCATTATTAACAACATCATTAACCTTAATGGAAAGGCAAGGTCAAATTCACAATGCCTGATTAGACATGATTTAGCTCCACCATCTAACTTGGATTTTCTAAGAGCAGCTGTATATCAAGAATAGGGCCATGAGAGTGAATCCCCAGATATGGTCAGTAAGATAAAAGTAATGCCTACAGATAATGTCAACACAATAATAAAACTTTCTAAAAATCAGTCTTCTTGGGCTAGGATGTTGCTCAGCAGCAAAGCATTTGCCTTGCATTCACAAAGCCCTGGGTTCTATCCCCAGTTACAAAAAAGAAAAGACAGAAAAGAAAAATCTATCTTTTATTTATACCATGCACTAGCAAATCTGAAAAAACATCAGTGATATAGAAATATTCCCCTCTAAACATTAAAATACTTTGATAGCTTAAATTCTAACCAATTGTAGTTATAGTAGAATTTTAATAACATGGATGTGTCTGTTTTGTGTTGCTATAACAGAATAGCACTGATTGGGTAACTTGTATGGAGCAAAAATTTATTGGCTCATGGTGCTAGGGGCAGGGAAGTCAAGATTGAGGGGCCAGTATCTGATAGGGGCCTTCTTCTTGTCATCCCATGAAGGAAGGGCAAAGTGAGAGCCAGAGAAAGAACAAAAGGAGGCTGAACTCCCTCTCTGATTTCCAGAATAATGAACCCACACCTGCAATGATGGCATAAGCCTGGTCACTCTACCCTCATGGCCTAATTGCCTGTCATCAGGCTCCACCTCCCAGTACTGTTTCATTGGAGATTCAGTTTTCAGCACAAGCTTTTTGAGACACATTCAAATGATAGCAATATGTCAGAAACTAATTAGAACTTTTTGTTATTTCTTTTCTTCTTTTCTTTTTCTTTTTTCCTTTTTGCATTTTTACAGACTGCATTTTGATTCATTGTACACAAATGGGGTACAACTTTTTGTTTCTATGGTTGGACACGATGTAGATTCACACCATTCATGTAATCATACAACATTATGTCATTTCTACTTGATTGGATTTCATATTGCACATGAAAATGGAGAAGATTCCCAGTTAGGCAACCTGACCCAGAACACCTAGCCTTAGCTATGTAAATTCACTTTGAGAGGAAGTCTGTGACAGTTAAAATTCCTTCCAGCCCAGCTTCAGGCTAAATTCCTCTTCCTACCCCTTCCTGCACTGTATATTCTTGTGTTTAAACAGTAGCTTCAAAATAAACAATGATCACATAATGATTAAAAAGACAAAATGCAGAACTCCAAGGACTTCAATTCTGTATCCCATAATGTTTTAATTTATATTTACAACTCTTAAACTTCAGAGACATTTAAAGCCTCTAGAATCAATCCTATCTTGAAGAAACAAAGATTTGGGAAGTTATGTTTTCTGGGAGTTATTATTATATGGAAATTTTATGATCTCTGCCAAATACATCCTTACGTTTAAGATTTCTCATAATGATTTCTGTGTATATTGCTTCAAAAGAAATGCATGTTTTGGAATTAAAATTATATACATATGTTTTTGATCAATTATAAATGCAATAGATTGAAAAAACCTAGTTACACTATCTTTTAAGAAGATTTACACTATCTTTTATGAAGATTAATTATCACAAAGTCATCAACAAATTGACAGACAACGTTTTAATGTTAAGTTTTTAATGTTTAAAAACTAATGTTTTAACCATGGCAATGATTGACCAATCCAGTATATATATATATTCTCTTTCTTCAAAGAATATTTTATCAAAACCACAAAGCATTTGTCCATTATTCAATGCTTCAGTTCTGACTATTTTTTATCATTAATCCTTTAATTTAAGGTTATTAATAAAACTGATTTTATTTTATAAAGAAGAGTGGTGTTAAGATAAGATCAGCTCTGAGTGTCAATTATGCTAGATTTTTCTTACTGTAAAGTACGACTTTACCCCCAAATTAGATTTCCATGGTTTAGCAGATGCAGGTAGCAGGGGTTTGGGGTTTTCTTTTGTTTCTTGTGGTGCTGGAGATGGAATGCAGGGCCTCATTTATTCCAGGCAAGTGCTCTACCCGAGTCCAAGGTAGCAGATCTTCACCTGCCCTGTGCCTGGCCTGAATCTCATGCCAGCTTATAATGACAAACAACTATGTCATGAATGAATGTTCAGATGATTGTTTCTCCCCATAGACATGAACTCCCAGAATACGGGGAATACACATTAACTAATTAGTATCTACTGCATTTCAAGCACTCAGCAAATTCCACTGAAGTCAATTCATGAATTCACACAAATCATGAATATGTGAGATTTATGTTCTTACTTAGATACATTTGACAAGGATGATATTTCTTCTTTATGAGCATACTCTATCCCTAAGGTCATTGATATTACTTTAAAACTAGGCCTTACTCATGTTAAGTCTTGGTAAATCTGAATAAATTCTTTGGAAATACTTAAATAGCCACTCACTGATCTGAGGATAGTCCAAGATAGTGCCTCAAATTTCAATCAATCCATACCTCTTAATTTTTAATTTATTTATGTAGTTGTTTATTTACTAAATACTAACTCTACCCACTTTGAAAAAAATTATCATAAGAAATAACATCCACTCATGTTTGGGTTTTATGTGCCTATTAAGTTCTTTTTCTGATGTACACTAAAATAGCCACACAAATTTCAAAATATCACATGTCCATCCTACTACTGTCTGAAATCACCTTGTGCATACGATGGGAAACACTGGCACAGTGGTCTAAACATAAATTTTGTAGTAAGAGGAACTCATGTTGGATCTTTGCCACCTACAAGGTAATTTACCCTCCTTAAAAGTCAATGTTTCTTATAAATATGGAAATCAGAAAACTGACCTCAGAGAATTTCTGTGAAGATTAAATGAGACACATATGTCAATCTCCTGCATTATTTTTGTGTTCAACAAAGTATAGCTACTAAGATAATCATTTTTTCTTTTTTCTTTTCTTTTTTAATTAATTTTTATGTGTTCTAATTAGTTGTACATGGCAGCAGAATGCATTTGTACATTTTGATAGATCATACATAAATGGAGTGTAATCTCTCATTTTTCTGATTGTACAAATTGTAGGATCACATTGGTCATGCATTCATATATGAGGTAACAATGTCTGTTTCACTCTACTATCCTTCCTACCCCTATACCCTTTCTCCTCCCTCCATTCCCCTCTACCTAATCTAAAGTAACTCTATTCTTCCCTAGCCATTCGGCCTTGTTTTTTTGGGTTTGGCTTATTTCACATAGCATGATATTCTCCAACTCCATCAATTTACCAGCAAATGAAGTATTTATACATGATGGAATACTACTCAGCTTTAAAGAAAAATGAAATTATGGCATTTGCTAAGATAACCTTGATGTTCCTACCTTTAAACTGCAACCCCTCTTTCCCCATTTCTCACTCAAATATGTTGTTGGTCACTGACAGAAATAAGAGGGCCCAATTTTATGCAAAAGAAACATCAATCAGAGCAGTTACACAGAGTCAAAATACCTACAGACATGATAGTGTTGGCCCAAGAGACAGAATGGCAGGGTCTCTGGACACTGCTCCCCTAGTTAGTTATCTCCATCCAAGGAACCCCCCATGGGCTCTGTGGGCCCATCTTTATATTTAGTAAAATTGAGGGAGCAAATTATTTTTCCATTCAAAGTCCTATTTGATGAAATGCTTCACTATTTAATACACCATTTCCTTGCTCGCTTGTTTTCTCTCTCTTTTCCCCTTATTTTTATCATGGGAGTACATATAGAGCAAAAAGTTCAGTGGGAAAATGAAAAGATTTTTCTACTGGGATTTCAAGAAAGGGTTTTTCAAGTTCAAACAGGTTTTTAACTTAAGGTCTCTCAATGCTTTTCCTATTGAACCATTAACCCAGCCCCTCACCGGAGTGTTCTAATCTTCCTGCCTTCTTTCACCTAGGTGGTACCAGCTCGCATTTATTTATTCTTCTCTTGTTGTGGGACTTGCACTCTCAGAAAGAAAGTAGGTTAAAAACAAGAGCAGAAATCAATAGGAGGAATTCAAAGAGTGGACAAGAATTTTTGTTTACTTATTTTTTTTTTTTCCAGAGAGGGAAAAGTGCTTAGAGTTTTGATTGTATGGTAGAGACCTCTAAAGCATTTAATTAAGATGTCTGAGGCAGATAATAACAAATGCGAGGGACTCCTTGGATGATCATCAAGCAGACACCTTGGGACAAATGCACACCAAAGCAAGAATATGTTTCTCCTTCTGCCTGTCCAACCTGTGGACCCAGTAGGTTGACTGCACATGTCCTACAGAGGTCAGCACCATGGCAGTTGGAAGAACATAGGTTCTAGGTTAAGACAGATCTGAGTTCAAATCCTGGATTTATCATCATCAATGGCAGGACTAAAAGTTACTTAAGTTCTCTGACCCTCAGGGTCTCTCTACAAAGTTAAGATTATGCAGAATTTTTTGGAAATAGAGTGAGAAACTGTTCCGTTGATTTTTTTACTGCACAATAAATCATTCTAGGACTTGATGTGACCATGTCTACGTTATTAAGCTTATGAATTTGGGGCATCAGGAGTTCAGGTGACATAGCCAATATGGTGTGACTCTTCTCCACTCTTCCCTCATCTGGGAAGATTCACATAGGCTGAGGCTGACTTGAATGGCTGCAAGATGGAACCATCTGGAGACTTCTTCACTTGCATGGCTGGCTCCTGGGTCAAAATGACTTATTTGGCTGGAAGCACATTGGCTTCTCTCCTGATGAGTTCAACCAGCCTCTCATGTGACATTTCCTTCAGGTCTCTCCATACGGCAACCTTGAGATGGTTAGACTCGTTCTGTGGCAACTTGGAATTCCACCAGTGAGGATTCTAGAAAACAAGCTGGAAGCTGATTGACATTTTGTGAAGTAGTCTTGAAAACCACACAGCATCATTTCACAGTGGATCGGTCTATTCCCCAGCTCTGTAGGACACCTAGAATACGATTAGAGCTCCAGAAATATTTTAGATTAGAATACCACCAATCAATTCCCTGTAGTAAAATACCACAGTTAATAGATCAAAAGATATTTGAACATACCCTTCAAAAGGCACACATCTATCCATTAACTTATTATGTCACAACCCCTTCTCTATGTAGGAGAAATCGTTTTCCTTATTATGCAAATAAAGTAAACTCAGGGAGTTTGAATCTATTTCCCAGCAACACACAACTAGTAAGTGGTGCAGCTGGGAATAAGACTCAAGGTTTCTAATTCATGATGCAATCTGTTTTGTTTTGTAGAGGTAGTGGGGGAAACACTTTCAGTATATAACTTTCTGTATGAGTGAGCTCTGTTAACCATTGACAATTTCAGTTCAACTCTAAAACCTGTTTGTGTATATGTGTTTATATAGTAAGCTCTTTTAATATATGTTTCCTTTTATTAGCTTAGAAAAGTAAAATTACATTTCACATTTATATGAAGTGACACTTTCTATGAAAATATTCTTATAGCTAAATCCTCCCCTTTTTGCATTAGGAGAGAAAAGTCCCTGATAGACAGACTTCCTGGAACTATTAACAATTATTTACACCTTGATACAAATTAGTTTCTCAGGTTGTCTCATGGCAAAGGTGTACATCTCAAAGCTGACACCCCATCGTCCACTCCACCTCTCCCTCAGTGGGAACTGACCTTAGATCAAGGCATGGTCTCAATTTATTCCCATCCTACTTGCTAAAGAAAGTTTCAAGAATGGATATGTGACCACATTTTGACCAATAAACAAAAACAAGTTTGTTGGGGGCTTCCGGGAAGGTTTTCCTAACTCATTTGAGAGGCTCTGGAATTCTAGCACTCCCACTCCTCAGGGAACCAAAGAAGAAACCAGGTTCAGCAGGTGGTTGCTGGAAGACATCAGGCAGCCCTGACAGAAGAAAGACTGGAGATAAAATCCATATTCCAAGAAGGACCATGACCAGGAGAATCATAGAAAAATCACAGCTATAATGGATGGTGGTTGCCCTCATCTCCTTTTTCATATGAATGCACACCACAGGAAGGCGTACTGGCTACAAACAGCTAATTGCTGTGCTTTGTCCTTAAAATTGCTTTTTGAGGATGAGGAGGCAAGCCCTCTACCTGCTCTCCACCTCCTCTGAAGTTATATATCCCTGTCCCTGCAATGTCCTAAAGCAATGACTCACTGCCACTGGGATACAAAACACCATCTTCTTACCTCAAGATGTGACTAGCTTTGTGGTGCAATTCATGCTCCAGAGCACCCGAGGGATCAGGCAGAAGCTGACTCCACCACATCTTTGCCTAGCTCCTCCCCTTAGCCTATCTGGTTTTCCTCATTTCCTGTCTTGTCAGAGTTCTTTCGCCATAAATCACATGGACCAAATTCCTGCCTCAGGTTTTCCTTCTTGGGAATCCAAGCTATGATGGTGCCTGAAAGCCTGATTAAACCACGTGTGATGCATGCCTATCTCTGTTCTTCAAGTTGTGTACACCAGTACGATGCCTTGTCTTTGAAGAGAGTATGAGTAAGCTTTTTGTTTCGTCGTTGTTGTTGTTTTGTTTGTTTGTTACTTGTAGTCTGAAGCTTCCTAAGGAATGACACTTAGGCTCATGGATGTTGATTAGGAAATTTGAGTCAGAAAAGGTACATGTCTCAACTTTATATAAAGGACATGCTTTTTTGCTGCTAGAACCCAGAATATAGAATCTTGCACTCAGTGAAGGACAAAGGGTTTCTGGGATAAGCATTCTTGAGGGTTTGCTAAATATGTGTTTCTCTAAGTGTTATTTGCATATGTAACTCAAGAAATTCCAGGAACTTAAGCCAGGTCAGCAGGCTGAAGTTCAGAACCTGTATGACCATTGAGAGAAGTGAGGGGTGAGCAGGGCAAGGAGTTGAATCAAATGACCAAAAATAATATTGTGATTATCTTAAATGACAATGGAAAAAATAACTTAATCCCCAAGGGGACTATTTGGGATGTAGAATTTAGAAAATTGACCTTGAGTTTAGGAAGTCACAAGACCCACATTCTCAACTCAGGATGTAGGTAGATGCAGTGCTAACCAATACAGTAGCCATTCATCACAGGTAGCTATTGAGCACTTTATATGCGACTAGTCTGAACCAACATATACTGAAAATGAAAACTACATAATGAAAATCAAAGATGTACAACAGGGTTGGGGATAAGGCTCAGTGATAGAGCTCCTGCCTTATCTCAGGTTGGATAATAGATATAGTTAAAACTAATCTTACCTTTTTCTTTTCACATTTTTAAATGTGGCTACTAGACATTTTAAAATTACAAATATGGTCTCCCTTTTGACCTTGTCCTTCCTTGTATTCCTTCAAGGATCCAGATGATGGCTGGAGCTCCTGATGCCACTTGTCATTTTGAAGAGAGAAGAGCAAGAAGAGAGGAACTTATGACAGTGTGGATCCACCATAGTATCCCTTACAGGTAATTCTCCAGGTTTTATTCATTGTTTAATTTTCACATTTCTGTGGAAAGAGAGAGAGGTTAGGGTGGAGGAAGAAATGCTTTTTGAACTGTATCAACTTTCATTAAGGGAATAATCAAACTGATCACCAAGGGGCTCTCCTTTACTGAGGTTCCTTCAGAGGTGCTGGTATTAGTCAGCTTTCCATCACTATAACAAATGCCCACTTATCAACTTATAAAGAGAAAAGGTTGATTTTAGCTCACAATTTCAGAGATTCTATTCAGTGATCAGCTGGGCCCCTTGCTTTGGGTCTAGGGTGAGACAGCAGCTCATGGTGGGGCCCCTTAATGGAACAAAATCACTCATCTCGCTGTTAGAAAAACAGAAGGAAAAAGGAGCCAGGGCCCCACAATTCCCTTCAAGGGCATACTGCAGATGTCCTAAAACCTCTCACAAGACCTCATCTCTGAAAGGTTCCACAGCCTCCGAGTAGAGCTACTCTAGGAACCCAGCCTTCAACACATCTATCTACCTCTGGGGGACAGTCAAGACTCAGATAGCAGCAGCCACCCCAGAGCTTCCTCGATAAAACGAAACTCCTTTCAAATCAGGCCTTGACATCACTTTGGTCTTACTTCCTTTTACTCCCCCTTCTATCTTTTGCTCTACCATTCCTTTTAAAATCTTAAGCATTACTTCTTTATGAAAAAGGCAAAATCAAGTGGAAGAATCAGAGACCAAAAGCAGATGAAGAGTAGATAGATACCAATAAAGTCATGAAGCTACAGCTTGTGAGACCAAGTCGCCGTATTGCTGCCTGATGGTTAAGTTGTGATCGTGAACTGGTGAAGCTGCGACCGTAAAACTCTTATAGGAGTAGAGCCAAGTTTTCAGAAGGACGGGGAGATGAGCCCATTTCTGTCACAGCATTGTGACATTGACTTCAATGTCGGGTGCATGGGTACTGAACTCACTTTCAACACAGCAAAGAATGATTTTCACTTTCTCTATTCTTTGCCTTTGAAATTCGTATATGGCATATGGACTTCAGTTTTTGACCCAGAATATTGAAGTTCCATCTCTACTTCCTCATCTCCAATAAATAATGAATCCCCCCCCACACCCAAGTTACCTGTATAAACTGAATTGAAGACTTTCTTGAACACTTTTTAAAATCTTATCAAAAATCTTTCTCAGTTCATTTATTCATTCATTCAACAAATATAATAAATGATATCCTAAAATTAAAACTTCTGCCTTTATAATGAAAACACAAATCTCATACTTTAACAGTTATATAAATATAGATATACATATGAGTAAACCATTTCACAAAGTATTTTATTCCTACTTTAAGGAAATGTTGCTTTAAATCTGATGATTTAGTTCCTCATTAACTAGGAAGGTCATGATTTTGGAGTCCTAGCCTTAGCTACAATGAAACTCTTGTCTCATATCTCTTGAATATGAAGGATTTATATTTATTCCCAATCATGATTTGAGTGATACCCAAAGGAGAGTTCATTGTATTTAGACAAAATTTCAGTGTCCTTTTATTGTTGACTGGAGTCAATATTAACCATATTTGCAATGCCATCTTTATCTGGAATAGATTTTAATTTAAAATGCAATTAAGATTATGTCTGTCAGTAAGGACTCCTTACATGCAAACAACAGAAAGCCCAGGTTGATTAGCATAATAAGAGAATGTATTGACTCATGAGGTTGGAAATCTCAGAACTAGGGCAGACTTCAGGTTGGCTTCAAAGATTCACAATGTCATCAGATCTCATTTTCCTGTAATTCTCTTAGTTTTTTCGCTCCTTTGTGTTTGTCCTCATCCTTAGGCTACTTTCCCTCATGCAGGGAAAGTAGGAGGACAGCTTCCAGGATTTCTGTGGCTCCAGACCTCCTTCACTTCTAGATGGAGAAGGTCTCTTCTACCACATTCATCGATGGAAGATCCAAAGTTTCAGATTGCATTAACTTTCATCATATCATCATCTCTAAATTATTAATTTCAGAAGGAAGATGGAACTCTCCTGATTAACTTAAGCCAGTTGCTACCTCTAGATCTGGAGGTTCAATTTTATATAAATCTTATGTCTGCTCTGCTCTTCAAAGGAGAAAAGGTTAAACAAGTCATTGAGGACCACCAGAATGTCCACTGCCAAAGAAAATAAAGCAATATTTCTAGTGTGCAATAGCAAATATGCCCTCATATTATGAACAGTCATATAAAAACCATATACATATATATAAAACATATATGTATGTGTGTATATATATAGAGAGAGAATATATATATTTAAATATACTATATTCATACATATATATATATATATATATATAGTATACATACACACACACACACACACACACACACACACACATTCATTCCATAGACTGGGAGAACTCACAGATTAGACTTAGACTTTGTGGAACTTCCTGACAGGATACTTACAGTCTAGGAGAGTGACCAATAAATGCAATATTACTTCATAAATACTGTACCCAACAACAGAAACATAGTCTTGAAATTACATGAGGCTCAGATCCAAACTCTGCTATACCCTAGTTATGAGGATTTAGACACATACCTTCAATAATAAAATATGTATAATAGCACTTATCATTCATAATGGATTCACCTACAAGTAATACAAAGCCAAAATGAAATTGCTTAACAATAAGAGTATCAGTAATGATGAGAGTACCAGGTTGATTACTTCTGATACCTGATTACATCATTAAGGACTGAGCTTTCTTGTGTTATGCTGGTAACTCCTCTTCACTTATTACCTGCTTGCTAGATGGCTTCAGGGGTCCAAACCATCTCTTTACATAGCCATATCCATACGTTCCAAAGGGGAAGTCATGCATCATCTCTTATTAAGAACAACAAGACTCTTTGTCAGAAGTAGCTCTTCTGGAAATACAAATCAAAACCACCTTAAGATTTCATTTCACCCCAATTAGAATGTCTTTTATTAAGAATACAGGCAACAACGGTGTTGGCGAGGATGTGGGGAAAAGGGTACACTCATACATTGCTGGTGGGAGTGCAAGTTGGTGCAGCCACTCTGGAAAGCAGTGTGGAGATTCCTTAGAAAACTTGGAATGGATCCACCATTTGACCCAGCTATCCCACTCCTTGGCCTTTACCCAAAGGACTTAAAATCAGATTACTACAGTGATGCAGCTACATCAATGTTCATAGCTGGCCAATTCTCAATAGCTAGATTGTGGAACCAACCTAGATGCCCTTCAATAGATGAATGGATGAAGAAACTGTGGTATATATACACAATGGAATATTACTCAGCCATAAAGAAGAATAAAATTATAGCATTTGTAGGTAAATGGATGATGGTGGAGACTGTTATGCTAAGTGAGATTAGCCAATCCCAAAAGTCCAAAAGCCGAATGGTCTCTCTGATAAATGAATGATGATGCATAATGGGGGGGGGGAAAGGTGGTAAGAATGGAGGAAAGATAGCTAGCATAGAGGGAAGGGCGGGGTAGGGGCGGGTGGGGGGTAAAATTAATAACAGAATGTGTGACAGATACCATTGCCCTGTGTACATGCATGAACGCACAGATGGTGTGACTCTACTTTGTGTACAACCAGTGAAACAATAGCTGTACTCCATTTGTGTTCAATGAATCAAAATTTTAAAAAAAAGAAAGAATATCCAAAAAAAAAAAGAAGTCGCTCTTCTGCCTACCTTTCCCACCCCACCAGCACACTTCCTCTAATTCTGTCAGAACTGCAGCACATGCCCATGTCTAACCTCAAACTGGTAAAACTAGTAAAATGGTAAGATCAGCCCAAAGTAATGAATGCTGATTCTTTTGAAATGTGCAAGGAAGAAGCTTTCTTCCTCCAGAATATATGGATATACAGAAAAAAAGCACTTAAAACCTGGAAGGAAATCCAGAAAGGAAAAGTCATGTGTGGTTGGAGGTAGAGAAGGTCATGGTCAGATGGACTTGGGAGGCAACCACAAGGCCTACTAAACCACCCCAACAGTTAGTAATGCAAAGATCTTAGAACAGTATGTAGAATGTGCAAGGACTCAATAAATGGTTATTAATGTTAACTTTAAAAATAGACTGATGTATTCAGGGAAGTTTCCCACAAGACAATTTGCTTTGAGTATTAAAAACAAAGATATTATGAAATTGCCTAGTTAAAACATTACAAAGAAATGAAAAGGAATTGTGAAGGTGGTAAAGGTGAACAATTAAAGGGATGCTAGATTTTTCATTTCTGATTTCACACAGGGTTTAGTAGAGAAATCCAGAAAGACTTCAAGCATTCTGGCATGATGTGAGCAATATCTATGCACATCTGTGTCATTTGTTAATAAGGAGAAGTGTCAGGTTTGGTTACAGAGATGGACCAGATCAGGGTTGGACAAGATGAGTCTGAAGTATCTGCAGAAGATTCCAATGCAGATTTAATTGTAGTACCAACTGCCACCATTTACCTAGTATTATGCCATCCATTCTATTAAAGAAGACTTATTGCATACCTACTGTGTGCTTGGAACTAACTCCAATCATTCAAAGCAATCTTATATAATCATTTCAACCCTGCTTAAGGATAGTTGCCCACGGATCTCCAGCTGTGGTTTTCAAGACCTATTTTGGCATCCATTCACTAGTGCATCACTGATAGTTAATTACACTGTTGGCAGCAACATTCTCAAACACAAAAGCCACATTGTGTATGTGAACTCAGGAGTGTGTTTATCTGTCTCTCATTATAATTAGAATCAGCCCCGCTTACTCATTAACTATTTCTATACACTCATAAGCTGACAATCAAATGCTTGAAAATGCAATGAATGAAATAGACCAATGAAATATGAGATTTAGATACCTGTAATAATAATCTTAATGTTGATAATAAATTACATAGATATACACACACATATATATCTATATTCACACACATACACATGTACAACTTGACACTTACTAGTGTTTTACAAGTTATAAAGAACTTTCATAGATATTATGATGGTTATTTCCATGTTGATAGACACTGTTTCTTCAACTACTTTATTTTGAGATGTTTTAGATTCACATACAGTTGTAAGAAATTAGGCAGGGGGGCTGGGGATATAGCTCATTGGGTAGAGTGCACAAGGTCCTGGGTTCAATCCCCAGCACCGCAAAAAAAAAAAAAAGAAAGAAGGCAGTGGAATTCCTTGCACCCCAAACACCTAGTTTTCTCTCAAAGATAACATTGGCAATTTGTTTATCACATCATAACCAAGATATTGACATTGATACAGTCACGATTCCAACATTACTTTCACTTCAAGTTTCCCCCATGTTACTCTTTTATACTCACACCAATTCCTTACAGCTTTACCTGCTCCTTAACCTCTGGGAACCACTAATATGTTCTCCGTTTTTTAATTTACATAATTTCAAGACTTATATAAATAGAAGCATAAAGCATGTCATTTTTTGCAGTCAACTTTATTCACTTGGCACATTCTTCTGGATATTTATCCAGGTTGTGGCTTATATCGATACTTTATTTCTTTTTCTTATGAGTATTATTCTCATGGCATCGCTGTATCACAGTTTACTTAACCATTCACTAGTTGATGAACATCCACGTTACATCCAGTGTGGACATATTACAAATAAACCTACTGTAAAGATTCCTGTCCCTTCCCCCCCCCCCCCCCCCCCCGCAAACCCCTATCTTCATTATTTGGGGATAAATGCTCAGGAGTGAAATTTTTGAATTGTATGTTATTTTAATGTTCAGTTGTTTAAGAAATTGCCAAAACGTTTTCCAGAATTACAATGACAAGAATGTTAGATATACTGTTGCTTTCTCACAGGTCCCTGAGGCTCTATTCACTTTTACTCTAGCTTTATTAGTGGTACGTATATGACACATACATACTTCACAATGTATATGATATATACATACCTTATTACAGTCTACTCATATCATTTTATCTGTTTGAGTAGAAATATACCCTGTCCTTTCTATTTTTACCGTCCTCCATATGTAATACAATTATCTTAAATATTTCCTCTACGAACATTTAAAGCCACATCAGATATAATGTTATACAATGAAACATAATTTACAAAACCCCAAAGAAGGAAAATATATTATTTTAAGCTTTATTTTCACTCTTCATTATACTTTCTCCCTCATTTTCAAAATCCCATCTTTTATCGTTCTTTTTCTGTTTAGAAGATATCTTTTAGAAAGAATGAAATTATGGCATTTTACAGTAAATGGATGGAACTGGAGACTATCACGCTAAGTAAAATAAACCAAACCCAAAAAACCAAAGGTCGAATATTCTCTCTGACATGCAGATGCTAACACACAATAAGGTGGGGAAGGGAAGAGCAGGAGTTCATTGGATTAGACAAATGGGAATAAAAGAAAGGGAAGGAGGATGGAAATAGGAAAACCAGTAGAATGAATTGGACATTACTTACCTATGTTCATATATGAATATACCAACAGTGTAACTCCGCATCATGTACAACCACAGAATGGGAAGTTACACTCCATGTATGTATGATATGTCAAAATACATCCTACTGTCATGTATAACTAAAAAGAAGAAATAAAAAATTTTTAAAGATATCTTTTAAGCTAAGTTCTACAGGAAACAAATTTTCTTAGTTGTACTTCATTGAAGAACATCTTCATTTCTCCTCCTTTCCTGAAGGATATTTTTATTGAATTTAAGATTCCAGTTTTACAATTTTTTGTTGGTTTTTTTTTTCCTTTCAGTGCCTGAAAACATTGTGCAACTTCATTCTGACCTCTATAGTTTCAGAAGAGAAATCCTTGTCTTTCTAATTTTTTCCTTCTGTAGGTAAGTGTTGTTTTCCACTGGCTGCTCAAAATTTTTTGTTCATTTGTTTTCAGAACTTTAATCATGATGTGTCTTGACATCAATTTCTTTGGTTTTGTTCTCTTCAGAATCTTTTTTCATTTTCCTGAATCTATAAATTTATGGTTTTTTGTTTGTTTGCTTGTTTTTTATCAAGAATGGAGAGGGAAGAAGGGGAGTTATCCATTATTTATTCAAATATCTTTTCATCCCTGCCTTTTTTCCCTCTTCTTCCAGGATTCTGATAAAATGAATATTAGATATATTATAGTACTCTGACAGCTCTCTGAGGCTGTGATTTTGCTCTCTCTCTTTCTCTCTCTCCCTCTTTTTTCTGTCTCTCTCTTCTCTTCTATTTTCTCTCTTGTTTGGACTGGGTAATTTCTACTGTTTAGTTTTCAAATTCACTACTTATTTCCTCTCTCTTCTCCAATTTTAGGTTTATTGTACCTAAAGAACTTTTTATTTTGATTATTATGTTTATCAATATTATTTTCTGTTTTATTTTACTCTTTATTTGTTTTACCTATTGGTATTTACAGGTTGCCAAATTTTTTATCTTTTAACCTGGGCTATGTGAAGCAAAAGAGAAATCCAGGGGACATGGATGAGACCCCAGGCTGGCCTGACTTCATCTCTCCACTATCCATAGTCTTCTTGTGTTTGTTTTATATATTATAATAATAATGGGAATTTTCTTTGCATTTATCAGAAGGAATAAAGCCATCTTCCTGGCAATAGAAGTTTGGCATGATTATAATTTTGCTTTTTAAACTCAAAACAAATTGAATTAAAAAATGTTGGATGAATTGCTCAGAGTCACCCAGTTAGAAGGTGTAAAATCAGCAAAGCAGCTAAGAGAAAGTCCTGTAGAATGAGACAGTCTGGGTTTGGTTGCCAGATCTACCACTCTCTAAATATTACTAGCTAACTTCTTTTTTGAACATAGAACACTTGGAGAATCTGATCAAAGCTAGGTTTCTCTCTTTTGAAAAATGTACTTGTGTGAATACACAAAAATTACATATCATGTGGATAAAGTTTTTAAATTTTAAGTTAGTACCTATTAAAAATAAAAAAGAAAGAAAACATGCTGGGGATGCTGTGGGTCTATGTAGACGAAAGAGTGAAACCATGATTATAAGGATACAGTTAGAAATCATATTTGGAAAAACCATCTGCTGGATGTCAGTGGATCTCAGTGGACCTGCTGGATCTCAGTGGCTCTCACAAGATCCACTTGTGATCTCAATGCCAGGAGGCTCACGGACCAGACATGAGCAGAAAACATTTTCGGTGGAAACTTTAGAGTGCCAAAGTAGTGGCCAGATTTGAATGCAACTGCCCCAGGACCCCACCCACTCTCCTTTCTTACCTCCAAGGTTACTGTCTCAGACAGGCAGTTCCACTAGGAGGTTCAGTGTATGGGGATACTGCTTTCCAATTGATCACCACCATGCAGAATGTGCTTGCAATGCTCTCAGACAGTCTGGGTCTAGAGCACTTCTAGGTCCCTTCTGGACCAGAGGCAACAGACAGTTGTTTGGACTTTGGGAATGGACTTCAGCCTGCAGCATACCCTGAGTGGGTAACCATGGTGAAACTTAACTTAGAGTTAGAGACATATAAGCCAGCAGAAAGAGAGGTCCAGAAGGTCATGCAGAATAGAGGAAAGATCGCCCGGGTAGCTTATAAGTGTTTTGGCTTTTACTAGCTGTGTAACCTTGGGAAAATCCATAATATCTTAGAATATCAATTTCTTTATCTGTAAGGTAATAACCCCTGCTGTTTATATCAACAATAATACTTGCACATTAATAATTTCTGATATCGTGTGTTTTCATGTAAAAGGAATTCCATCACTACGTGGAGATTCTTTTGTGAATTAGAAAAATGCTAGCCAAAATGCTTTTTAGATATAACTAGAAATTATATAACTTCATCCAGAAGGAGAATTTTATGTACAGAATTTTTTATTTTTGTGAGATATTCTTGTAAAGGGTCCAATAGAAAACCTAAGTCATATGGCAAAACTATGATCTAGTTGGCTGCTCTTGGAGACAACTATCCTAAGGAACATGGGTGTGCCCCACAAAAGAAGTAAATATGTTTCAGTGGAACACATAGCAGACATGAAAAAAAGTCGAGCATAATAAAAGTTATCTATCAAATCAGTTAAATAAAACATTATGCATTGAGTGAAAATAGCCTAATGTTTTAATTGTCTTTCAGGACATTGTTTTGCGTGTGGAGGCAAGATGGCAAGAATAAAATTCAAAGGCAGGCTTTCTGAACTACTTCCTTCGGAATCTTAAAGAACTGGTAGCATTCTGATAGCCTGTAGGTGGGGAATGACTAAGTGAGGCGGCAGATGTTTTAATTTTCTTATGTCTTGGAGATAAGTATTTACCCTGGCAATTCTAAACAATAACCAATGAGTTCATTGTCAACTTCAGGGAGGAGGCAACCCTTTGAAATGCCTGAAGGCCCAAGTAGCGCATACTTTTGCACTGATTGGACAGGTTAATAATTAATATTCTCTTGAGACTTGTGCAAGTGATTATGCAAGAGCACACATCACCCTATACATTCTTCACCCCTGATACACTAAAGCATAAGTGTTTTGCCACTAAATACTCTTTGCAATCATTCTTAGCAGTTAATCTAAAGTTTTTGCATTTAGAGAACTGCTGTGAACTGACCACAGTTAATTTGTCATTGACAAATATTTGATTAAGTTTCATGGCAGGGAGGAATTAAAATGGATGAGAACTCAAGGTCTCCCTCACATCCTTGCAACCAGGTTGAATGCAAAATTTAAAGTCTCAGATTGAATTCTGCCACACGTACAAATGTTTATTAGCAAACCAGCATTGACCTCTTCTGTAAACCAAATGAAGACTGTTCTTGGTCATTTTACATACTCTCTATTTTACAGGAAATAGTAACTCTAGGATAATGTTTAAATTTTCTAACAGCAGAATATAGTCTGGGATCAGTGTCAGACTATTCCAACAGTCACTGAACACAGGACTGGATGCTTTAGCCTAGGGCTTTCTTCACTGTGATATAGGACCTCATGTTCTATGAATGACACACCAGGAGCACCTGTGCAGTCCTTGAAGTCAATCCACATAACTCCAGCACCAATTATTTATCCAATGGAAATTCAATTCTGATTTCCATTTTGCCAATTAACAAACCCTCTGGAGTTGGCTGAAGCTAAAATTGGCTATCCCAAGACAGAAGCCGCCTAAAGGTGCAACCTTTGGATAAGAACTTTCCAAAGGCTATCACTACACTTGAAATATTTATCTTTGGTTAGGGTACACCATTTTTACCAGAAAATCTCAAGTATTCATTGAATCTAATTAGCACACATGCATTTTGATGCTCTATGATGTGTAGTAGCATGGAGTTGAATTATGCATTAAATATAACTCTTAAAATGGTAACTATTATTATTCATCTGACATCAACTAAATAAATCTACTTTAAGATGCATTGTTAAGTCCATGAACCTGCATTGTTAAGTGACTGTACTTTTGTGAAATGAACAATTAAAACAGTTTGTTGTAATTAAAGCAATAACTTGTGTTGGATTAAATGTCTAACTTCCAAGGTTTGTGACATAGTTTGGCTAATGACTACTTATTAAACTGAGTGATTATAACATTTAGAAAATAATGTCCAAATGAGAATGAAGTCCAGAATTTCCAAGGAGGCAAGTATTGGACTAGAAAAATTTCAACTGCATTTTTGTAATATTCCTTTTTTTAAAAAAAGGTAAGAATTACAGATGAATGTTTTGACAACACAAAATTGATTAATGTAACTGTGGAGGATATAAATTCTCTCTCTTGAAGTGAAATCTATCCTCATTGCTTTGTACCACTCTCAATTTGGGAAAACATTTTTCAGTATTTTTTTTATTTAAATCAAGCTTATTTATGTTAAATTTTTTTATTTTTACAGACTGCATTTTGATTCACTGTACACAAATGGGGAACAACTTTTTGTTTCTATAGTTGAACATGATGTAGATTCACACCATTCATGTAATCATACATATACATAGGGTAATGATGTCTGTCTCATTCCACCATCTTTCAACCCCCTGCCCCCTTCTCCCTTCTCATTTTGCTGTATGTAATATGAAGTTCCTCCATTCTTCTCTTATCGCCCCCTCCCCATTATGTATCATTATCCACTTATCAGAGAAAACATTTGGCCTTTGGTTTGGGGGGATTGGCTTATTTTACTTAGCATAATATTCTCTAATACCATCCATCTATCTGCAAATGCCATTATATTATTCTTCTTTATGGCTGAATGATATTCCATTATGTATATATACCACAGTTTCTTTATCCATTTTCTGTTCAAAGGCATCTAGGTTGGTTCCACAATCTAGTTATTGTGAATTGAGCTGCTATAAACATAGATGTTTCTGTGTTACTGTAGTATGCTAATTTTAAGTCCTTTGGGTATAAACCAAGAAGTGGGATAACTGGACCTAAGAATTAGACCAGAGACCCTGCACCAAATAGAAGAAAAAGTAGGCCTGAATCTTCATCCTGTAGGCTTAGGATGAGACTTCCTTAACAAGACTCCCAAAGCTCAAGAAATCAAAGTAAGAATCAATAAATGGGATGAATTCAAACTAAAAAGCTTTTTCTCAGCACAGGATACAATTAATAATTTGAAAAGAGAGCCTACAGAGTGGGAGAAAATCTTTTCCACATGCATTTCAGATACCGCACTAATCTCCAAAATTTATACAGAACTTACAAAACTTTACATAAAAAGTACAAAGAACCCAATCAATAAATGGGCCAAGGAACTGGACAGATACTTTACAGAAGAAGATATATAGGCAATCAACAAATACATGAAAAAGTGTTCAACATCTCAAGTATTTAGAGAAATGCAAATTAAAACAATGTGAAGATTTCATCTTACTCCAATTGGAATGGCTGTTATTAAGAACACAAACAATAATAGATGTTGGTGAGGATGTGGGGAAAAAGGCACATTTTTCAGTATTTTAAGAGAAAGTTTGTGCTGGTGTTAAAATCCCATGACAAGCATCACCAGCCTCATTTGGTAGCCAGGCATTGAGGGCCCTGTAGGTTTATTTCCTGAATTTACAACCTTCGGAGTCCCATTTCCTGAATATTACAGATTGTAGTTTGTTCATCCACTTGTCCTCTATTGATATTTATTGAATAATAAATATGGGTCGGGCACAAGAAGCTAAAGGTGTGAAAGATACCATTCCTGCCTTAAGAATATCACAGCTATGGGTGGGGAGCCTGAGGTCTATAGCTAACATAATGGCAACAGATGACGGAGTGGCTTAGAACCCAGGCTCTGCAGCTAGTCTTTCTGAGCTACATTCTGACTCTGCTATTACATAAAGTCTCTGAGGTTCAGTCCTCACCTATAAAATAATGCTATAATGCTATGTAACCCCAAGGGTTGTCATGAAGACTAGAGATATTTATTTGCAAACTATTGAGAACAGTGTGTGACCATAGTAATATATATCCTAGACAATCCATGTTGGCTCTAATTATTATTACTAAGGATAGGTCGCTTTGGGAGCTCCCTTCTGCAAAAATACCCCTCCCTGTAACCGCATGTCATCTCAGACTTAAATTCTGCCCAGCCAAGGTCCTTATTATCTTTCTTATCTGTTGACTTCCCCCTTTTCCCATGACATGACTTTAGTTTAGACCTTTGTTATTTCACACTTGTTTTCTTAACACAGTCATCTTCCCTCAGACGTATCCTCCAGATTTTCTACTTGCTGACTTGCAAATCTTACCTGATTATCTCTAATCATCTCCCCTCCCTTGATCCAAATTCACTTCAGTGCTTTTTTATCATCTTCATTCAGACATGAAAAACAGAGTCTCTTGGTACTCAAGTTATCGTGAGTCATTCTTGGGTGTTAAAATTCTTTATTGTGCATAAAATGAGTAAAGGCTAAAACGAAATCACAAAATTTTGCACACGTATCTGTTCATAACATATAAACGCTCTGGACACAGATAAAAAAAATATAAAATTTGCACAATTCACAAGATCTTTGGAGAAACCATTCCATTCTTATTTCACAGCTGATGTGGCTAAGTATTTGGTACACATGTTGACAGCCATATGGCAGCTGGAACATCTTCCTCTTTCAAGTTCATCAGTGGGTTTCTCTGTGTTCATTACACATCATTTGGGCTGGAACTAATCATTTATACAATATCAGTTCGTTATCTCCCATACCTCTGTAATGTGGTCTGGGATCACCTTGCTGGTTACGCTTCTCTTGATATTTTCTGGGACCAGACAGTCTGACCTTACTTCTTTGCTCACACTAAGAAGCTTAGAGAGTAGAACTGGAATAGTTGGTGTCTGGCTGGGCATTTCTTTCTCCTTGTGGTCTCTTGCATGGCTGGCTTGACTTTCTCACAGGATAAGGGTCTCAGGGCATTTGGAATTTATACCTAGTACCTGGTTTCTGAGAGAGGAAGTCTCTCTTTAAGGTCAGTCTCAGGATGGGCACTGAATCATTTCCTCTATAGTCTGTTGTGAAAGCAAGTTACAAAGCTGGCCTAGATTTAAAGGGAGATAACCTTTACCAAATACACTCCATCTTGTCCATCAATGTGAGGACCAATATGTGAGTGCAGTGAAGAAAGGGAAAGAGAATGGTCATCTTCAAAGAAGATCCACTACACTCAAGTCATGTCCACACTGAGATCACTGCTGGCATTGGATCAGTGGTCCCTGTAATACTTCTAGCCTTCCTCCCATTGTTGAAGAGTGACTAGAGCATCTCCAATTGTTTTAGCCTCCTTCAATTATGTCCAAAGGTAGGTGATCAAACATGGTGAGGGGCAGAGTGTTCCTTTCAGGCAATTCTTTCTTACTTACTAGGTTTAAAAAAAATTTTTTTCCCACAGTCTCATCAGATCTCTTCTTGCATCTCTTTGACCATAAGTGGGTCAAATATGCACTCTTAGATAAAGAGGGATTTTTCCTTAAGCCACATCCAGGTTCTAAATAAAATTTAACCTCCAAATGTAGGTAGAAGGGGGTGAATTCATTTTAGGTAAGCAAGTAATGGTGCTGTCAATATTGTGTGACTGTGTAGAAAACTGAGTTTATAGATGACATGAGAAGTCTAGAGTAGAAGCCTACTATCTCCCTATCTCCAGGGTGCTCTCCCCAAAATAATTCATGACAGTTTTACCTATAAGAATCTTCATGGTCTTGTTACCTGCATACTTACTTAGCCTCACTTTCCCATGATCCCTCCCCCTTAACATCTCTTCTATTTCAGCCAGTGCCTCAAAAATTCTGGACAACAAATCACCCCAAAAGTCAGTGATTTAAACAAAATTTATCTATTCTCACTCACATATATATATGGGTTGACAGTGGCTGATAGGGTTTGGATTTTGGTCTAAGTTGGAGATGAATGTGTATCTCTTTCACATGACCCTTTTCACATACCTCTCAGTCTAACAAGGGCCCATTCAACTCAAAGTCATGGTAGAGCTGTGAGTGGGCAACAGTCCATACACCTGTTAGGCCTTCACTTGCTTCATGTCTATTAACACCCTGGTGGCCACCATGACACAGCCAAACTGAAGGTACAAGGTCAGAGACGTACCCTTTGCCTTCTGATGGAAGGAATTACATAGCACTAATGTAAAGAGCATGGATTCAGGGAGGGGCGTAGAATTGGGGCCAACAATTCCATCTAAAATCCCTTCAAATCTATATACTAGGCACTCTGAAATCTTTAAATTTCCAAGCTTGCCCATCTTTTTGTCTTCATGTGACTGGCCTATGCACCTGTAAGGCTTTCCACATTCCTTCACCTGTCCATCAAAATGAACTTCTTTCCTTTGGATTGCTCCTACTCTGAGGCTGGAGTGGTGGCCTCTCCTGTTGTTCCTGTGATACCTTGAGTTTATCACCATGATGAAAAAATTAATAACAGAATGTGTGACAGATACCATTGCCCTGTGTACATGCATGAATGCACAGATGGTGTGACTCTACTTTGTGTACAACCAGTGAAACAATAGCTGTACTCCATTTGTGTTCAATGAATCAATAAGTAAATAAAAGAATAAATAAAAAAAAATCACAAAAAAAAAAATATCACTTGTACAAATCTTATTGGCTTACTTATCCATGTCTCACTTTAGATCCTAAAGGCAGTCTAATGCCCTTTAATTAAAGTTAGGGTAGCTGGGCGTGGTGGTACACGCCTGTAATCCAAGCGACTCGGGAGGCTGAGTCAGGAGGATCGCGAGTTCAAAGCCAGCCTCAGCAACTTAGCAAGACCCTAAGCAACTCAGTGAGACCCTGTCTCTAAATAAAACACAAAATAGGGCTGGGGATGTGGCTCAGTGGCCGTGTCCCTGAGTTCAATCCCTGGTTCCAAAAAAAATAAAAAATAAAAATAAAGTTAGGGTTACATTTCATGTCTTTGGCATTTAACACAGTTTGGGGTTATAGCAGAGAATAAAATATTGGAAAAAGGAATAAATGGATGAATAGAAGGTTGAAATTCTATCCTGAAATTAATGAGAAGCTACTGAAGAATTTTTATTTTTATTTATTTTTATTTTTTATTTTTTGCAGTGCTAGGGATTGCACCCAGGGCCTTGTGCTTGCAGGGCAAGCACTCTACCAACTGAGCTAGATCCCTGCCCTGCTACTGAAGAATTTTAAATGTGATTGTTATTCTTGCATTTGGGCAGGGAATGCTCTGGCGGTGGCAGAAAATGTAAGTGAATGGGGGGAAGTTAGACTGTCAAGTGAGAAAATTGGAGTAATCCCATATGAAATAAAAAGAAATGGAACTAAGATAATGTCAGTGGAGATGAGGAGAACTGAAGACACTCAGGAGTATTTAGAAAGCAAATAGAATCCAATGCATGGCGGGTTCTGAGCAGTAGAGACAAACTCTCAGCTGATTTCTATGCTTCTGGCTTGGGTTACCAGTTGTGGGTAGAGACTCTTCTTGATGTGGGAAATATAAAAAGGGAATATACATTTTGGATTATTTTAGAAATATGAGCATGTGATGCCAATGTAACATCTATAGAGAAAAGTCAAATAGGCAACAGGATAAACTGCCACTTAGGTGAGAAATCAGAAGTTGTTAATCAGATTTGGACATCATCATATATTTGAAGTGAAGTCATAAAAGTAGGTTTGTTCCCCAGGGGGAGTTAGAGAGGGTGCTGAGGACAGAACTGCATGAATCAGTGTTTGAGCAATAAATAAGTGGAAGAAAACAAGGCTATAGGGAGACTGAAAAGGAGCAACTGGTCAGGCAAGCAGTGGGCTGTATTTAGCTGCCAGAACTATCATAACTAAACACCATAGACAGCAACAGAAATGTATTTTCTCACTGTTCTGAAGCCTGGAGGTCCAAGATCAAAGCACTGGTGGGGCTCGTTTCTCTGCAGCAGCTGCCTCCTCCTGGGTCTTCATGTGGTCTTTCCTCTGCAGGCCCATGTCCCTGGTGTTGCTTCCTCATTTTATAGGAACCCCAATCCCACGTCGGGTGAAGGGCCTACACCAATGGCCTCATTTAGCCTTAATTAATTAATTATATTTTCAAAGTCCTGATTGCCAGATGTAGTCTGCTTGGGGATTAGAGCTTCAACAAAGGAACTTTGGGGAAACCATGTAATCCTTAGTGAGGGAATAGAGCAGCGACATGGAAACCAAAGGAGAGAGGATGCCAGAGAGTGTGCCAGGCAATCCAAGGGTCAGCAAGTCACTGACTAGAAGTGCTACAGCATGTGCCCGTTAAAGACAAGGTGTGACTAAGCAAAACACTTTCCAATGGAGAGGTGACTGCACTGCACTGGTTAATGAGTAAGAGGGGACAAGGTGTCAACAGGGAAGGACAGCTTTGATCATACCAGAGTCACTGAGAACTGCTAGAGCTACCAGCTCAGTGCAGGGGAAGCAGGCATTTCCCTCTACCCCCAAAGAATTTAAAAACAGTCCAATAACAGATAAATTAATTGGGGAAAAGGGACACAAACTTATGAGTATAGGGGTATCATGGGAAAGAAAATTGAACACTTAAAACTCCAATGAGATTTAGGACTTACATATCCTCTTCACAAGGGACAGGAGAAGGAGGATGTAGGTAATTTAGAGGAGAGGAAATGATTTCAGGGAAAGATGAGTGTGTCCTCAGAAGGGCTGATGGCTTCTAACAAAGTTTGTCTGGGCATGGGGTCAACTTCCAGTCTCTCCTCCTGTGATAGGCATTGATCGTCCCTGGTTGACGAAGCCCTCCAGGAGGGGAACCCATGACAACCCAGTTCCTTCTGGAGAATCTATCTTCAAGCAGAGAAGGGGAGTCAGAAAATATTTCTTCCTGCATTTGCTCTTCTCCAGATACCTGCCACTCAAGGTCATCAGCACCCCAAGGCAGCTGTGGGATAGCATTTCTTGAACTCCTTTTCTGGTCAGGATCAACCATCTATTCATCCTTCTCCAGAGTTGCAGGCTCTGGAGCCAGACAGGCCTGAGTGCAAACTTGGGCTCTGTCTCTTACTAACTATGTGACCTTTGCCAAATATGTAATCTCTCTAATCCTCAAATTCTTCATCTGTAAAGGGAAGATTAGAGTAATACTACAAGGATATGCTCCAAAATGCAACAATGATTATCTTTGGGTAATAGGGTTAAGAATTCATCTAAATTTTTGGCTTTGGTTTATCTGTATTTCATATTTTTTCTACTTACAATTAACATACATTGCTTAGTAATTTAAAAAGTTATGTTTTTCCAAAAAGAACCTATTAATACCTTCTGTGAACCTGTGGCATAATTGCAGATTTATTAATATTTGAGAAGAACTTCAAGAAAGCAAATAGATTAGGAAAACAGATATTCTCATTCCCTCTATTGAAGATAAGAAACACATATTAAGCACATTAAGTACTTATTATTTGTAGGGCACAAAGTGGGGATCTAATTTGAAAAAGGAGTGTTCAGAAATTTCAAGGATTTTGCAGTTGGTGGAGTAGAATTCTAAGAAGGAAATAAATAACCACAATGTACTGTATGTCAGAATGGGGCAAACATTTAAATATAGATGAACTATGTTCAATGCTCCCTGGGTCCTGCCTGGGTGAGGAGTGATCAGATGAGGCTGGGAAATCACAAAAATGCTTCCTGGAGGAATTAACATCATGGATGGCCCTTAAAGATGGGTGACCCTCAGAAATTTGCTATTGTCTCAATTCTTATTGGTTTGCTTGACAATGGAAGGAAAACTGGTGGAGAGATAAGAGTTGAGAACACAGAATGATTGATTCATTAGGAGAGAAATCTCCCTGTCCACTGCTTTGGCTGCCAGTAAACTCAACAGCTGAATGTGAAAAAGTTTAGGGGAGCAGAATGCCTTTCCCTCACCACAACTGAGAAATGCAAGGTTCAGATCAACCACACTTTCAGTTCAATTGTTTGTGCCCATCAGGACAGAGTTAGTAAACCTGGAAAAATAAAGATTATCAAGCTTTTTAACTTTGATTCAAGTTCAAGTTGATTTTTATGGTTTTGCAACTTGGGAAGGGCTTAAAAATTGCCCTCCACATTGCTAAACCCTTAGTTAGCCTTTTTTCATTCCATGGCAAATGACCCAACCTTTGCATATAATTTATTAATTAAGTACACAGAAAATTATAGTAAGCCAAATAAACAAAGATATGTAAAAAAGATGTCTCCATTGAGGGTATCAGACCTCCCTTTCAAAGAGAATTCCCAAAGGAAAGGCATCTTGACAACTTTTTCTGTGTCAAATTGCAATATGCATGAGTTTACACTTCTACCATTTCTCATGAAGAGTTCTAAAAGACTAGTTTCAGCTTGTACTTGGCAATGCTGAATTCAGACACTCCTCAGCTTTACAGATGATTGCAGATTCAATCAGAAATGTTAAAAGTAAACAAAATTAAAATCAACATTAGTGGCGTATGATGAAAAAGACCACTGGTGAAACATTCCACCAAAGAATCAATCGAATAGCAGAGACCCAGCATCTAACCACATTAGGCACCCATGGGATGCCAACAGTCTTTGTAATTGATCAGACACTTACTTGCCTAGGTAAGAAAGTACATTTCTACTGTCCAGAGGAACTTGAGCAAATTTGGGGAGAAGGGAAGAAACAAACCCACACACTTCTTTATTCTTAGGAAAAGGAAGTAGTGTTTACATCACCTTTGCTGAAATCTAATTTATTTATATCTCAAATTATTTGGTAAGAGAATACCTTCTCTAGACTTAAGAAGTAACTAGGATGGTTGAGTACAATTTTCTTCTGAATCTCTGTCACTTCAGTCATTCATTTTTTCAATAAATATGATGAAGCACCTATGATGGATTTGGTGCTGGAAACAGTAAGTGGCTAACCTCAAGAAATTTGGAGTTGAATGGGGGATTGGAACAGAAATTAAAGAATGACACAAATAATTATAAAACTGAAGCTGTAGTAAGTGCTAAAAGAAGAAAGGCAAGATTCCAAGAAAACTTATGACAAAATATCTACTTATGAAGGCAAAAGAAAAGAAAAGGCAGAGGAAGGTAAGGCCATAATGTAGAAGGTTCTGTCCAGTGGGAACACGAAAGCATGTTCCCGGAGTGTCGAGAAGATGCTCAGCAGACAGGGAATGAAGGAAGCCAAATGACAGGTTGCAAGAGAGGTGGGGGTTTGAAGGCAAGTACAAGCATTTGGTTTCTGTATTCTCTTTTAATCAGAGGGTTGGTGTAGCCAGGCGTGCATTTTGCAAAGCTGACTTCAGTTTTGGTTTGAGAAGCTGAAAGAAAGGGCCCAGACCCTGACAGTGGCTGCATGACTGGGGGATGCTCACTTAAGGGATGGCAGTGGCTTGGGGAGGGTATCCAAGAACAAACCAAACCAGGATTTTGAACTCAATCTTCCTCCATTACTAAAGAGACTCCAATTCTGGTGAGGTTGTTGGGGGACAGGAAGAAGCTTAGCCCTCCTGGTTTTCCTGCATCTTCTTCACCCTAAACATGAGAGCTGGGAAGTGGCATTTTCTTAAAAGATATATCCAAGGCAGGCTTTGGTCCTAGTCTGAGCAAGACTTAAAGTTCCAGGATCAAGCAAATGAACTCAGACTGACGGGGAAGATTTCAGGATTTGGTTTGAAGGAGGGCTATTTGCTGGGATTCCCAGTGAATCTGACACCTGCCTCCACAAGCAATCTTTCTCAAGTAGAGAAAATCATTGTCTGAACAGCTGGAAAATTCCTGACTACAGTGCTATCCAGAATCTATCTTTCAGAGCTGGAAGTAGGTTGATCATATAATTCATTATCTAATCAGAACCCATCTAAGAAAAAAGAGGGTTCATTCGTATTTGTACTGTAAAACAGATGTACTCAGGATTGTCTTGGGCAAACCTGGACACTCCAACAATAAGGGAAATTTGAAATTTTCTTTCCACTCTTACCCCTTTTTACTTAGAAGCTACACATTCTTTCCTTGCTTGGAATACAAACGTGGGCATTTAGCTGTCTCCATAGACACTTTTATTTTAGGATTTCTGCCACATTTGATAAGCTCTGAAAATAGCACCCCCCAGCATTATCACTCCGTGATGACTCGTGATTTACAAGTATCTCCTGAACACCCCTAGGAAGAGGTGGTTCAAAATGGGGGAGTGGGACACAACTGGAAATCACTTGAAATGCTGAGGATCCTCTACCTCCTACACCTACTAAATCAGAATCTACACTTTAAGAAGATTCCCGCGTGATCAACAGTGCACCTTAAAGTTTGAGAAAAACCTCTGGACTTCAATCCTACAGTAAAAAAAAATTTACAGTGTGGTGGGGCCTGTATATACATATACACACAACCCAAGTTTAATGGAGCAACACTTATCATTATGTTATTAGGGGGAAAATGTGATCAGGACTCACTAACTGAGTCTCAGGGTCCACTCCTGAACCTCAACCTGTAGTTTGAAAACGCAGCTATAAAGTTCCTAGACCAATCCAGAGAAGGTTATGAGAAGGGAGGAGATGCTTCGTCGGGAGCTATAGAAAGTGTAGACACTTTCCATGTAGTTACTTTGTGAAATGCATGCACTTAGTCACTCCTGAGTAACTAAGTAAAGGACCGAGGAACTCCTGGGTGATGTGGGAGGGCGGTGAGGGGCAGCTGAAGGTTTGCCAAAGTCTTCGCAGGGGCCGGTCTTGGGGACGTGATTGGCAGCGAGGAGAGAGCCAGGGCTGGATGCCGAGGAGAGGGAGAAGGCTCTCCGTCGGCTAGAGGTCCTGCCCAGCTGTTGGCGAGGAGTTTCCTGTTTCCCCCGCCCAGCGCCCGGGTAAAGTTGAGTGAGTCACTCGCGCGCACCGACCGGCGACACCCCCGCGCGCGCACACGCTCGGGGCAGGAGCCGGCCTCCTGCGCAGCTCGCCTCGGCCGCCGGGGGCCTCCGCCGGCCTCCAGGCGCCCTCCTCGCTGGCGAGCGGGCACCACATCTGGCCGGCACATCTGCCCGGCCCGCCTGGCGCGGGGGTCCAGAGAGGGCGCGGCGCGGAGGCGCAGCCAGGGGTCTGGGCAGGCTCCGTCCGCTGCGCTCTGGGCTCGGTCTATGACGAGCAGCGGGATCTGCCATGGGTCGGGGGCTGCTCAGGGGCCTGTGGCCGCTGCACATCGTCCTGTGGACGCGCATCGCCAGCACGATCCCACCGCACGTTCAGAAGTCGGGTGAGTGGCCCCCAGCCTGGGCTCGGCGAGGCGCCGGGGTCTCCTGGGCTCCTCAGCCCTTCGCTGCGCTTGACAGGCGGCCCCGGTATCCCGGGACTCTGGCGGAAACCGGGAAAGTTTGTCCTGGCGGCAGCCAAGCAGCCCGATTTCTGTGGCCGCAGGGATGTGGGGGTTTTACTTGAAAAAGAGAAGAAAAGTTCACTTGCAACGGGGCGCGAGGCATGTCTGGCCCCCTTTGTGCGAGCAGGAAAGGCGTTGTGTTGGCCGCGATCGAGGCGAGCCCTCACTCCCGGAAAGGGAAGTTTGAGAAGTTGGTTATCTGCAGGCGGCCGGGGAGCAGCGGCCCGGGGCAGCAGCCGCTCAGGCCGCCAAAGCAGCTGCACACCTGGGGCCTCTGCGGCCGACGGCGATGCTGCGTGCACACCCAGCTCTTCCCGAGACACTCCTTCAAATGGCCACTTAGTGGGTCCTTAGCTCCTGGAAATGGCCACGCAATCCTCCAGGCCGGTTTCTTGGCCCTGAATTATTCACTACAAGATTCAAGAAAAGCATTTCCAAAGTTAGCTTGTCTGGGTTGGCCTGCGTGGATAACAAGACAGTGGAGATGGTAATATAGAAAGTAAGTTCCAGGCTCTGGAGATGTGGTCTGGAGCAAGATAGTCCAGCCGTCAGGGATTTGATGGTTTTCTGCAGCTATAGTTCCACGGAAGGTCAGTGGTTAAAATCCAAAATCAACTCCCTTCCAGATCCCTGTCTCAAGAGATGTTTATGGGGAAAAATGCACGAATTAAGTTCTTAAAGACTTGTTATGCAAAGTGCAGAACCCATAAGACATCAAAATAGACATTTTGCTGCTGTAGTCCGCATACCTCAGTATCTGCAGCTGTGGTCCTGGCAACTGAGTATTCCCAAAAGCATATGCCCTTTCTAAGCCTCAGTTTCCTCATCTGCAAAATGGCATGGTGCAGATTTGGATAATTTTACATACCTTTCACCTTGTAATATTTTACACCCTCTCCCACTTTTGGTAATCTGGAAATGTCCCATGTAGATTTTGGATGAAATGCAGAGGGTTTGATAGTCCACTAGTGCAAGAAAAAAAAATCCTTACACAAATTTGAGTTCTATAATTAAAAAAAAAAAAAATCTATTTCTTCCTTAAATGTTTTCCTGCATGGCAGTAACAGAAATTGCAGCTGCCTCTGATTTTACTCCAGACTCTTCAAAACAGAGTTATGTTTTGTTAATAAATACAAACAAAGCACCCTTAATTTTCTGTGCACATTAAACTTAAGTTTCTAATAAGGAAAGAAAGAAATTAGCAGGCCCTGATTTTGTTAGTCAAGTTTTGTTTACATGGGTGAAATTTATGATTTGCAAATTCCAGATTGAATAGTCCATGAGTCAGTTTCATTTGATCTATACGGGCACTTTTAAACAATCTGCTTAAAAGCCCAGTGATTTTTACTTGGCTATAAAGTTTTATTAAGCCAACAGCTTTCATATTTTTATCATATTAAAGTTTCAAAATGGTTGAACTAAAGAATCATTTTGAATTTGCCTTCATTCCATCAGAATTAAATTTTCAAAGATGATTAAAGTTTGAAGATGGCTACAATAAAGATGAGAAATCTAATCACACTTACATTTTAATTTTCCATGTAAATAAAGTAGTTTCAGGTCTTTCTAACATAATTGGCAAAGTGTGAAAACATATCTTGCAATACCTTAATGCAAGATAAGATATGAAGGTATGAGATTATTTACAACCTCCTGCTCAATCATCTAAAATAAATGAAAAGTTTTTGACTTTTTCTTTAGTAGCTTCACAAATGAGCAACAAATTTCAGTTGAAGAAAAAAATCTAGGAAAGAATTTTTAAACTTTAAATTTTGTTTTTGTTTTTGTTTGTTTTTGACTTAGTACATTTCCTCTTCCTGCATGCTCAAAAATAAGAAATGACTATTTGGGGGAGAAAATTGTCCAAAATTTCAGGTCTGAAAGATATGATTTTTACTTTTCAGACATCTAAAAAAGATTCTTATTGAGATCAGAACAATGTCATAGGGGGTAAATATTCCTACTTCCTAAAAATCACCTTAACAGTATACTTAGATTTTCAGTGTTAGAGACTAAAGATCATTAGGCCCAGAATGTGACCCCCAGAAAGCACATTCTCACCTCTAGGCCACTTCCCTTAATAACATTTTATTTTTATCAAGTTATACAAAATACTAACCACATTTTGAATTTGTTATCTTTTAACCCAGGGGTGCTTTACCACAGAGCTATACCGCTGGTCCTTTATTTTTTTATTTTTATTTTGAGACAAGGTCTCCCTAAACTGCCCAGGCTGGCCTTGAACTTGTAATCCTCCTGCCTTAGCCTCCTGAATCACCAGTTTCACAGGCATGTGCCCTGTGCTCAGCCATTACCTTCTCTTGACAGCATCTTGTGGTGTTGATTCCTTATTATCATCTGTGTGTTCAACCTGTGACATGTTTTGCTGATGACTGTTTTGTGGATGATTCTTTACTCATCAACATGATTTTGTACATTTTTGTATAGGTTTAGTTTTTAACTCTATTTTTCTAATCAATAATGGCATCTTATTGGTGACATTTTAAAATTGGCTATTTCTTATTCTTCCTTTCAACACCACTTATTGAGTATTTCCTTTTGCCAGGTAGGATGCTCAGATCTGGAGACTCCATCCTCAATGGATAAGGCCAGCCTGGTCTTTGTTCTCACTGAGTTGATGTCTGTGTGTTCCAAGCAAATAAAAAGGGATACATATTTTAACCCTGTGTACTTGGAAGCATTGATGAAAACTAATCCTTTTATTTTCTCAATCTTGTTTTCAAAAGTTCATTTTTTGTTTAATGTACTAAGCCCATGTGCATGTGGAATATTTCCTTTCCAGTACCTCTGACTGTATTTTTGAACTGATTTATTCTGACTTTTTTTTTCTTCCTTTTTTTAGTCTCTACAGACCAACAATTGGGCCACCTTCACTCCCCTTCTCAGTTCTGTAGCCAACATGGTGGACCCAATGTATCTACTTGGTCTTTGGGGCTGGAGGTAGAAGACTGTAAGGTACAAGCTATGAAATCAAGCCATCTGGGGTTCCAAAGCCACCTCCCGTTTATTGACCGTGTAGCCTGTCTTAGTCCCTTTAATTTCAAGTTCTCACACATATAAATTGGGGATTATAGAGTAAAGGTGAGGATTAAAGGAAATAATGCTTTGGGGTGCTTAACATAGTGTGTGAAGCCTAGTAAGTATGCAAAGCCTAGTAAGTATGCAGTAAATACCAGATTTGATTATCATTAACTCCTTCATCAGGCTGAATGAGGGACCTCAGAGATCTGTTTCCCTCCTGTATTTGTGTATCCACATCCCAACAAGGGCCACACTTTCCCAGGGCAGTTAAGCTGTTTCTCTTCTGGAACTCCTGCTACCTGGCTAATTTTCTCTCTCAGCTTTCAAGACTTAACTTCTGCTGTCTTTTAAGGAAACCTGCTTTTAATGCCCCAGGTTAAGCTAAGTGCCCCCTCCTGTATACAGTCTCTCTCTCAGCTCATAACAGTAGCAAGTGAATTATATCTTTATGGAACTCCCTTGTCCATTAGACCTTTCAGCAAGGAGTGGGTCTCACTGTCTCAAGGGTCTCCCTAGGAGCTGGCACATCAGGTAGCATCTGGAAAGCACATCCTGGGGGATATCATGCAATTTGGGTCATGCATTTAACAAACCAACCAGTTATTGTTTATTGGCTGTTTGGTCAAAATGACAAAATCTTTCCTTTCAGTAAGAATAGTTTTAGCTCTGATCAATTTGAACAGCATTTTGGCTGTTTTTATACTATATAAGTCATTCTTGTATTCTGCTAAAATATGGGAAAAGATATTTCAACTTCTAACAAATATGATGAAAAGCTACTAGAAGTTTCCATGTAACCCTTCCAGTTATAAATTTTATACTAGTACAGAGCATTCAAAGCCATTGCAAAATTTTTTTTAAAGTTTTCACCAACCAAAATTATCCAATAAATACTGAATTTCTTTCTTTTTTTTTTTTTAATCTAAAAGATTGTCATAAAAGAGACCTTCACTAAAAATGTAGGGCTGAATCTCAATTTAGTTTTTAAGTTTCCTTTTTTCATCAGGGTGTTGTGTTTTGGTTATAAGCAGTGAAGCAGAGTTGGTCTAAGAGAAGTGTGGTCCTGTAGCAGCCAATGTCTGCTCTAGAGCAGCTTGAATATTACTTAGGTCAGATGCAAACCACTAAAATACTTTAAAATAGGGTACAGGGAAATATACTTCCTGGCTTCAGCTTGGTATTACTTAGCCAAGTTCCTCATAAAAACATAACTCTACCACCTTGTTAGCTTCTGCCCTCCAGGTCCATATGTATAGCTTCAGCAGATTTAAATTATGATTTTCAGTGGAAATGTCTTGGCAGATAGGCATTAGCTGCACATATGCTCACCATGTATTTTGTACTCTCTCCTTCCCTTGCAATATTTTGATCTCCAGGTACTTGTTAGCTTGTGAACGAAGCAAGATAATGGTTATTATACTTCTTTGCACGACATTTCAGAGGGTTTGGAATGCTACATGGGCAAATGGACTCAGCTCAGGGAGGAGGTAGGGAGAAGAGAGCCTGGGAGAACTCACATTTGAGAAGTTACCCTGAACTACCCACTTGACATTACTTAATGTGATCCCATGAAGAAACCAAAAGATAAATTTTATCATCTTTATTTCATAAATGAAAAGATAGAACCTACTTACTTGTGCTGTGTGTGTTTATGTGTGAGTGTTCATTCTAAGCCTGCTCTGTTTATATTCTGCTAGGCTCTTTTCATGGTGTGTGTGTGTGTGTGTGTGTGTGTGTGTGTGCGCGTGTGTGTGTATTGGGAGGGGTAAAGTAGGGGTACAGAGATGCAGTGTCTGAGGAAAGAGAGAAAACGTACCATCAGTTAAGTGGTCTTGATAATGGATTTGCTCTGCTTGTGGCATTTCCCTCCTTTTTTTTTAAATTTAAAAAAATATATATTTTATTTTTTTAAATTAATTAATTTTTTTTTTATTCACACAGTTCATATAATCTTACATATACATAGGGTAGTACTGTGTCTCAGTCTGTTTTTCCTGCCCCATCCCCTCCTGTCCCATTTTCCTCTTCTGATAATTGTGTCACGTTGGCTGGAGGCACTGTGAATGACCTAGACCTTGACTATTACAGCAGTTGACAGACACCATTTTCAAATTTATCTGTTGTAAATCTCAAGCATTTCCACCCCCCCAACTTTATTTACATGGCTCAAACAACTACTGGAAAAGCAAGAAGAGCAGATTTGATCCAACCTAATGAAGAATATTCTGACTTCTGAGGTCCAGCTAATTTGCAGACTTGTGGATGGTGAATCTTCTCACCCATTCCATCAGGGTTGCTTCTGCCTTTCCCTGGTCACATACAGCATGGGGTAAATTTCCCGTTGGGTGTAGTCAACTTAGAATATTTTCCTCCAAATATTTTCAGCTCTACAACTAAAATATAGGCTAGGATACAGGTAAAAGAAGCTTCTGTCCTGGGCTTCAGGGAGCACCTGCTCAGATTCTCTGCTCAGACCTAGATCTTGGCGTGGACACACTCCTGGACCTCCTAGTCCTACCCAATTTCTATTTTAAATCATATTTAGGGTCCTGCAAACCCCAAATTCCCTGTGCTAAGCCTGCATCTACTGGGCCCCCTTGAGCCCATTTTGCTGAAGGTCTTCACGGCCATTGGTTGCATACCTTCTGCCTGAGGGAGTGGCTGAGGGGCAGGTTGTGTGTGTATGTGGATATGTGTAGGTGTGTTTGAGAGAGAGGGAGAAAGGAAGGGAGGGAGAGGGAAAGAGAGAGTGGGAGAAAGAGAGAGAGAGAGAGAAAACAGTCTTGGTTGTCCAAACATACACATTCATGGAGAGAGGAAGGCAAAACATTGACCAGGGCTCAGATCCATGCCACCCACTACCACCCATTTCTGGGAAGGGACTTTGAGTATTGCAGGAACTCCAAAGTTGAACCTGTTCTTTTGAAATGTTGCAAAGATAGATTTGTCAGCCGAAGTAAAAGGATAGAACCTGTTTTATGGAACAATTTGTTAACTCGGTTTATAACTTTAGCTATTTTGATCTATGGTTTGGGCCTGTATTTGTGTTCTTACCCTGGGCCTTCTAATTGGAGGGATGGATTTACATTAGCAATATTCCTTTACAGAGTGTTGGGTAAAAGTTGGTTTTTATTAATTATATCACATTTTGCCTAGAGCAGAGAGCATGTTTTTAATGAAAAAGCTGAGAGTTTGTATAGCATTGTGTTGTGTTTCCTTTGCAAAATTCAGATTTTCATGGTTGGTGTTTTCCTGAAGGGAACTGTAGCTCTCTATCCATTTGACTTGTTGAATGCAGTTTCACTTATACATATTTGAGGTTTTCCAGTGTCTTAGTTTCATTTCCTCTATGTATTGAGACAGGTAGGGCAAGGTAGAGCTTATCTGAATTTTTTCCTACTTATAAATATTTTATTTGAAGGAATGGCTTTGTCAAGCCTCTTTTAAAAAACAGGAGTATTAGGGCTAAAAAGCCTTCCATGCTATAAAAGGTTTAGGACGGTCAAAGCTATGCACTTTAGAGAACCACATATTGGGCTGAACAAACTCGAATGCCTTTGAAGGAACATAGGGTCTAGGTGCACATTTTCAGCATGGGCCACAGCAATTCTTTATCTATTGAAGTTGTCAGTCATTAAAAAGGATTCATTGACTTTGGGGAGAAACTCGCTGCTGCTATGCCTATCATTCCCAGAACTCTGCAAACTTTTTCTGCATAGAGAAATGGAGTCAGCATTATAACCTCTGTAGTTTTACTCAAGAGATATCATGGACAACTTTCCCAATAATGGGAGCAGCTATCACTTATTCAGATCTTGCTACTGCCTGGATCATGCTAACCACTTCGTGTGTATTATTCAACCTTCAAAACAACCTTACTGAGGAGGTTTTATAATGCTCATTAAGAAATTTGCCTTAGGCTACCCAGTTCGCAAATGATTTTGCTGGAGTTGGAACTAAGATGGTTTAGTCTGGGAATCTAACTTCCAATTGTTATAGTATACTGAGACTAGGCTGCCTCGATTGACATGAAGCACTTGTCCCTTAAAGTAGGCTATTGGAAGCCTCCAGGGGTTAAGAGAAAGAATGATAATATCCAAAATTTGTGTAATGCTTTAGCATTTTTTAAAATATATTTTCCTACTTAATTTCCTGAGTGAAATAAAATTAATGTTTAGTTCATATACCATGTAGTCAAACACCAAAACTGACTTGTATCTTCAAGGACACCATATATATTTAGTGGTATATTCTCAACTGAATCTTGGAACAGTTACGTTATCAGGGAATTTAGGTATTCTGAATAGAACAAACACTTTATTTGGAAGGAGCGAGCAAATTCAAAGATGCATCAAATATGTTGGGATACATTTGATGGACCTAGGTGAATCTCCTATGAAATGTGTGGAACCCAACCTTCAAGGATCCTCTCTGGTGTAGGCTCATCTCCTGACCCTGGGAGAAGTCCTCTGGCATTTTGGTTAACAAGTGTCATCAAGTCAGTCAGTAGTTAAGAAATGCCCTGAACCCTATAGTTCATATATAAAAGAAACTGGGTGGAAGCTTTTCCAAATTTGGAGGCAATCCAAAAAATGTACATGACATTACCTATAATGAGTTATGAAGCAAAAAGAAACTTTTGCAAATTATTCAAGAATAAATCACACATTTCAATCAACATTTCTAGAGAAAAGACCAAATTATTTTTCTATTCTTTCTTTTAGGGGATATTGCGAAGTCACTGGGAGAGGTGATCAAAAAGTATGCAAACAAAAAAATGTAGAAAAAAATATTTCAGAGGTGTGTCCAGGAGCTGATTGATTTAAAATATCTGTTTTCTATTATATTTTGTATTTGTGGCTTTAAAATTTATAATTGGTGTGATGCCATGTTAATTCTAAATAACATTTATTTTAATACCCAAATTTCTATTATTAATTTGTGGTGGTGTTCTCAAAAAGTGCCTCCTGAAATTACAAGCTTCAGCTTCCACAAGACCCAAATCCGTGACTCAGGCTAGGGTTCTCTTGTTGTCTTAGAAAATAAATTTAAAAATGCCTCCTGCTCTTTTCCCCGGCTGCAAATAGAGCAAATAGAGACTGAAGTCTGCATTGTTAGGTCACCAAAACAGAACTTTACTTTGCTCCAGGTTTAGCTCAACCATTATCATTTTCCTACTTCAGAGCTCAGTGCCAAGTAGAAAAGAAGTTGCAGATATGTAATTATCACAAAACCTTGATCTTGAATGAAAGGTGACCCAGAGTTGACCTTAGTTTGTAATCAGAAAAACTCTGCCTAGGAGACAGACAGAAGGGATCCAAGCATGGTGCACCAGGAACCAAGGTGCTCAGGAGACCAGGTGACATTTTGGTCCCACATGGTCTTATTTTCCTTCTATGTACAGTGACAAGAATTGGACTAGATGAGATTTGCTCTTTTTTTTTTTTTCTTATTCCGAAACATTTAATTTTTCATGTTGTTAAAGGAAATCACTGGAGTTGACTTAGCAAACATTTATATAATTCTTAACTATTCAAAATAGAAAACTATGAAAAGTCATAACAGGCCCAAACTGACAGATACCACAAACACTTACTTGGAGTTTTGTTGAAGATGGCTACTATTAAGAAAAAGAAAAAGAAACCATAATTATTTTGAAGTTTTCCTTCTGCAGGTGTCTGAGTATACATCCTGACTAAATAGCATGTTTACTTGGGTGTAGAATTCACTCCTTTCGGCTAAAGGAAAGGCTGGCTTGGTTTGGGTGGTAGTGCCATTTCTCTTGTTAATTATGGTGTTTTCATTCTCCTCTTCCTCTAAATCTGTAAAAATGTCTGAAAGTGTTTTTCCTAAGGTAGAAAATCATGCAATGGTTTGCCATGTTTAGGAAAAGAAGTAAAACCCCAAAGAGATTCTATGTTTTGGGGGAAAGAAGGGAAACTTGTCTGGATAAAATTAGTGTTTTGTTGCTTTTCAAAGATCTCTCCATCACTCTTCTTAAAATATTCTTAGAAAAGACAGAATTTGCTACAGATTGGCAGTCTTCAGACTTGTTTTTAGGCAAGGGAGGAGCTGTCAAGGCCCATAATTGCATTTCTGTATAGTTTGCAGATACTTGTTAGCATAGAGTAAGAATTTTTTTTTTTTTTTTTTGGTACCAGGGATTGAACCCAGGGGTACTTAACCACTGAGCCACATCCCCAGCCCTTTTTATTTTTTACTTTTTATTTTGAGACAGGATCTTGCTAAGTTGCTTAGGGCCTTGCTAAGATGCTGAGGGTGGTTTTGAACTTTGATCCGCTACCTCAGCTCCAGAGAAGCTGAGATTACAGGCATGAGCCACTGTTCTTAGCAGGAATTTAACTAATTTTTTGAATGACCATCTTATTGTCATATATCATATTGATGTTTTATTCTCTAAGATCTATAGTATTGGGCTAAGGAGGGAACATCTGATATAATTTTCCCTTCAAATAAGTGAAAAGGAAACAAATTCAATCCTTACATATTTTGTATTTAATATTTTAGAATCTCTGAAGTTACATCTTTATAAAATAGTTGCTAACAATCTTAACCCACCCAGGGCACCCTGACTCTTACTTATTAAAATTATTATTATTAAAATAGATTTCTCTAGTAATACTTTGTGTTGCTTCTCTTATCACCTGCTTATTTCTTCTGATGAACAAGTGTCTTCCTCTGCTGCTCTCTGGTTTTCCATCACCGCCAGCTGTGGCTTTATTTGTTCTACTTCCCCACTATTTCAGCAGCCTAGTTCCTCTCTGAACATTTACACTGCACGAGTTATAACTGACATTGAGGTCCACATCTTGGGTTAAAGTTTTCTGACCCTGAAGATGATAGGTTTCTGTCTCCTGATAATACCACCTGAAGGTGTTCTAATAACTTGATGTTTCAAAGGGTCCAGCAGCAGCAGCCACCTCACTGAGAATTTACTGGAAATGCAGATTCTTGAGCTCTTCCCCAGACCTCCTGCATCAGAATCTGCATCTTATCAAGGTCCTCAGGTGATGCTGTCCATGTGTAAGAAGCTCTGCTCTTGTACAATTAAAGCATTTTCCCAGGAAGAGTCAAATTTTCTGCAATGATTTTAGTGGATCCCATCAGGATTCTGTCCAGCAGTAAAGAAGGGGAGGATTCCATCCTGGCAGCTCAGGAGGCTGAGGCAGGAGAATTGCAAGTTCAAAGCCAGCCTCAGGAATTTAGTGAGACCCTAAGCAACTCAGTGAGACCCTATCTCTAAATAAAATATAAAACAAGGGTTAGGGATGTGGATCAGTGGTTGAGTGCCCCTGGGGTTCAATCCCTAGTACCAAAGTGGGGGAAAAAGAATGGATTCCAGGGAGACTTACAACTTGGTTTTATGAGAGTCTTTTGACTTCTAAGTTTCAAGTCCTGTTTTAATTATATGTCACCAACACACACAGGCTAGTAGACCAGAGGAGTGCACAGGTGGCATATCAATTAATGGTGTTCAATTTTGACCAGTTTGTTTTCCCAGAGAATCTTTCATGGGTCTTCCATCCACTGAATGTCCACATCTTGACCTTGAACTGTAGAACTCAAGGATCTGTTTCTGTGGGTGCCACAGCATTCATCATTTTCCCTCATTAGGTTTTTCATTATAGACGGCCTTGATGTATATGGGCTTTAATTCATTCTGGAGCTACTATACAGTGCATTTCTTAAAATATGTCACACTCTGCCCCAAACAAAGTATGTACCCAATAAGTTAGTGAATCAATGACAGGTTTTGCAGAAAGTTCCTCTTCTCTTCAACCCTTTTAAAATCTCCTCTTTTGTCTTGAGAAACTTACTTGGCTGAAGCTCAGTAAGGACTCACTAAAATTTTCTTGACTCTCTCCACATTTATCTTGAACAAATCTGAGAGTGTCACCGCAGGCTGTTTCATTGATTGGCTTTTGCATTTTACTCAACGGAAGGCAGTTTTTGTGCTTTGATTACATTTGTCTTCTAAAATTATGGGTCTTTGTCAGTTTCTAATGCCTTGAACATGGTGGCTGCAATAACCATTTCTTGTAAATTCTGATTTTTTTCCAAATAATTTTATTTTCTGAGTTTTTTTTAACCTTTCACATTTTAACTATACTTGGGAGAAGAAGGAGGAGTGGGGAGGAGGAGGAAGAAGGAAGGAAGAAAAGAAAAAAAGAGAAAAACCAGAAAAATTTTCTGTTGCAATCCATATCTCCTGATGCTTCCTATTGTATCTAACTCAACTTATTCATCAGAACAGCGGAGTAATTTTTAAATCTTAATACCAGGAATCTCTTAATCAGATGTTTACTTACAACAGAAACCTAGTTACACGAACTACGTAACCATTTGGTTTCATTTTTATCTTGAACTACGCTTCCACAATGCAAACCTAAACTCTTATTTTGGGTCACCTGTAAGAATCTTCTAATTGGTTTCTGCCCACAGACACCCTTTGTCCTTTTCTTCATCAATATGCATGTATTGTCACCAAACATCCTTCTGAATAGGTGGTCCTGGCTAGAGAGCCTTCCAGTAATCCTTTCCATGAATCCTAGATTATTGCCTGGTTGACTTTCCTCATGGAGGTCAGAAGTTGTCTCAGTGTCCCTGGCTTCTGAAACAGTGTCCTGCACAATGATGAGACAGTTTGACAATGCCATGTATGGTTAAGGCCAAGTCTCTCCCCAGTTCCCATGTTACCCTTTGGTAAAAGCTTGGTTCCACTTGAACAAAGCTTCCTCCTGTATCCTTTATGATTTCAAATTTCCTAGCTGTGACTATTTCTTCCATGACTACACTCCACCTTCCAAAATTTCTCAGTCTCCATGTGCCCTGCAATAGCTTCTCTCTTTGAAATAATGTTTGGCTTGAATGTTACTCCCGGTGGGTCTCTGTTATCTCACTTCAGTCTCCAGCTTTCTCCTCTTCACAACCTCTCTAACAGTGACACTTATATGGCTTTGTTCACCAAACCACCAGTGGTTGGGTGTGCATGTGTGTGTATGTGTTGAGTCATTCCCTCATTAGAAGGAAAACCCTCAGGGGGAGACCTCTGTCTGATTCTGTCCTAGCACACATACTCAGTAAATGCATTTGTTTATGTGTTGTGTTTGTTACTGTTTGGAATTCTTTGCATTTAAAGGCAAAGAGAGCTGCTTATAGGTTCAAGACTGGGGGTGGAGCTTTTCATTTTTCCAGACTGCTTACCTCCTCCCTGCAAGCATGGACGCCAGTGGCCTTGTTGTGTATAGCCACACAGAGCATTGACAGAACCATAGAAAGTGGGGAGTCATGAATCATGTGCTTCACGTAAACTGCTCTTGGCAGTGAAGGTTTGCTCCATCTGCACTGTCTGCAGTCTTTAGTTTCGTTGAATTTGGGGGTGCTGCACTGTGTGGGTGTTCAGAGCTGTTGTTTTTCCATACATCTCAGGCTGCCTTTAATTCGTATATTTTCCTGTGTGTAAATCATTTGTAGAGAGCTCAACACATTATGACTATAGAGGCCAGGAAAAGTCATAAAGAAAATCATACCATCTGACTCAGGACAATTATTTGCCACTCCTGCCTTCCCTTCTTATGAAACAGCTCATCTCCCATCATTGGGATTGTGGAGGAGGGGTAGCTGAAGCAGTGGAGAGGGCTTGGTGACATTCTTCTACTAGCCTAAAGGCAGGTGTCCCCTATTGCAAAGATGACCCATGGTTACACTTTTTGGAAGGCCCTGTTAAAATGATACATGCTTTCATGAAGCCTTCCTTAGATGGAGGCTTGACAGGGGTGAGTCTCCAAGGAGGGTCTTGAAGGCTTTCAGTCTTTTCCTCCACCATCACTTCTATCAGCTCCCTGCAAAGCCACCCTGAGTAAACTCACAGTCTGGCATCAGGAGTCCCTTGTTTCCTGTGCAAACTCAGAGTGGTCTCCCAACTTCCCTTCTGGTCAGATCCTCATCTGTGAAGCCCCTCTGAGAATTCCAGAGCTACCCATGACTTCATAATGTTGCCTCAACGTGGACTGGCCATGCCTGACCTGCTCTATCAAAGGGGAAAAGGAGATGAACTAAGAATTATACTATTCTTACATCTTCATAGTCTATGGGAATGGTTAAAACAAAATACTTTCATATGACATGCCATTGCTTAGCTCTTAAAACTGATGAAAACATTTATCTTTCAAGATTTTAATGATGATGTTGGTGAGGATGTTTGCGGCAACGGTGTCATCACTTACAGTAAGTCAGCACTTTACAAAGCATGTTTGCAAACTCAGAGTGTTGCCTGCTATCAGTTTATTAATGAAATGCCTGGGGTTTCTTAGGGGACATTGAGGGAATACAGTTTCTTACCAGTTCCGAATAGCAGTTACAGTTTAACCCCTTCAGAGCCAAACCTGTTAGTTCTGCCACTCCCAAGGTATCACTCCTTTCGTATAAAAACAACTTGACTAAGTATTACATGCCTGTCTAAGTTGTATTCTGCCAGTCCAAACAATTTTATTCTTCTCTGTATCTTTCTTCAGACATTTGTCTTTAAGAAGTTCTGGGAAAGGAAGTGAAAAACAATACTTGACCTCTGATACAATGTGCTGTTTTGATTATGATCAGTGCTTTAATAGAATTTATCTTCAATAGAGTCTCTGGAATGAGCCCTGAAAAGCTTGGGAAAGTTTGATCAATTCCGCATCACCTTTTTAAAATTGTCTTCCTTGCTACTTAATAAGACCTTGGAGGCCAACTTGATTTTCCTGCTCTCTGAATTGAAGCATCTTGAAGTTCTAAGAAAATGAAGAATCAGAGTAGGCAGATAGTGATTGTTTTGCTTAAAAGCAGCCCCCAAAACCCCAGTTTCCCTGGAGGGGAAATTATCAGAGGTGACCAGGGGTGCAGTAGAAGATCTTAACTGAAGTGAACCTTTTCACCCTCAGCTTTCTTTGGTACATATATCCTGGGAACACGAAAAATGTCTTTCTTAGTTTAAATGGTTTTAAAATGTCTATTAAAGCAAAAAATTGTGAAGATAATTATTTACTTGTCCAAACAGATTTTTTTAAAATAAAGAAGTAGTGCCAGGAAAGCAAAAAAGAGAGAAGTAACTTGAATAACTTTACTGTCTTTGAGACATGGAAAAAGAGTGACAGTGGGTGGGAAAAGTGCAGTCTGATAACTTTGAAGAAAACATACTGATTGTGTCTGGTTATATAATCTTTTCATAATCCTTTTCATGAATAGAGTATTTTATTATTTGCAAAACAGTTCCTCTTGCATGTCATATTTAATCTTGGAAACAACCCTCTGGGATGGGTATAATTATCCTTTTTTGCAGATGTGGAAATGGAGGCCCAGAAACTCGAGACCATCTGCCTAAGCTGTAATGGGACCACTCATCCACTGAAACATTGTAACGTATCTTGAATTTCTTTGTCCTCGTTTTATCATGTATAGTCATTGTGCTCCCTCATTGCTTAAAGTATAAGCTTTAGGTCTAAGATAAAAATCTGTGGTCCCATTGTTTTCCTATTTTTGTAGCTAAATTGTAGAAGAGGTGATAGAAGGGTTTATATCAAACTCCTCCTTCTTGCCTTGAAAATTAGAAGCCACATTTAGGACCGGAGAATCTCCTTTCTCAAGTCCCACTTCTTTGAGTGTTTTGTCCGCCAGCCTTTCTGGAGTTCAAACTGTGTAATGAGTCATTTTTCTTTTCCTCTTTTCTTGTGGGGAACAGCTTCTCTTTTAAACACCATGTGGTCTGCCTTCTTGAGGCTTCTGTCACATTGTCAGAAGACAAATGTTGCCATCAATAAAAGGCTGTGCTGGTCGCTACAGTCCTGTGGTTTGGCCCTTCCCCTGGGCTTCAAGGTGCTCGGCATAATTAGGAATATGGGCATCTTCACCATGTGGACACAGGTCCAATATTAACTGTGGCTTCCTTTCCTAGAAATTTTGCAAACACAAATGTCTGAATAATGATATAGAGAAGAACAAAACTGTTTTATTGACAGAAGACAAGTAACATAAGCATCTAATATTCCATCAAATTGTTTTTATGTAAAAGAGGACATATCTTGAAGAACAGCTAAAGCCGACCTATATAACTAGGACATTTCCTAAGGATGTGATGGGAAGAATGTCCTTGATGGGCAGAGCCTGCACTCAGCAGGCATACCAAGCCACATCTAACTCCTGCTTGCCTACCTTGCTCTCTATAAATATTATTTCTCCAATGGCATAAAAAGACAAGTTGAGTCATGATGTTGTTTTACTTAGTTTTGATTCAGCATCGTGTTAAATAATTAGCTTCTACACTGTGGGATGGGTTTCTTTCATTTCTTTTCCTTCAAGTGTTCATCAGGATAATTTTTCCAGTGCGGTTTGTTGGGACTGAGCATCCTGTGATCCTTCCTCCTCCGTGGAGATTTACCTGCAAAAATGGCTTCCTTAAACAATGACTAGATTAGCACATGCACACTACAATTGGAAAATTTTTCTCAAATTATGATAGATTTCGATATTACTTCTTTATGTATTTTCCTTCTTAAAAGGGATGGAACAGTGTCTTATCTGGAATATATCTTTCACATAATAAGTGAAAATAATAATTTTTACTATGTTCTGATTCTCGTTAGGGCAGATGCCTTTGTACCAAGAATATACGCAAAGTTTTGAACATTTCTGAAATATAGATGCTGTTTTATGTCTGTGTGTGTGTGTGTGTGTGTGTGTGTGTGTATAATGGGATATATGTTTAATGGGCTGAAAATGACATTGAGGTAGCAAAAGAAATTGCAGGGATATGTTAACTTAAAATTTATCTTATTTGTGTTGTATCTATGTAGTGTGATTTTCTGAAGGGAAAACTTCTTCACAACTCTTAACCTCTGATCTAAGGAACCATTAGCCTATGTAACTTCTCTGCTGGATTATGGAAGGGTTGGGGGGGGGGTGGGGAGGCAGGGATACACTTTCCCACAGCATCCTCCTTTAACTCACTATTTATGTTGATTTATGGGGACAAACACTTTAGAAATTCAATTTCTTAGAAAACCAACTCCTCCAATCTTTCAAACAGATCTTTCTAACGTCAGCCTGTTGTCTCCTTGGTAATTGTCAAAGGATTCCCACCCTTGAAAAAAATGGGAACTTGTAAAATATATACTTAAAAATTAATCCAAAAATGATCTTCCAGGAAGAATTTACACAATGGCAGCTAAATGTCCTGAAGTGAATTGTATTTATGATTCCTACTCCATCCCAAAAGTGTAATTAGAGTTTGAGTCATATGAGAAGATTCTTTGGGTGGGGCTTGGCCATGCCTGTGTAAGTTTCTAATAAGGTTCTCTCATAATACAGCTTGCAGTGTCCCTAGCAGCCAGCTCAGGGCAGAGTTGAAAAGCATCACTTGTCTGTAGTCCACCTCTTACCCTCACTAATTGCTGGGCTTTTTATTGCATTCTCCACTCTTGTAGAGAAAGGCCTTTCCTGAACTCTATTGTTCAACACTGACTGCACATTAGAATCGTCTGAGAAGTTTAAAAACAATTTCAATGCTTGAACCAAACCCCCCAGTAACTCTAATGTATTGCCCTAGGGTAGACCCCTGCCAACTCTATTATCATAAAAGAACCCCAGCTGATTCTGATGTGGAAGCCAGGTTGCAAATCACTGATCTGATCTAACTCAGATAGGTTACAGATGAAGAATTTGACCAGGGAGGTCAAGATAGTACTGTATTGGAGAAATAGCACTTGCTCAGTCAACAACCTCCCATCTGTTGATGTTAAATCTAGTATAACAAACATGAGCAAAATTTTAGAGTGGAGCAATGGGAGTATTAAAAAAAAAGTTCTTTGACTTCGGGAAACTCACCCTCAAAATGGGGTAACTAAAGTCCCATCTAATACCTCACAATCAAGACTGAAAAAGTTGGGCTTTTGAAAGGAGGAACAGTCATCCTGGGTCTGAAAGCCTGGGTTCAAGGACTGCACTGTCCAATTGCTAGCCCCAGGGTTATTCTTCCTCTCTTGCTTCAAGGACACAGCAGAAGCAGGTAAGTGCCTGGCAGGGATAGGTGCCCATCACCCTCCAGCTCCATCAACCATGCCCAGCACAGGCCATCAGTATGTGAGCCGCTTTCGATGACCCTTCTTAGACAGGGTCAGACATCTTTGCAAAGATCATCCTCAAGAGTCCCGTCCCCATCATGTAAGCCTCATGACAAAGGCAATGAACTCCTTCCAGGGGCTGGGCAGGCCACCTGGGGGATGATGATTTTCTTGGCCTTATGGTCTACCTGGGGGATCTGGTGCTAGAAGTGGGGAAGACCGAAGGATTTAATAGGTCAAAAGGCTTCTGATGTAACGGATTGTTCAGCAAAAAAGTAATCAGATTATGAGCATCTTACATGCCAGGCTATATATGTTTAGGTTTAAATCTGAGTCATTGGCAAATTCTAATTAGAGAAACGATGAAGTAAAACATTGTAGGGCTAACAGTTTGCAGTGTGAAGGTAGGGAATGCCTTACTTCTTTTCCCACATGTCTCTGTAGTTAGCAGAAGGCAGGGGAGCTTGTCAGCACCTCCCATTGATCTGGTTAGCACCTGAGTGTTCCATCACTAGCACTTCATGATGATTCTAAAGCAAGGCTTCCTTCATTGCACCTGAACAGATGTATGAACTAGGTCTGAAAACTCCTAAAGCTTTCACTCTCTCAAAGTATCCTGAGGTTCCATCCAGTATTCCTACAGATGCCCTGGACAAGACAAACCAAGGAAACAAGACATGGATTGCAGAGAGTACCTTCTTTGTCCTGGACCCCACTCAGACATTTTCCTGACACATTCTCTCCTCATGTATCACAAAGCTATGCATCCTAACTTTGACATTCTAAAGAACCTTGAATTTCCACTGGGCAGAGCCTCTAGGGAACACATTTTATTACATCAAATGCCATTTTAATGAGCTCAAAACTGGGAATGCTGGGGGTGATTGGACAACATGTGAACCCCTGTGCAGAATTCACCAGAGTAGAGAAGGTTGCAATAGCTCAGAAACTCAGCTTTAGGGAGCTTTTACTTTATAATTCCCATGAGAAAACCGGGACAAAGGATGTAGTCATTTTAGAGAGCAACACTGCTCAATATAGTTTTCTACAGTAAATAAAGTATCTTCGATGTCTGTTGTGGCAACAATGTGGCTTGAAATGTGGCATGCATAACTGAGGATCTGAATTTTATATGCTACTGTATTTCAATTAACTTAAACTTCAATAGCCAGAAAGGCAAATGGCTACCATAATGGCCAGGTCAATTGTGGAGTATCCTTAAAATTCTCATTTGTCTCCAATCTTGAAGAGGTACATTCAGGTAATTTTCAGCACTTATAATCATAGTGGGATACCTTGAATTATCTATACCTCTCCAATCCTATGCTCTGCAATTATAGGCTGCTTCTATCCTGGAAGCCTAATAGTCTAATGTTTATGCAAATGTGCTTTAATAACATACTCTAATTATTATACTATAGGCATCTTTTTCATTGTTTTCTTTTTTCCTTATTTTTATTTGTGCAATATAGTTGTACATAATAGATCCGTTGTTACATATTTGTACATGCACACAATATAACAATATAATTTGGCCAATATTATTCCCCAGTATTTCCTCTTTTCTTAACCTCCCCTCTCCCCCTGGTCCCTTTCCTCTACTTTACTGGTCTCCCTTTGATTTTCATGAGATTCCCCCTACCTTTCTTTACCTTTTTTTCCTCTCTAGCTTTCACATATTAAAGAAAACCTATGTATGACCCTGGACTTTTGGGGTTTGGTTCATTTCACTTAACATAATGCTCTCAAGTTCCATCCATTTTTCTGCAAATGGCATAATTTCATTCTTCTTTATGGCTGAATAAAAAACTCCATTGTGCATACATACCCATATTCTTTAAATCCATTCATCCATTGATGGATACCTAGGCTGATTCCATAGTTTGGCTCTTGTGAATTGTGCTGCTGTAAACATGGGTAAGCATGTATAACTATAGTGTGCTGACTTTAATTCTCTGGGACAAATACCAAGGAGTGGTATAGCTGGGTCCTGTGGTGGTTCCATGCCTAGGTTTTGAGGAACCTCCATGCTGATTTCCATATGGCTGTACTAATTTATAACCCCACCAATAGTGTAAAAGTATTCCTTTCCACATCTTCTCCAGCATTGATTATTATTTGTATTATTGAGCTGCCATACTGACAGGAATGAGATGAAATCTCAATGTAGTTTTGGTTTAGATTTCCTTAATTGCTAGTAATGTTGAACATTTTTTCAGATATTTGCTGATGATTTGTATTTCTTCTTTTGAGAAGAGACTGTTTAGTTCATTTTCCCATTTATTAATTGGGTTGTTGGGCTTTTTTTAAAATTCTTTACATATTGTGGATAGTAATCCTCTGTCAGAAGAGGATTTTTCTCCCATTCCATAGGCTTTCTCCACATTTTTTTTTTTTTGGTCCAAGTTGCCTTCTTTTTCTCCCTATTTTTTTTTCTTGTTGTTGTTGGTGGTGGTGCATCATGGTTGTACATAATAATAGGATTTTAGATGAGTTGTTACATATTCGTATATGCCTTTTTCCTTTCTAGATTCCACATTCTCTTCACATTATAGTTTGTTTTCTTTACTGAACAGAAGCTTTTTCATTTGATACCATCCCATTTATTAACTCTTGGCATTATTTCCCAAGCTTTACAGCTCCTATTAAGAAAGCTGTTGCCTGTGCCTATATACTGGAGTGTTGACCCTATGCTTTCCTCTAGGAGTTGCATATTTTCAGGTCTGATTTATAGATCTTTGATGTATTTTGACTTGACCTTTGGCAGGGTGAGTGATGAGTCTAGTCTCATTCTTCTGCATATGGATAATCCGTTTTCTCTAGCATCATGTGTTAAAAAGACTATCTTTTCTCCAATGTATGTTTCTGGCACCTTGGATCAGATGACTGTATCTGTGTGTGTTTGTCTGTGTGTCTTCTATTCTGTACCATTGTTCTGTGTCTGTTTTTGTGCCAGAAAATGTAGTTTCTATTACCATAGCTCTGCAGTATAATTGGAAGTCAGGTATTGTGATGCCTCCAGCATTGCTTTTTGGCTTAGATTTGCCTTGGCTACTCTGGGTCTTTTATTCTTCCAAATGAATTTTAGAACATTTTTTTTTTTCTGGTTCTGTGAAGAATGTCATGATTTTGATGGGGATTACATTGAATTTGTATATTGCTTTTTTGTAGACAGGCCATTTTAACAATATGAATTCTGCCTATTCATGACAATGGTGGTGTTTCCATCTTCCTTTATATTCTTCAATTTCCTTCTTCAATGCTGTATAGTTTTCAAAGTAGAGGTCTTTTGTCTCCTTGGTTAGATTTATTCCTAGGGTTTTCTGTTATTGTTGTTTTTGAGGCTATTGTGAATGGAATTGTTTCCCTGGTTTCTTCCAGCAGGTTCATTATTTCTTTATTTTTTTATTTTTGCAGACTGCGTTTTGATTCGTTGTACACAAATGGGGTACAACTTTTCATTTCTTTTTTGTTTGTTTGTTTTTGGTCCTGGGGATTGAACCCAGGGGCTCTCCACCACTGAGCCACATCCCCAGCCCTATTTTGTATTTTATTTAGAGACAAGGTCTCACTGAGTTGCTTAGGGCCTCGCTAAGTTGCTGAGGCTGGCTTTGAACTCGCGATCCTCCTTCCTCAGCCTCCCAAGTGCTGGGATTACAGGCGTGCGCCACTGCGCCCTGCTTCCAGCTTTTCATTTCTATGGTTGTGCATGATGTAGATTCATACCATTCATGTAATCATACGTGTGCACAGGGTAATGACGTCTGTCTCATCAGCAGGTTCATTGTTGATGTTTAAGAAAGGTATTGATTTCTGCATGTTGATTTAATAACCTGAGACTTTGCTGAATTTGTTTATTAGCTCTAGGAGTCTTGTGGTAGGGCTTTTTGGAGCTCTTAAATATAGGATCATATCAATCTAGAGACAGTAATAATTTGACTTCTTACTTTCCTAATGTTTCTTATCCCTTTTATTTCCTTCTGTTGACTCTAGGCCTCTTTTATCATCTGTGTTTTTAGTTTTCATCCTAAAAGGGCTATAAAAATAGTACTGTCTTGTGGGAGCAGGGTGTTTGAGGTCTATGCAGGAGGAGTGTGAGGGATTATGAACAGTTCAAACTGCGCTTGGATACACTAGGGAAAGGGAAGTTAAAGCACAGGTAGGAATGCGAACAGAGCAAACTTGCCCTGGAGGAATGCTTTTAATTGGGTTTAGCTTTCATCAGCACAGGCCAGCAGAAGTGCTTTTCCCTGGGGCTTTGGGATTTTCCCTTGTGAATAAATTCTCCCCACCATTGGTCACCTCTCTGCTCTGTTCTCCTAGAAACTCACCCTTATTTGGCGTTCAGTGACTTAAACCCTCCAAAAACCTTGAGGGGAAAGAAAAAAAGCAATGTTTTTTCTAAAATATTAATTTCCTTGCTCCAGGCTTCTGTCGGCTTTGACTGGAAACTTAATCTGCGTGCCTCAGCTCTGCGTGATGTTTCAGCCATTGAAATGGGGCTTAATAGGAATTACTTGATACCTTGGGAGTCAGACAAGCTTTACTTTTTTAAAAATAGTCTTTTATCGTAGGCCTCGGGATTTGCATTTTGAGAGGTTGTGCCAGCTGACTTGAGCCCTCGCCAGTTTTAACTTGTTGCAAACCTAGCTCAGTCTATTTCTCTCATTTCTAGAACCTTCTGCTACTGCCACTCATTACCCTTCTACCATAGAAGTCTAGTCCTTGTCCCTAATCATTTGTTCCTACCACAGCTGTGATACTTGAGACAACCAATAATTTAATAAAAGACACATTCCTTAAAAAGTTGGAATGGAACTTACTAGGAACAGCCTTCAAATGTCTCCTTCCAGGTCCCTTGAGCTCTTCCTTTTCAGACCTCTCTGGTCTGAGGATCCCAAATCCTGTGGATTTCCTTTGATCAGCATTATTCCATAGAACTTGTCCGTGATAATGAAAACATTCCCCTTCTTCTTAGTGACATGTGACTGTCAGCACTTGGAATGGCTAGTGCAACTTGGAAATGAAGATGTGATTTTGCTCAACTTAATTTAAAATAAAATGCAGAAAGCTGTGTGTGCTCAGAGCCATTGTGCACCTCCAGATTGTGCCCTTGACTTAAGGACAGTGGGACTTGGAAGAGGCATTTTTCTGTGGGCAACTGTAAGGCCTTCCACTTTTCATGAGCCAGCTCCTCCCAGGAAACAAACTCTCCTTGGTTTCTCAACTCATTTCCTTTTACTGCTAATTTTGACTGATTTAAACCTTGAGCTTTTTATCTTTTTAAATTGATTTACACCCTCATACTTGGATTGCATGTATCTTTTTTTTTCCTTCCTATTTTCCTTATTCCTTGGCCAGCAACTGCAAAAACACATTGACTTTTTGCAAATTGGAGAAATTTATCAGAAGAGCAGGTTTTTCCAGGGACCTCAGGATGTGATACAGAACTTGGTTTTGGAAGACTTAAGAAAGAGAGCTATCGATATTGAGTACCACCAGTATACCACATGCTGGCTAGTTTTGAGACCAGGGAGCAGAAGAGTGAACAAACAGGATTTGACTGATTTGTCAGAGGATAGGTACAGGATGAGGAATAGAGAGTGAGAGTTGGGTATATGTTTGTAATTTTAGAAAAGGTTTTCAAGAAAGGTCTCTGTGATCAGGCTGTTTTTGAGAGGAGATCGGAATCAAGGCTGAGGATAACGAAAGCACATCTCTGGGGCCAGAAGATTGTACTTGGAGGAGGCAGCAAGTTCTAGAACCAGTGTGCTTGTCATCTCTTCCCTCTCTTCCTCCCACTCCCCTATGGCTTCTCATCTTTTTTTGTATGACTCACATTTACAGACACATATTTTTACACTGTACTACTCAGGAACTTGAATCAGCCTGCAACCTCGATGGTGTGTTGGTAAAAAGATTAGACTAAGATGAGATTCTGTGAAACAGAGTCAGAATATACTTTCTCCATCACCTGCAGTCAGGCAGCATGCTACCCATTTCAGCTCTCCAGCAGGAGGTAGGTTTCATGAATTCAAAGCCAGCCTCAGCAATTTAGTGAGACCCTAGGCAACTTAGTAAGACCCTATGTCTAAATAAAAAATACAAAATAGGGCTGGGGACATGACCCAATGGTTAAGCATCCCTGAGTTTAATCTCCAGTACCCTTCCACCCCCACCAAATTAGCTTGCTTACTCCCTCCTTATCTCTAGAAGAAAATGCTAATTCACTAGGCAACCTGTGGCCATTTCCTATAGATAGGAGGAGCCAATTTTGTGTTCCAGCAATGTGTCAGGACAATCCACCTTGAAGATTTTGCATGTGGTTCTCATTTTCCATGTTAAAATCACCACTGCCCTCTATTTGGACCCTTCACAGCTTCCTGACAACTTCCTTGTGTAAATGCTTTTCCTAACCAACTACTATGATCTAAATGTGTCCCTTCCAAAATTCACATAGAAACTTGATCTACATTGTGGGAGTATTAAGAAGTAGGGTCTTTGGGGATGTAATTAATAGCGAATTCATCCCATAAAATGGGACTGGAGTTAACTTGCTTAGTCCTTTTGCTATGTGATGGTGTAGTCTTAGTCCCCTCCAGTGCACATAACAGCAAGGTATCATCTTAGAAGGAGGGAAAGGTCTCTCAGGACACCAAACCTGCCAGTGCCTGGATGTTGAACTTCACAGCCTACAAAACTATGAGTAATAAAGTTCTGCTCTTTATAAATTGCCCAGTCTTAGATGCTCTGTTACAGCAACACAAAAGGCTAAGTCAGAATTGTTAGTGGAGTTGTTTGGACTTGGAGGGAGGGTGATTTTTCACACATTGGAGGGCGACCTCATCCAAGTTGCAGCTACTTATCTCATGAGAGACCTTTATGCTGTTTAGTGCCAATAACATTAAGGTCCCAACAGCAATGAGTAATGCCCAGGAAAGATCAGCCTCACACTTTCTCATCTAACTGCACTGTGAGAAAACAAGCAAAATTACCCAGTTTAAGGGCAGATACTCGGATTTCATTTCAAATTTCCTGCCCTTTGTTGTCCTTTCTTGAAGCCTTAACAATGCACGAAGCTTGTTTCTTTTTTATTTCACTTCCTTTGCTTGAAAAACATGAAGGGGGAGGTTTCAAAGTGTTTGGTGTTATCTTAGAAACCAAAGTGTATCAGAACATGCCTTTTTGTCTTCTTATGCCAACTGGTCAAACATAGTTTGGCTGCTAGTAATCCATTGAATAACTCCCCAGGATCTTTTAGAAATGGATCACTGTTTTAATATGACCCCGAAACCATGCTAGGAGTAGTTCCCACGTTGAGTTCCTCAAAATGAGCTGTATTTCTTTTCTTTAATTTGCATTTGGGGGAAATCAGTGTTAAATAAGTAGCATAGTGGAAAGAGCTTCATTTAGATTTGGACTTTTAATTCAACCAATTTTTTTATTGAACCTCTGTTATGTAGCAGACCCTGGGCTGAAGCTGTCCATCATGGACAAGACAGATGACCGTCCCTATCTCATGTGGCTTATTGCCTGCTATCTGTGCCAACTTCAGCAAGTTACTTAAATACTTTCCTCTTCTGTGAAATGACAATGATGCTAATCTTTCATGATCATTCATCAGATATAATCAAGGCATTGATCATACAATAGGTTGTTTTTATACAGTCATGCCCCTTTTTATCATTACTCACTTATCATTCAAGCTGAGCCCAGAAAGCACAAAGTACGCGGAGAGACACTTGAAAAGCTATGAGGGTGGTTTTAAATTCTTACAGTAAATGTCTAGTTTCAATCAGAGTTTCCGCCACATCCCCCATCAAATTAGAGGAAATGCCTACAACGTCTGTGTGGAAAGTGGTCCTTTGTCACCTGACATAATTGTGCTTCCTCTGACCTTGTGATATATACAAATGACACTGAGTTTGTTCTTGCATGCTTGTTTGGCTGCTGTGATCAGGTTTAAGTTTCTGTATGAGTATGGGGCAGGGATATAAAATTTAAACAGCATTTTAAGAAGTTGGAAAGAGCAGATTTCTCCATTAGCAGAGAAAATAAACAAAACACACCGTAAATCACATAATCTTGATGGTCTTGAAGCTATTTTTCATAAGCTGAATCATAGCATCTCAGTCTGTTTAACCAGGATTGACAGGTCTAACCTGGACATGTTTGAGTTTTTTAGCTTCCTTGAATATTTTTTCTATGAATATTTTTCAAAATAGAAAGGACCTTTAAGATCATCATGTTCAGTCCACTCATATGAATGGACAGAGAACAGGCACAGAGAGTGTTTGGGTAACTGCCCAAGAACATGGACCCAGCTCATGGCCAATTCGAGCCATCTCTGTGTCAGCCTGCTTCTACTTCCAGCATGAATTCTCCTCCAGTGGAAATAGAGCAGCAGTGTTGCATAATTAATTTTCACATGAGGAAATGATCTCAAGGAGAAGAAATTAGGAATATTGCTTTCCAGATATCTGAATGGCATAGGACACTTTCTAATTAGATACTTAAATATCTAATAAAATTGTTCACATTCTTTTCCAATTCTCTCATCAGTTATGAATCAAAATATACCAGTTTTATTTCTGTAAGAGAGAAAGTCAAACATTATCAGTATTTAAGAATTCCACAATTTTCAGGCACCTCATTGCCTCCCCCACCTCTGCATGTCAAACTTACTAGTGTGCAAATAACACACTAGGTGTCTCGAAGCCAAAGCAGATCAGCGTTTGCCTGATAATTGTGCAAGAGTCAGCAAAGGATTTGAAAATTGAACATGGGTCTCAAGTTACTGCCTATTTGCCAAACCTAAATTGGTTATGGACAGTGTTTCAAAACTAGATTATTTGGTTCTAGAAGGGTTGTTTAAAGATCATAAGAACTCTTAGGAGCTTTATGGTAATAATGCTTGATTCCTTTATATTTTTTTAAATTTTGGAGTAGAGCAGTAACAAAAACATTATTATCTTTCGATTTGTTCATTTATTCAAATTTCCTGAAAATTTTTTTTGGATATCATCAAACTGCTGCCTTCCATGGATGAGTAGGAATAGATTTATCCAGTCCTTAATTATCTTGTCATTCTTGTAATTTTCTTTGGTGGGAGAGAGCAGTTGCATAGAATGTTCCTTGTCTAACAAAAGAGTGCTGTGTGATGCTCCTTACTGTCTAGCACTTGTTCACTTTTACTTCAAGGAGGTTGGATCTTCATCTTGATCCAACAAGACATCGTTTCATAGATCAGGAACAGAGGTCCAAGAAGTGAAGTGAGTCACCAAGGTCCCATAGCACATGCATGGCAGAGACTGAACTCAGAATGCTTGGACTTCACTAAGCTACTTATGTTGTATATGTTTTCTAAAATAAGTGAAGTAATTATGAAGAGCCCAAAGTCTTTTCTAAGAAACTTACTGTTCCCCTGAACCCTGTACCCTCCCTTCAGACTCTACTGGCCAGCCCCAATGTCTTTGTCTTTCCCGGAATAAGTGTGAAGCTCAGCTCTTGATCTTTAATGGCAATATCTGCTGTATTGCTGGGAATCAGGAAGGGTGAGGGCTTATGTTCCTCTGTTGGTTTTGCTCCTCATTAGCTGCCTGTCATTGACCTTAGATATGTTATTCACTTCTTTGATCTTTAATTTCCCCTTGAATAAATCAGTGATGACAAAATTACATGGTGGTTGTCATGAGTGAAATAATCAAAACAACAGTGGACTGAGCACTTGGCCTCCACTCAACGGTGATAATAGTAATAATTGGCCTTATTATCACACAGATCTGATTTCTAAAGTAGATCACCTCTTTTCTTGACCTGAAATGTGATTATCCACATTTGGGAGTTAAATGCATATTAGAAAATATCTGTATTAGAGAGTTCAATCATGATTTTTTGCATTCCACTTAACCTCTATTATTAGAAGACAGAATTGAATGGATGTGTTAAATAATCATTAATTATCAAAAGTCAGGCAGCAACAGGGGCCAGGAAAGACAGTAGGTGACATGAAGGCATAGCAGGGGTGAGGCAAAGCAGGGCACAGGCACCATGTCAAGGGGACCATTTCAGGGCACCACAGGCTGCCAGTTGCTAGGGGATTTTGTAGGTCCACTGTTGCCAAATCTCTCTTTATTCTTAAGTGGAGTTGGAAATCTAGGTTTTCATGTGAAATTGCCTCACTTTAAAACTTGGTTCATATTTTATTAAAAAAATGAGTGTAAGCTGTGAAAATATAGGGAATCATCTAATCTGTCCAACATTCATACATACCTAATAAAATTGTAATTGAGAAACCTTCCTGCACTGGGCATGCACCAAGACACGGCAGCAGATTTTGGAAAAGTGGGGGAAGCTCCGCAGAGAAATTTATTAGTGAAAATCCCCACCTGACAGGAAATTGACATTCAGACCAAATTCCACACCTCCTTGAAGCAAAAAGAGCATCTCAGGTGTTTCTTTTTCTAATTTCCTAATAGTCACTACTTTTTAACGACAGCAATAAAAAGATGATTTTACCAGATTTCATATTAGTTTTTGAATTTTCCCTTATGCTGTTCCAGTGCATTGAGATGATTTACTGTTTAAATTCTAAAGGAATAACTTAATTAAAAGAATGTCTTCACTTAGACCTTTACCATTTCCAAACTGCTTTGATAAAAATCATTTTTTGTACATGTTCTTTGATATCTTACAAGCCCATAAGCATCTTGAGAAAGGATGGGTCTTACACACCTTTTTCCACCAGAGTTAAATATGAGGACCCCCACAGGGCGAATTTGTTCATGTTGGCTAATAAGTAACAAATTGTAGCTGAATCAGGATGTTATAACACTTCATAAATTGTGCACTCTTTATCTCTCCTTCATAAGTCTGTGCCAGTTACCAATGATACTTTGACTGCTATCAAGAGAGTTACTTAATCATCTTTTTTCCCCCCAATAATCTCTGGGTTATTTTCCTTGCTGCTCTCACACATCATCCAAATTATATTAACTGAGGGAGAATCATCTTCTCAGTTGCTATCACTTTACATAAAGTACCAACCTTAAAGCACTTCTCAGCAGAAGCATAAAATTATTATTTTGAGAGTCCATGAGAAAGTACCCCATTCTGCTCCTTCATTTGATATACTATCCCATTTATATTGATGTAGTGAATTTTTTCAACAGGCTTCCTCTTTTCCTCAGTCTCAGCCCTTGCATTTTGAATTTGGCTCTTCTCACTGTCCTAATAGTCAGGATTTGCCAAACAAAGGCACTGATACAACTGGCCTCATTCATAAAAAGCTAAAATGCACAAGTGTGGATGACCAGTATTGGCTACCGACTGCCCACCCCTCCCCACCTTTTAGGAGATATTCATCCACATGATCCCTATTAAAGATGAAGGGATATGACAGACAGAGCCAAAAGCCTTCCAGATTTTTAAATATGGCAAAGGTGCTAGTATTCTGAAACACTCCTTTGGCAATGACATAGATATCTCTGCCTGCGGGAATCATTTCGAATGGTTAGGTTTTGTCTCCTGCTCAGTAACATGATTCTGGGCCATATAAACCCTCTTCCCCACAAAAGAAGATAGGAAAAGAAGGCAAATTCAGTAAGTTTTGGGAGAACTCAAACTGTGCTTCCTTCCTCAGTGATCCAGGAAATTCAGGGTTAAACAAGAGAACAGTATGTGCATCAAGAAGCTATTTGGAGTTATTGTTTGGGTTAGAGAGTGTTAAATAAGAGAGCCTGCAACTGAAACTCCAAGCTCAGTTATTTTATGTTTGTCTCTGAAGATATTACTTTTCCATTTAGCTATAGCTTGCTTTATTCTATAGATGTCTTCTTTAAAATTTCCTCGTATATTGTATTTAAAAATCTTTTAAGGGCAGTCAGATTTTCAATTTAAGTACCCCCATTTGATTAATATATTTGAAACATTGTAGTCAGTCCTTAGTCCCTTAATTTGCTTTCTTGGTAATACAAATTTATGCTTGTATACTTAAAAAAAATCATAGTGAACTGTTAAGCTCATGAGCTAAAAGATGAAACTCTCAAAACTAAATTCCTTCAGTTGAACAAGTTCTAATGGGGAATATCACACACACACACACACACACACACACACACACACACAACCAGCCCTCCAGCTAGTTCATAATTACTTACACAATAGTAAATCTAAACTGGAGTTATATTAAGCTGGTCTACAAATACTCAGATTCAGTGGTTTACTTACCAGGTCTTGACTTCCAAGTTTTTAAGCCAGATATCCAGTTTATACAGATTATTTTTTACAAGAGACACTTATATCATGAGTTAGGTGAACGAAGTCTGGGATTCTATTCTTGGCTTTAAGCTTCTGCTGGGATTTTTCCTTGGTTCCTCAACTCTCCTTGCCTTTTGTAAACCTAACTTTGGACAAGTCAGTTCTATTAAGGGGGTACAAGTCCAAGACATCCTTGTGTCTTAGCCCTTCCATCTGTGAAAGTGGGATGCATGCTTATTGGATGCTCTTCTACTTTCAGAATTCTGTTGGATGCTGTGCCTCCCTGTTCTGCCCAGTCCTCCTGGTTCAGGCTGTCTCAGCCTCTTCCTACTCTGCTTTTCAGAACCACTCATCCTCTTGAGTCCTGACTCCTCCAGCAAGCTGCAATTTGCTCTACCAGTACTTTCTACATGTCTGAGCTCATGTTTGCATTTAGAGGACAGTAACTGATTCTAATGAGGTTGCCTTTGTTAATTTGGTCTCTCAATCTCAAATATAAGCCATGCTGTGGCAGGAATCAACCTGATATTTATTTGAATATCAGCCACTTGATGGATCCTTAATAATTGACCAGATGATAGGCACTGTCTTTGAGAGATTGTCTTACTAGGTTTCTGAATAGAATAATTTCCATATTATTTCCGAGAGATTTTAGAATATTGATTATGTCATCCTTGGGAGGTTTTTTTTTTTTTTTTTTTGGAACCAAGGATTGAACTCAAGGGCACTCGGCCACTGAGCCACACCCCAGCCCTATTTTGTATTTTATTTAGAGACAGGGTCTCACTGAGTTGTTTAGTGCCTTGTCCTTGCTGAGGCTGGCTTTGAACTCGCAATCCTCCTGCCTCAGCCTCCCAAACCGCTGGGATTATAGGTGTGCGCCAGCACACCCGGCTTCATTCTTGGGAGGTTTTAAGAACAGTATTACTATTACAACCTTGGGCCACTGATCTGTTTATTTCCTGCCCACACTACAGTCTCTCTGTCAGCCAAGGGATGTTGTCTCCACTGCTGATCCTGCCACCCCAGAAGCCACGTGGGGCTGTCAGTTAACTGAAAGCCACATGCACCCACCATGACACAATCTACCTAGCACTGATTTCTTATAAAATAAAACAGTTTGTTGAGTACATAAAAAGATGGAAAATTCAAAATTGATAAAAGGGAATGAAAGAAATTTCCTTCTTCATCTCAGTTTCCTGATCATTCTTTTTCATGGACCAAGAAATATCTGATTCCCACATTCTTGCATCTACTCTTGGAGACAGTATACACATAGAAGAATATATACATGTATGCATATAAGAATCTGTGTGAATAGATTTTGTTCTTATTTATTAAAGGATATATGTGTACTTATGTATAAAGAAGAATACATAAATATACCAATTCACATCTATCTATCATCTATCTATCTATCTATCTATCTATCTATCTATATCTGTCTATCTATATCATCTATTTATCTCAGAGTTCCACTAATTGGCACAAACAGATAGCACCCTGGCATTAGGAAGACTTGTGGAGAGGTTAATAGCAGGATCCTTTGCAAAGGTGTGGTCAGGGTCAGAAGAAACCAAAATAGCAGAGAAACCACAGTGCAGATACCTGAAACTAGTGGTTGGCTGTCTTGACTCTCTAAGCCTAAAGGGACAAGAGAAGGCAGAAGTAAGTTTTAGAAATGACTGCCTCAAGAGAAGCTGTGACTTTCAGGTGAGGGACTCAGCTGAAAGGTGGAAAATGCAAACACTTTGCATCCTTCCCAAACTGCCCTCAGCTTTTAGAAAAACTGCAGAATGTTCCCGCTCCTTATTTTGTCTATCCTGCAAAAGCCGGGTGGCTATCCACCCTTCCCCTAGCGGTCAGGTTGACCCAAAACTTAGAATGAAATGCTTCATACGAGATTTTTCACGTGAACCAATCAAAAAGAGCACTGCAAACCCCCCCCCTTAACCTGTTTGTATTTCATTATAAAAACCCTGCTAAATTTGAGCTAGGGGCCTCTTAGCGTCACCGGTTACCGAGTACGCGGAGGACCAAGCTCAAGCTTGCTAATAAAATGACTCTTTGTTATTTGCATTGACCATGGTCTCTGGTGGTCTTCTTGGGGATCCCGAGCCACCGGGCACAACACAGCCAGCTGGAGAAATTTCCAGAGTGAGGAAGCTGGGGCATAAATACTGCAAATGCACTCTCCTATACCATGTTCCTGGATATCCCCATCGGCCAAACTTAATGGAAGCTTGAGAACAAAGGAGCTGTTTAATACAGTCCATAAACAGCAGCCTCCTGCAGCAGAGAGGCAGGTGACCAATGGTGAATGGCAGATCTCTAGGGGCAATAGAAGCCATCCATTCCACTTATCAGCTCTACATCTTGGTCCATTCCTTGCTTTTTTTTTCGTGAATGCTGTAGCCTGGGCACCAACAATTACAGCAATGGGGCTGCCTCTTGCTTTCTAACCATTGCACTATATTCCTTGTTTGGATGCACCTAATTTATTTTGCCAGTCCTTTATTGATAAACAGGTTGTTTGGAAGTCACTTGCCCTTATAAATTGTATTGCAATGAATTTATCAATGAATAAGTGAATGCATCAGATTAAAGACCATTTGCATGTGTAGTTTTGATAATTATCATTGACATATACTCCTGAGAAGTTACTAGTTTACACCCCAGCTGTCTGAAAGTGCCTATTCCCTATGCCATGTACAATGAACTCACTGCAGTCTGACTTGTTGATCCTTCCCAACATGATTTAAATGAGATATATGCATTTTTAGCCTCCATCTCTCTTGTTTGTAATGCAGTCAAAAGGCTTTGGTTCTAAAGTCCTTATTCTCTGATGACATGGATCGAATCTGCTGTTTAGAGCAGCATTTTTCTTTTACAACAGTTTAGAGCAATTGTGGAATACACCATTTATTTCCAGTGAGCATAGATTCTTTTGGAATTTGTGGAGTCCTTGTTATCTATAATAGGAATTCTAGGAGATTGTAGAGTATCAATATAAAAAATATATATGGAAGATTTTAACAAAGTATTAGTACTTCAAAAACAATCTCATGAGAAGGAGAATCGAAGCATTCAGGACACTTGTCTGTTTCCTTCCTGGGCACTCTGTGAGCTAAGTGATGCTTCTCCACTACTAATTCTGGTGTCCCAGAGACTGTCACAGGAAGGAAAACCTCACCTCTTCTGTGTCACAATACTTGTAATTGTACAGGGAATTAGCACTCAAACACATTTTGAAACTAAAAATAAAGTATTGTATTAAATTAAAAGTTTTGATTATGTAGTAGATGTTCCGAGAAGGGAAATGTTCCTAAAATATTTCTATCTTTGACTTAATCAGGGGTGTTCTTTATTTGGTTATAGTAATTGGTCAAAGTATTTGATTGGCTTGGAGACGCCTCTCTTTCATGGAGTCTCCAGGAGTCCTTCAGGACTGCTGGGCTTGTGCTTTGTTCTGGGTGGGAGGATGTGTGTGACAGGCCGATGGACTTGTCCCACATGGTCTCAAGGGCGTGGGTGTTTGTTGCCAGCATCACAGACCACGGCGGTTGTCTGCCAGATGGTTGCCTCTGTGTCTGGCTCTGAAATGCCAACTGCAATTAAAAGCCTTCTTTCAGAGAACAAGTCTTTCAGTTTTGGGCCCATATGGTGATCAGCACCTCTGGGCCTGTGATCATTTAAGGGGCCAGGCTCAAGAGAAAAGCAGCTGGAAAGAACTATAAGATGAGAAATGCCTGTAAAGTGGTGCAGAATAGGTGTTGAGTTTTACTAATTCCAAAATCAGTGGAGAAAGGGAAACAATGGCCAGTCAACAAGTAGGTTCTCCATAGGTCTCCTGCTCAGCATGTGGCGGTAGACCAGCAGCATGCCCTGGGAGCAGCATCTCATTTCATTTCCCAGCTGGGACAGGCACTGTGAGGTGTACTTGACCAGGCTCTGGTATCCAACTCTTTTTAATCAGACACTGATTTAGGTGTTTCTATGAAGGATTTTGTAGAAGTGACTAATACCTGCAATCAGTTGACTTCAAGTAAAGTAGGTAACCCTCAATAATGTGATCGGCCCTCATCCTTTTGCTCTGTTAAGAGCAAAAGCTGAGGTTTCCTGGGGGGAAAAATTCTGTCTCAAAAACCACAGCATCAATTCCTGCCTGAGTTTCTGGCCTTCCTGTCTGCCCTATAAATTTCAGACTGGCCAGCCTCCACAATTATGTGAGCCAATACACTACCCCACACCTGCAGGTTAAAAATACTCCCAAGAGATTTGTGTGCACATTAATATTTGAGAAGCAAAGCTGCAAGCCCTGGTGAGCTCCATTCTCCAGGTGCCATGGATTATTCTTTGAGATGCTGCACTTCACTGTGTCAATTTCAGTGGCCCTGCTATGAAATACAAAGTGCCAAGTCAGACATCCACAGGTGAGTGTGGAGTAATCAAATTTTAAGTTCCCCCAGAACATCCCAGAAAACAATAGTCAATAGATGCATGTGTTCCATGTTATCCAAATATGTTTCTGGCAAAGCATTTAGGATGATTTGTGAAATCTTGATACTTAACCTAATGCTTCAGTTAATTAATAGTGGATACCATTTTGGAGATATGGACTAAACGGTCATGTTCAAAATTCCTAATATGTGTATGGAATAAGTCTAAACCTTATTAGGCCACACATCTCTGACCCCCCAGGACAACAGTACTATCCCATCATGGAGTTAAGTACCTAATTCATATTCTCAAGACCTGGAACCTCTTGCTCCAGGCAATGAGTTTGGGGAAAATGTGAGACAAAATGAGGAAGGTGGTGTGACCTAGGGTGAAGGTCTTGATATTACTCATGGGCTTGTTTGAAATGCGATGGGCCATGTGACTCTGTCATGTGCTAAGGAAGTTGACCATGTTCACTTCCTTCAGTAGAGACTTTCTAGGTGAGAGAGATTCTTACTAGAAACTCTTTTTGGAGAACTTTTTTGAATAATTAATATGCTTGTTATCAGTAGAAAATTCTCTAAGGATGGTCAGCGGCTCACAGAGGATCTGTAGTCATTATAATGCCTTAATTCTAGAACATCTTAACTAAAGAGATGTGCAGTAATCTAATAATCTAGATTGGAAGTGATTCTGAATTGGAGTGAGGGTTTGCTAAAGAGCCCCTCAGGTGGTTTTGGTTGTGTGGTTATTTAGGGTAATGTCTTTATTGTTAGGTATTCACATAGGGACATTTCTTTGCCTTTCCATTCCTTTGGCTTCTTAAACATTATGTATTAAACATAAGGAGATGTTGTTGATGCCTAAGATCATGACTGGTATGGCTCCTCCTGTGGACTGAAATGCACAGAAGCAATATTGCATAAAATGATTGGCTCTCACCCTCCCACCTCTGCCCTCACTAGCCCCCATCCCACCCTCATCAGAGCAAGGTACTGCTTAGCATGTTATAGTGGCTCTCAAGGACTCTGAGGTAGGCCTGGGGTTCTTCAATTGGGACTTTTGGTCCTTTAGGGAATCTATGAATCCTCTGGAATGATAAGCAAAAGTTTGTATCTTTTTCTCTCCTCCTTACCCAAGAATGAATTCATAAAATTTATTGGAATTAGGTGACACCAACAACATTTATGAGTAACTGCCCCTAAACTTAAGTACCCTATCCTATCATGCATGTAGGCACAAAAGGCCCTAGAGGCTCTGATGCATAAAGAAAATAAATGCTGGTTTAAAGCAAAGGTTGGAAATTTATATGTCTTCCAAGGCTGGCTGGAATTGTTGAGGTGGGGAGCGTCATCTGGCCAATTTATAAGGAGTTGCTGGTTGATGGTGAATTGTACTGAGCATGGTCAGCATAAAGGCTAAATAAATAAATAAATAAATAAATAAATAAATAAATAAATACTGGCTGTTATGGTTTGGATGTAAGGTGTCCCCAAAAAACTCATATGTGAGACAATGCAGGAAGGTTCAGAGGAGAAATGATTGGGTTGTAAAGGGTCTTAAACCAGTCAGTAATTAATCCCTGATAGGATTAATTGAAATGGTAGAGTATGACTGGAGGAGATGGGAATTGGGGATTGGCTATGGGGTATATATTTTGTATCTGGAGAGTGGAGTCTCTCTCTCTGCTTCCTGATGATGCAAGATGCTTTCCTCTGCCATGCTCTTCTGCCATGATGTTCAGCCTCACCTTGATCCCCGAGGAATGGAGCCAGCCTTCTATGGACTAAGACCTCTGAAACCTTGAACCCTCAAATAAACTTTTCCTCCTCTACAGTTGTTCTGGTTGAGTCTTTTAGTCACAGCCACGAAATAGCTGACTAAAACAGTGGTCAGTCCCTATGATGGCAGTCTTTTCTATAACAAGGACATAAGTGAGGTGTCTCTAGTTAGATGCTTGAAGGAATGTGCTTTAACTTAGGCACACCTCCTCAGTCAGGGTGAGCATTCAGTAGGTGTAAATTCCCAGTATACACTGACCACTTCCTCCAGATGCCTATGCCTCTGACTATGGGTGCAGTTGGCTGTTCGCCTTTCCCCATAATTCCACAGAGAGGCTTTGCCTTCAGGCTCCTCACAAGGCAGCATGCACCGTACACCTGCACATCTCCAGAGCCCCGTTTGCAGAGACTGCTCTGCAAAGTGGAGCCTGAGAAGCTGTGCAAATTTGTTTCCTTCCTTTCTCTTCCTTCCTTCATTTATTTTTTTGAAGGTCCTTTTTCTGTCTCTTGCCTGTTGATTGTGTTTTGCAGGCATCAGACTTAAACCACTTAGGCTTGTTAACAGGTGCGTGGCGGCCACTTCTGCTCCCAGCACCGGCTCATCTGTTTTTATTGCTACCTTATCATTCCTGACTCCTATGACTTCTCTCACACTTTTGGGCTTTTGGTCTAAATGGACTGACCAACCCAGAAAAGGATTCCTTTCCATCAGAGATGTAAATGAGCCAATCACATCTCTATAGATGCATGCTTCTCACAAGGAAACTTCCTCCAACTTCTATGAGAAGCTATTTCTTCACTGTCAAATAAGTTGTATATGAGTTTTTGTAGGGGAGATGTTGTGTTGGTTTGTGGTTGGTGTCCCTCCCCCGAGACTTAATTCTTGGTCAGAGTTCTCAACCTTGGGTGTACATTAGAATCACCTGGACGGCTTCTAAAACTCCTGATGCCCAGACGACCCTCCTGAATCATCAAATCAGTATACCTGAAAGTGGACACAGGCTTCACAACTCATCAAACTCCCCAGCTGATTCCAACCCACCCCCAGAGTTGATAACCACTCATCCTAGGCTAAAATCCTATAGTGCTAAAAAGGCTGAATTCCATGTCAAAGAGATTTGATTTGTATTTAAAGAACATCAAAGTTTCCTAATGAACAAATAGATGCTTGTCTAAAACATATTCTACACACACACACAAGTCAACTATTGAAAACATGGTCTCACTTTTCTTTATTTTGTTTTGGCGGAGTCTTATGGGAAAACCTAAAGGGTTAAATAAGTTATCTCACAAATGAATCCAAATATAGCCATCGTAGGAAAAAATATATATTCATTGTTGTGTTAGTCCCAAATTTAACACAAGGTTCAGAGAGCATTTCTGCCTGTATTTTTAGCTAAGCATAGAACTCTTGGTCTGGGAGACATCAAGAATTTCAAAATAGTTTGTTACCTAAAAATATACTTCCTGAAATGAACTTGAGGCCTGAAAGGGATGAACGGGTTTGTTTTTTTTTTCATCTATATTTACTGCTGCCACAAGAAAGCAAATCTTAAATACATGTATGTCTATATTTTTAGAGACCCAGGAAACAGGTGCTGTGCCCAAGCAACAAAGAAGGTTGCAGGGTGAGGTATTGACAGAAATCTAAATGGCACAGGACAGAAGGTGACTGTGAGAGAGCAAGGAAACTGTTCCTCTCTAGGCAGGAGCAGACTTAACACAAGGATGACACACCAGGTTCTGCTCAGGCCTTCCAAGGGGGATGCCTTGAAGAAATACCTCCCAGATTCCTAAAGGCAAGGACTGTTAGTGCAGTGTGCGATCTAGGTGCCTAACCTTTCTTAGTCTAGCAGTGTGTGCCAATTCCTGTTGGTTGGTTCAATGCCTCGCAGCCTTGAGTTAATTCACTTGGCTCTTCACTACATCTTTTTAACTACCATCATCAATGGAAATGGATCTCATTGAGGAAAAGAGATGGGGAGTGGGGTGTTGTACCTTTCTCAATACCTCTTGGCATGCATGTGTATTGCAAAAAATAGCCTGTCTTCAATATTTTATTGAGAGAATGTGAATAAATGTTACCGTTATAATCACTCCTCCCCAATCTGAGTGAAGAAGTTCAATATCTTTTCCCACTTGGTACAGAGGACCAAATGTGAACTCCTTGTGATTCATGTGTTCACGCATTTATTTGATAAATATTTGGGGGTTCCTTGTATATGACAGTTGCTCTTTGGGACAGTGGAGATTTAGTAATAAACATGATAGACCAAGCCTCATGGAGCTGACGTTTTGGTGGATAGATTATAAACAAGTATGTGACCCAAATTGTTTGTATAAGTGATAAAAACAGAATCCTGTTGTAGTTACTTGCAGGTAGTTTCAGGATGAAGAGTGACATTCAATCAGAGACCAGAAAGGTGACAAGTCAGACAAAAGGAATAGGAAATGAAATGTCTGAGGAGGAGTAAACTTGGCTTCTGCCCCAAAGGAGCCTGAATGACGTTGAAAGTGACACATGAGGAACAGGGGATTGGTGTGGAGGAGGGGTAAGGAGCAGCTGGTGTTTGAGGTGAAATAAGCTCTCATTTGCCTTCAGGACCCCTGTGCTTCACCACTGCTGGGGACTGTGCCTGGGAGACACTTAGTAAGTGCTGATGAGCCACCTCAAGGCAATGGACAGAAGTCAGAGCTCAAGAGAGCCCATCTTCTGCACAGCAGGCCCTTCTAGCTCTTTCAGGTGTAAACCAGGAAAATGGCAGCAAGGTCTTGTGCCCCCATGGAGAGTCTCCCCTTCCACTTGGCCCTCTCCCTTCTGTTCTTCATGACACTGCTTGGTTGTGACCTTTCTCTGAATGACTTTCCTCTGGTTCCCATTTTCTTAGTGTCTCCTTCTATTTCAGGTTGTCTTGCCCTGAACTGTTTCCTTATCTATTCATCCCAACTGAACTATAATTTTCTTAAGGGTACATTCTTTATGTGCGTGTTCTCCCAGCATCCTATGCTATGGAGAGGGCTGGTTTGTTTCTTTATTGAATGATAAGGTTTTTGTATAAAGAATGCCTTATGATAATCACTGCAAAAAGCAAGAAGCTACTGCCCTTCCACCCCCACCACCACCACCACCACCATGCAATGGCTTCCATTACAAATTGCATTCATGAGGGAACTCTAATCTGATGTGAAGGAATCATTTTGTCCTTCTCCTTATTCATTCTCATGACATCAAGTTCATTTGAAATTGCATAACATCTTCAGGAACCCATTGGCGAGCTGCCTACAGTTGGATAATTATTTACTGTATCTTTCTCTCCCTGTAGTTAATAATGACATGATGGTCACTGAAAACAACGGTGCAGTCAAGCTTCCACAGCTGTGCAAATTTTGTGACGTGAGATCTTCCACCTGTGACAACCAGAAATCCTGCATGAGCAACTGCAGCATCACATCCATCTGCGAGAAGCCACACGAAGTCTGCGTGGCCGTGTGGTAAGGGAGCTTTTTAAGAAACTCTTCTTTCTTTCCCCTCTTTGCTAGTCATGTGTGCTTGTGATCCGTAGAGTTGGTGTGTCCCTAGCCCCTAAGTATACACATCTATCCTGTTTCCTTTTCATTTAGACCCTGTCTCTTTCAATTATTTGTGATTCCAGGGATAGTCTACATATTTTCAAATAAATATGCATTTGAGTAAATAAGATGACCTTTCGTATTTATAATGAATCAGAAAATGCTTCCTTGATTTACCACTTAACAGCTTACCTGGTACCTCCTCAATACCCCATCGTGATATCAGGAGCTTTGTTCTTCTGAGGCAATCTCAGTTCCGCATTGTGGAAGGAAAGGAGGTGGAGCATGGGCTGTTGGGAAAGGAAAATAGCTGCCAGAAATAGGAAAGCTTCTAAGGAAACCAGAAAAGCAACCTATGCTCAGTCCGGAGTCTCAGAAATACCAATCATTGGATGAGATTCTTTACTCTCTCTCTCTCATTCTCATTTCTTCTACCTCCTGTCCTTCCCATATACAAACATCTCAAATATTTCTTCAAACCTATGCAGTGAGTACCCATGAATCATTTTATTAATTCATGGTTGTAGATCAAGAACATGAGCAGGCCATAAGCACCCTTAATCATTCAAAGAGTCCTAATTTTATAAAAATGTGTAAAGTTGTTTCCAGGATTTAACATTTTGCAGACTAGTCCTGATGTTGTGAACTTCTTGGTTATTTTCTTAAAGTAGCTTAGGTGTCTCCTGGCCGGTTGGCCAAGAACATAAATCCAAATATCTCTCCCCTTTTTTGGGAATGAGTCTTTGGAGACTTTCTCCAGTCACAGATTTGCTTTGATGATAGATCTGGAAATCTTTCAAATTTCCATACATACCAGGGGATGAACTGGTTTCTTAAGAAGTAAAGGAATGTTAACAGCAAGGCCTGTCATGACAGTTTGTTGCACCTGCCAGCTTCATCCATGTCCAGTTTGGGCCACACATTTGAAGAAGGGATTTTAACAAAGAGCATGTTCTGAGGAAAGGGCCCAGTATGATTTGAGATTTAGAAAGCGTGCTATGTGAGGTTGGCCCACACAGTTAGATGTGGCTGGTGCAGTAGAAAGAAGACCTGGCTTCTGTTGAGAGCAACTGAAAAGCTTTCAGTGGAAAATACTACAAACTCATTCTGTATAACCTTGGAGGGTGGAGGAGGATCCATGACACTGATGAGGGAACAGACTTCTTCTCAGTGTGAGTTTAAGTATTTTCATAATCAGAACAGGCTTCCTTTTCTGGAAGTCAAGTGAAACTCCAGAGAGGCTAGATGACCTAAAGAGGGAAGATTGATACCCAGACTGGGGGGCCTCTCTGCTTCCTTTTGGGATTCTGTTCTCTACTGCTCGTCTTTACTTGGGGATCTGTTGTGCTTATGAGAACTTCCTTCTGCTGCTCAGAACAGGCTCTTTTAACCGAGATGTTTTCCCTGACCCATAATGCAAGTCCAGATGATTGAATTCAAATGAAGTGGCTTTGGAAGAGAGGCTTTGCTTGTCTCAAAAATTGTCTGTAGGAGAGAGGGAACTGCCTTCTCTTTTTGGTGTCCTACCTATAAAGAGTAATAGAGTGAACATTATTCTTACGTGTCTTGACAAAGGATAATACTCCGATGGAGTTAGTGTGTTGATAATGAGAAAGGGAGATACAGTGGGGACTGAGGGGCACCGCCCTCTCTGGGAGACACCCAGAGTCCCTCCAGGGACTTCCTCTCCACTGACAGGAGCTGTTCCATTAATATGGGACCCCACTTATGGGCAGCCAGCTCATGGGCTGGTGATGGTACACATTTCTGGCCACTTTGCCTTAATTTGGGACAACTTTAAGAGTTATTTCAGCTTCAGAGCTTCTGGGGGATCAGCTGAGGCCTTTTTTGTAAACTGAATTGCAGTTGAACTTCTCTTTGATTACCGCTTCCTTCAGGGCCTTACCAGTGCATCTCCAAAAACCTCCTACATAGAAATCTCATAGCTTCAATGTTGGTTTCCAGGAAACCCAAACTAGACAGGAGGCAATTTTAAAAATAGCCAAGTGTGGAAACTGAAAGACTTTACCATGGAGAAGTTTCCAATGCTTTCATAGGTTTTGGTGCTGGTTTCCATTCATTCTTTGATTCATTCATTTAACTAATATCAGTTGTATATCCATTCCATGTAAAATGCTTACGCTTTCCCCAAGTATAGAAATATTTTGAAACCCAAATTTCATTATAGTGATTCTTCTTTCAGTAGATATTGGCAATCTATTCAGTAACTCAGAGTAAATATTGCAAGACAGAAGAGAAATCTATACATAGTTTCATTGAATTTCACCTTCCTGTGCTGAGTTCTCTCCAAAGATGTTTTGCAAACTTAGTTCAGCTGGCAAAAAGCACTGTCACATGGGTAGGTGGAGATACCACTTAAGGACTTTACTCAGACCCAAGCATTGTAATTGTTTTCTCTCCAATCCTGCATGGTGATTATAGAACAGCTTATTTCTTGGCTCACAATCTCTTCCTCCACCTCTAGAAACTTCACAAAGAGGAGTCCCCAGGCGTTTCTCTAGAAGTTGAGATGATTCAGCATGCTTTCATTTTTTTACCAAAATAACCCCCCAAACAACCTACACACATACACACATAAACAGTGGGGTCAGGGAAGGAGCTCTTGCTCCATGACCACCACTTTTGCAAAGACTTCCCAGCAGCTTTGAGATTCAGGATGGGGAGGTTTTGTTTTGTTTTTTAAATGTGCATTATTTGTTGTGTGATCCTGCCAACTCTTATGTAGTTTCTTTTAGTTTCCCGATAGCCACCCTTGAGTAAGGATTCTGATTTGTCACTCTTCTTATAACAGTGCGGGCCTACCCAGCAAGGGGTTGCTCACTGCTGTCCCACTGGAGATTTAGTTCCAGGACCCTTGAGGTCTTTAGCAAAGGGCACGTGTGCCTTGACTGGAGTCAGCTCTGGGCTGTGTGGATGTCATCAATGCCACTTCTGTTCCTGGTTGGGCTGCTCCAACCTCACCACACTCCCACTCCTCTGATCTCCCTGTTGACTTACTGACCTTTACTGTCCTTGAAGTGAGAACCAAGAAAATGGCACCAAAGTGCTGTTTCCCTTGGGGGGGGGGGTCTCCACCCCTTTTCTAGGTGAAAACTCTTGTTTAGCTGCCCGTTGCTTCTTGTCTGCCTTCCACTTTCCTTACTGAGAGTAGTGAATGTGTGTGTGTGGGTGTGGGTGTTAGCATGCACACCCATGTGCCACCAATGTGTCAATTCATACATGCCCACAGAAGCCTTCTTATGGAAGGCTACACTGGCAAACTGACTGGACCCTATGTGGTCATTTAAGGCTAATTGGCTCTTCTGTGTGGTCCCTTTGTACATATAGACTACCATTCAAGAGAATGGTTATTTTGCATCTGAAAAGGGCTGAGACTTCTTTTCTGTTGGACTGAGGTCTTCCAAGATGGCCCATTCCTGAGGAAAGCAGAGAAAGTGCTAGAGAGGTGATGATGCCTTTTTCCAGGGATGCTGAAGTTTTATTTTGAGGTTTGCAATTATCATTAATTGTGTCATTTTAAAATGTAACGCACATGTACATGCAGAGCCAACTGAGCATTTCCAAGAGCCCAAGAAAAGTGCAAAATAAGAGATTCTCTGAGCCCTGAGCTGAATTAGTCTGCAAATATGTGATTCAAAGGGATTCTAAACTTAGAAATAATTCGTGTATGACAGCATAAAATATTGCATTGCACTGTGTAGATGAAGAACAACTTGCAAGACTTTCCCATGTGTTTTAATTAGTTTTTCCTCTCCTGTTCCTTTCTGTATTTCTGGAAACTATAATTCTTCATCTGCATTGTTTCTTTCCATTATGGTGGCAGAACCAGCTGCTGACATGGACTGTGCCTCTCACAGAGTGCCCTGTGGTCCAACAGATAAAAAAGAGAACCTACCACCCCTTTCCTAGCATCCTTTCTGAAAATCAGTTAGCTGGACAGGTCCCTGATTCTGTCACGTAAGCTAGGGATGTGAGGTGAGCCCTGCAGTACACTCTAGGTGGAAGGTGTAAAATTATCCTGAGTACTTAAGAAATCCTATGTTTTCCTGTGTCCTCCCTTTAATGATTCAGTTAGGACTTAATGTGTAAAGTTCTCCTGCAAGACAGTCCCTAAGGAAGCCATCATGTTTATACACATAAGTGGGTTCTGAGCATAAGCAAGGGGAAAATGGAAATGAATGGAATAGATAGAGGAGATTAAGGGAGAGTCTGCTAATAGTGGAGAAGAGGAACCAGCAGTCATTACTGGGAACAACTTCACAATGAAAATAAAGATCAGATTGCCTTGCTATACACAGACCATATTCATTCATTCTTTTTCTCCATTCCCACCCAACAAACCTCTATGCTCCAGGAGGAAGAATGATGAGAACATAACACTAGAGACAGTTTGCCATGACCCCAAGCTCACCTACCATGGATTTATTCTGGAAGATGCCGCTTCTCCAAAGTGTATTATGAAGGAAAAAAAAGTGCTTGGGGAGACTTTCTTCATGTGCTCCTGTAGCTCTGAGGAGTGCAATGACCACATCATCTTCTCGGAAGGTGAGTTTGTTTCTCTGGAAGCTCTGGGGATTGCCTTCCTCTAGGCCGGCCCTGAGTCCCAGAGTGGATACAATGCTGTGGCTGATGCTGCAGAGTGGGTGCATTATTATTTGTCTTTTTTTTTTCTTTTTTAGTGCTGGGGATTGAACCCAGGGCCTTGTGCTTGCGAGGCAAGCACTCTACCAACTGAGCTATATCCCCAGTTCAACATTATCACTTGTCTTTGACAGATAATTTCCTTTACCCAGGAAAGGTGGTTCTCAGTGTTCATTCCCTGGAGCAGCAGCAGCACCTTCAACTGGGAATTTGTCTGAAATGCATATTCTTAGGTGCCACCCCAGACTACTGAATTAGACACTCTGGGAATGTCTGTGTTTTAGGTAAAATTTGAGAACCACCAGTCTAGAGATTTGAAGGGAGCTCGTTGATATTTGGCAGTAGTTGTATTGGGGTGTGTGTGGGGGGCTTTCTTTGAATTGACTGTATTGCTTTAATGTACCATTCCTGGGATTTGTCTAACAGGTTTGTCATTGGTCTCGTTTGAGAGAAGAATTGGAATACAGAGGGAAAATGACTCAAAGTTTTGCCTAAGAAGCCAGGGAGAGTCTAGACATAAGCTTTCATCTTTGAAGTTCAGCATTCAGTCAGTTTAAAAAGAACACAAACTAGCCCCTCAATTTAAAAAAACTCCTCCTATTGCCTCCCCCTTCTTCCTGTCTCTCCCCACTCCCTCCTTCTTTCCTTCCCTACTTCCCTCCATTCATCCATCCATCCATCCATCCTTCCTTTCATCTGCTCATCCATCCATCTATCCATCCATCCATTCCAACTATCTTTAGTTCAAATATCTGATCATACTATACACAAAATTTCACATTGTTTCAACCAACCACTTTCACACTTCCTTCTAGACATGGTAGTGCATATAAATATGCTGTACATCTTCTAATTATTATCTAGAATTCCATAATCCATGTCTTCTTCCTTGTCTGACCCAACCATTCCCCCTTTGGAAAATGATTTAGGTTTTCTCTGGTTTTCTGCTTAATGTTGCATTGAATATCTTTGTAAAAAAAGAAAATCTTGTACATTTGTGCTAATAATTTGGCAAAACAGCTTGCTAGATGTGAAATTTCAGGACCAGAAGTTATGCACATTTTAAAATATAGATAACTGCCATCAAATTATTCTTTCCCAAAGGTGATATCTGAGCCTATGGGTTTCTATGCACCCTCTCCAGTGCTGGACATGAATAAGTCTTTTACTTTTGTCAGCCTGATAGTGAAAATAATATTCCCTTTATTTCAGGAAACAAATTTATAGTGAAAAGGTTTATTTAGATGAAAATAGGCTTCATTCAATTAAACATTGGTTTTTAGAACACCAGTGTTCCTGACATGCCACCTGCCTGGGGGAAGGACACGTTCTCATATTTTGTGTGTGGGACCCAGCAGCCCTGCATGTCCAGCTCTTTCTATGTGTCCTTCACCTGCTGCAGGGCCCCTCTCTTCCTGTCTGGCTTCCCACCTATGCCAGTGACTGAGTACCCTGAAACTACAATAATCATCTTATCAGCACAACATTCACCAAAACACTCCTCCTGCCTATTTTCTCATCTTACAAGCTTTCAGTTTTTGTTTTTTGTTTTTTTTTCCTTTTTCTGTGTGTTTTGAATTATGAGGGAAGAGATGAACAGGTGACAATCACACTAAGCATGGTAACCCTTGATATCCTGGCTTGATCAGGCCAGGCCATGCCTAATAGAAAATTCAGGCAAGTTTACTGTCCTCTATAACACTTCTTTCTCTTTCTACATATCAGCATGTTCACAATGGAAGAATTTTTTTCCTCCAGAAGGACGAAAGTTGATAAGTGGCCTGTAAGATGGATATGCATGTTATGATAAGCTCTTTGGATAGCTGTGACTATCATCAGTCACTAGAGTCAGTGCATTTTCAACTCAGATAATGATCAAGGGGTATATTTCATATTTTCCTTCTTATTCATTATTGGATTACTCTTTCTTTCCTTTTGAGGTGAGAGAAATCAGCATAAAGTCAATTTCACATCCTACGATGCAGGAGAGCCCTCTCAGCTAATGACTCAGATGTCTGGGTGATTTCAAGGTCATCTATAGTGCACTGGGGTGGGGGTTGGGTGGGGATACTTTGTAAGCATCTCTCTTTCCTGAGATGGTAGGATTCCACCCAGCCTAAAAGTGCAGGTGTCAGGAGCAATATTCTGGGCACCATCTCTCCTTTCGTTACCACCACCACTTCTTTACACATCACTGAGAAGTGGAAACTTCACAAGTAATTTTTATTTCTCCACTCCAGGTGGAACAGAGTGATGAACACAGAAGCTTATGGAGTCCATTGCAGCTGCGTTATTACTTTAGTACTTTGTGCTTGAGTCAGATTTTGGATCTGCAGCCATAGAATAAATAATGATTTATAGTCAGAATTCTGTATCTGTGGTCCTGCATCCATGGATCCAACTAACCACGGATGGATTATATTAAAAAAAAATTGTGTCCCTACTTAACATACACAGACATATTTTTCTGTCATTGTTCCATAAACAATAGAGCACAATAACTTAAGTCCTGTTAGGCATTCTAGTAATCCAGAGGTGATTTAAATATGGAAGAAGGATGTGTGTAGGTTATATGCAAATACTGTGCTGTTTTATAAGAGAGACGTGAGCATCTGAGGATTTGGATATCCACAGGGGCCCTGGAACCAACCCCTCATGGATACTGAGGGACAACTGTCCTTACCTATTTTCTTAAATATGTAAGGGAAAAATAGTTAAGCTCCAAGAATTCCTTTTTAAGTGTAGATTTTTATTTCATTGCTGCTATTAATGATGCTGCTATTAATGAAGATACCCTTTGACAGTGCAGGGTGCAAACCTTTCCATGGCTTGACCTTGTTTCACCTCCCCATCTCCCAGGATGTAGATATGGTTAGCATCCCTGCTTAGGGAAGAGAAAACACAGCTTAAAAAGTTTAACACTTTGTCCAGGATCAGACAGCTAGCGGGTGGCAAAGCTAGGGTTCAATATGAGCTATGTGTGCCACTAAAGCCTCTGGGAGTTTTCTTCTTTCCGCGATTTCCTCCCCTACTCTCCCTTCTTTCCTTTATCTCTCTATATCTATTTTTCTAGTCAGATAACACATGCACATGTTTTTAAAAAATCAAATGTCACCAAATAGGGTATGGAAAGGCAGAGTACGCCTTCCTTTGGGTTTATCTCCTGATCTCCTGTTGCCTGGGAGCCATTGTTAGTAGTTGATCATCCATTCTTCCAGAGATTTTTCTGCATGGAATTATGGATAAATCTTGAATGTGGCAAAGCATATCACTGAGATGTTTTTAAAAGTCAAATTCATTGGTATATAATTTACATAACATAAAATTCACCCTTTCAGAAAGTGGAGTTGCTGAACTGTGGTAAATGTATGCAGCTGTGTAACTGCAGCCACAATCAAGGTAGGGAACATTTCTGTGACTCACAATATAGTAAATTTCCTCGTGCTCTTTTGCAGTTACCACTCGGATTTTTATTCTTATTTTTAAAATGTGTTGCCTTCCTTCCTGTGACTTTGGATTAAAACACCTAACCAAGGCCATGACTTTAATCTACTGAAGAATGGGCACCAGAGGTACACCCCACTGTCTGATGACAAGATGTTGCTCTGTTCCTCTGTCCCTAGATACCCAAGCTGGGTCTAAGAAAAAAAATTATACACACACACACACACACACACACACACACAGACAGTAGCTCTTCTTCACCTGCTACATATACTGAACTTCACTAGAAGATTACAAAAAGGTCTTGCTCATTTTCTTGAGTTTGCAAACCATCATTCTAGAATAAAAGAGTTAAAGAGATCTTGCTGGTTTTCTCTTGGAACAAGGTACCAGCTTTGACCATTGCAGCTCCGCAGTGGGTCCCTGTGCCATACCTGCCTTCCTATAGTGAGCCAAGAGGTGGCAATCAGGAATAAAGACATCGCTAAAACAGGCCGTATTGGCTCTTCATAGCATCTGCTAACAGTCCCATTTTCCTTCTGGCCTTTGAAGATTCTGTCTTGCCCAAAGACTTTAGAGTCAACCCCTGTACTCACCAAAATGTAACATTCAAATTAGAAGAGAAAGTGTCTGAATTGCTTGTTATTAATGGCTTGGTGACAGCTGTCAATCAGATAACACCTGTTAGGCAGGAGAACTGGAGCCCTGCGTAGGGTGTGGGAGAGGAAAGAAATCTTGAGCCAAGAGCTGCCCTGTTTACTTACAAATGACACAGTCACTTTGCAAAGACCTAGTGTGGATATTGATCTCCCATTGAACCTTGCAGAGTCAAACACAATCATTGGTTTATTCATTTCATAAAAGACTTCTAAGTGCAGTAAGTCACTTAATTTGAAGAATTCTGGGTAAGAAGAAGATTTGTGCAATTTTAGGTAAGGGAGAAACAGTTTAATGCAATAGTCAGGAGTGCCAGCTGGAGGCAGGTGTCCTAGATTTAGTGTCTATTCTACTGCTTCTTTGCTGTGCCATTCATACTGGTGACCTGACACCATCATGCCTCAGTCCTCTTGTCTGTAAAATGGACATATAGAGGGGGCCAGAGGTGTTGCTGTGAGGATTGAATACATTAATAGATAGAAGGTTCTTTTAGCAGTGCCTGGCACAGGGTAAGCAGTCATTATCCCTTAGTTGCTAGTATCTTCTGGGTTTTTTTATGAAGGACTTGGGACTTGTTGAGGGCAGGAAGCCAGGGGCCTGTGTATGCGCTAGGTCAATTCCAGCATTGAAGTTTATGGCTGGGTTTGCCGAAGTCCCACAAGCAGAGCATTCAGACACCTATGTACCTCAGCATAGGTATTCTGAAGGGGTTTGCTTTGTTTTAATCCCTGCCTCATCCAGTTTCTCTTTTTTTTCTCCACATGCCTTCGCAGAGGCACGGGGAGCATGCTGAGTCTAGGATTTCTAATCAAAGCTAACCACATCCCTGACATTGTTGGATAATATTACAAATTAGGCACGTTGTTCCTGTTTTGACTCAGAATCACAGCAGGAAGCAGCTAAATAAAACTGGAACGACTCACAAGTGCCTTTCAGATCAGTGATTAGAGTAATCGCAGTTCTATACTTTCCAAAGGGAGTCATCCCCTCTTCTTTTTTTCAGCGGAAAGCTTGCTCTGGGCCATGTGACCTTCTCTTTGAGTGTCCACTCCACTGCTGGTCAGCTAGTGCTGATAATAGCACCCATAGGTTGTGGAGACTCAAGGAAATGATGCTCAGGAGCACCCAGCACTGCAGCTGGTACAAAGTAGAGGCCTCCTTCCTTATCCATTGCAACCTGGGCAGGGGACACACCTCTTCTGCTTGGTGGTGACCCTGCTGCTCAGAGTCCTGCAGCCAGCAGCTGCAGACTCAAGAGGAGCTTGCTAGAAATGCACAACCCCCAGGGCTTCCTGGGCATGTAGCATCATCATCCATCCTGAGACAAGGGCCCTGGGTTCTGTTAGCACACTGAAGTGGGAGAAGCACTGATGTGAACTTGCCCAGGTAGGATGAAGCCAGAAGTGTAGGTCTTGTTAACTTCATGCTATAAACTCACTGAAGAGAAGTAAATTTTACCTTAAACGTGGTCATTTTGAAATAAGCTAAATATTCTTTTATTCAGTCTGTTTGTGTCTTTCCAGTGATATGTAGGTATCTTTATGTATTCCACAAATGTTTTTCTAGTATAGATCTGGAGGTAGAGAAAATGAGACCCCTCGTCTGTAAACATTATTATTTTTGTGTGTGTGTGGTGCTGGGGATTGAACCCAGGGCCTTGTGTATGCAAGGCAAGCACTCTACCAATGGAGGTATATCCCCAGCCCAACATTTAAAAAATATATTTCATTTTAATCCAGACATAGTAATTGTACATATTCATGGGGTACAGTGTGACATTTCAATGCATGTTTATAATGTGTAATTTCTAATTGGCATATCCCTGCAGGCATTTATCACATCTTTGTGTTGTGAAAAATCCTCTCTACTAGCTATTTTGAAATATTCAATTAATTATTGTACAAATATAATTACCCTACTATGACATGTAACATTATAAAACCTATTCTATTTAACTGCACTCCTCTACTGATTAATCATCTACTCTCCCGATTCCCTTCTGGAGCTGTGGAAACCATTTTTACCTATTCTCCACTTCTGTGAGATCACCATTTTAGTTTCCACACGTAAGTGTGAAGATGTGGTATTCGTCATTTTGTCCCTGACGTATTGCACTAAATGCAGTGTCCTCCAGTGCCATCTATGTTACTGCAGATGACAAAATTTCTTTCCTTTTTGGTTGAATAATATTTTGTGGTGTGTAGAAATCTCATTTTCCTTTATCTCTTCATCCACCAGTGCAAACCATTTGATTCCGTGTCTTGGCTATTGTGAATTGGGCTGCAATCAACAAATGGGTGCAGATGTCTCTTGCTGACATCCTGGTTTCAGTACTTTGGGATATGTACCTGGTGGTAGTTCTATTTCCACTATTTTGAGGGACCTCCACATTGTTATTCCCTTTTTTTCTTACCATGCTGGGAATCGAACCTAGGGCCTTGTGCATACTAGGCAAGCGCTCTACCACTGAGCTACATCTTCCTGTTGTTTTGCATAATAGTTGTACTAATTTATATTCCTACCAGTAGTATATGAGGGGTTCCCCTGTTCCATCCTCACCAGCATTTGTTAGTTTTTGTCTTTTTGATAATTGCCATTCTAACTGGGTGAGATGATAAGTCATTGGGGTTTTGATTTGCACTTCCTTGATGATAAGTGATATCGAACATATTTTTCAGACTTAGTAAACATGTCTTTTATGTTTATCTGCTAGAGATGGGAATATGGAAAACAAGAATGTAGTCCTTGGGGAATTGAAGGGGATGTGCTTCCGGACACTTCCAGTTCCCAAATGACTAGGTTCCCCACCATCCTACCTTTCCTCCTACTTAGAGCCAAACAGCTCATTCTAGAAAATGAGAGGCACCACAGAGTGCAGGAAGGGGAATTAGCACTGGACTCAAATCCTGGAATTTGAGTAGACTGGCTTAAGGCCAGGGACCCACTCCTTCCTTGACTGAAGTGAAGACAAGGTGCTTCCATACCTGTGGCCCAGGCCACAGGAACTCAGAGAACCCAAGTATTGATGATGGCTGCCCTGGGTTGTACTTACCTGTGCTAATCACTTTCAGGTGTCTTGTTTTACAGAGTTGTAATATTTTTATGGTGAAATGAAACTCCTGAAATTAGCTCATCCAGACTTTTCATTTTTTTGACAAAGAAACGGATCTCTGGAGATTAGCATGGGTTTCCTAGGAACTCAGAGTTGGTTGCCTACCTTTTGTCCATAGAAGACTCAGAATATTGTTCCCTCTTCAAGGAGCACCCTCACTCGGGAACATTCCTGTGGTAGGAGGGTGTGCCTTCTTATCAGTCTTACACCTACAGGAGGCTGCACACCTCACATAAGAGTCTACTGTTCTGTGCACCAAATGGCAGCCCAGACTAACCTTCAAGCACATTCTTGGAAGAAGTGTAACCTCAGGCCTCCATTGGCCCTGTGTCTGTGAGGAGGAAGGATTGTACATGGTGGTCAGCAGGATTTCATCATTGGAGAAGACAGAATAGTGTAGGGTTGAAAGCATGGTCTTCCCATGAGATCATCTGGGTTCAAGTTCCACCTTATTCCTTTACAAGCTGATTGTCCTTAGATGAACTGCTTCACCTCAGTTTCCCCTCTGAAAAATGGGAGGTAGAAATAATAAATACCTTAAATAGGATTATTGTGAGGATAAATGAATTTATTTAGGTAAAGAACTTAGAATAGTACCTGGCACATTTGATAAATTTTGACTGCAAAATGCTACTATCTTGGGGTGTTGTTTTTTTTTTTTTTTTTTTTTTTTTTTTTGGGCCAGGGATTAAACCCAAGGGTGCTTAACCACTGAGCCATATCCCCAGTTCTTTTTAATTTTGAGGCAGGGTCTCACTAAGTTGCTTAGGGCCTCACTGTATTGCTGAGGCTGTCCTTGAACTTGCAGTCCTCCTGCCTCAACTTCCTGAGTCTTGGGATTGCAGGTGTGTGCTGCCATGCCCAACTTGTCTTTGGCTTTTACTAGGTGAGTGTATTCACCTCCTTCCTGAAATTTTCCCGTAGAAGTTGTGCTTAGGTGTCATCCATCCTAAGCAGCCCTGTGAATCAAAGCGTTGTATTCCCTTCAGAGAGTGTTGTGGAGGACACCATTCACCACATTGTATGGTTATCTTCATAAGGAAGTCAGGAGACATTGCTTTTAGCTGCCTCCTTGGGAGAAGCTGTTTGCTTGTGATCAGGGGTACTTTGAGGGTTTACAGCAGGGATGAGCAAGCTTCTTTGATAAAAGTCAGGATAATAAATATTTCCAACTCTGCAAAGTACAGATTCCCTATTGCAGTTTGTCTTCTGTTGAAGCAGCCTCAGGCAGTATGGAAAAGATTGAACACATCCTTGCTTCAGTACAACCTCATTTACAAAAACCCTTCTCATGCATTTTGTTTACTAATATCATTTTTTCTTGTTTAACCCTGGTTTTTTTTGCATTTACATTCCATTTGCTATAATTTCAGCCCCTCTTTTGACTTTTTCTTTACTGTCTTTTACTGTGTCTATTAGTAAGCTGCACGTGATTTTTTTTTTTTTTCCTGTTTTGGAACACGATAGGACTGTAAGTAAATTTATCAGTTGTATCTAACTAGCTCAGAAACCAGGACGCTAGAAACCACTTCTGACTCAAAGTTCAACCTTTGTGGTTAAATAGGGAAGCAGACCATCAGATGTACACCGTCACCCAGTGATCCTGTTGCTGACCTGCAAGCTCTGTGTGGGTTTCACCCTCTCTCATGTCAATGCGTACCCTCTAACCTGAGAAGCTGAGAGAAAGGAGGAGAAAAGGACTTCTGGCCCCAGAGTTTCAGTCCTTCCTCTCTCCTCTCTCATTGTTGTAGATTTCAGATTTCTTTTTTCTTTTAAATGAAAACAGCCTCTTTGGTTTGCAAGCCTCACTCTGGCAGGAAGACAAAAACGCTTTTTTTTTTTTTTTTTTTTCTTATAGTATCAGACACGCGGTTTCCTGTCTATGTTTAACTTGCTAGCAGAACATCTCAGCTAGCTGGTTCCCCCTGGACCTATTGCGACCTTAATGATGTTGCCTCACACCATCCAGCAAGCCCATTCCGGGTATCGATCACGTGCCTCAAGCACTTTATTGACTTGCATGACTTCCTGAGGAAGGGAAGAATTAGAAAAGTGCCCCCTTACTCCCACATCTTGTTTGGTGTTTGCCCACCACTCTCAACAGGGAGCTGACTTCTTGAGGGAAACTCTTCCTTTTCACATATAAGAGAAGAAGTCATGTGTTGGCCCCTCTGGGGAATTCTGGGTGTGTGCCTTTGAATTATGAACTCACTCTCTAGAACTGTTGCTTGCCAGCTGCGCATTTTTATTTTGAGAGATACAAACCAGAATTTGCTTTCTGGTCTAAATGCACAAGGAAAAAATAGGTGTGGAAATATGGTTGTGAAAAGTTGTTAGAAGTGGAAGAAAATTATGGATTAAAGTCACTCATCTCATCCGTAGGAAAAGAAATCAGTTATTTGAGCGGATGACTCAGTGCTGAAGGAGCCTTTGGATGTGAACAACTCTCTCAAGCCTACCAGGAATCCCTCAATGTGGTCCGTGTCTGGCCAAGGGAATAATAAAGATGGTGCATGCAGGAGGGCATTTTGACTCAGTCAAGCGAAGCTTAAAATGTATTTGCAGTGTCTTAAGCAAAGAATCTCACTATTGTGGACTTTTTTCCCCTAAGCCATAAAGTGAACAGAGATGTACTGGGATCAGATGTGGTTGCTGGTTGTGAATATGTGTACCCTAGAATCTTGTTTTGACATGAATCACTGCAGAATGGAATCCAGTGTGGACACAGACCGTCTTGAGTTCATCCACTGGATGTGAGTTGTCTCTAAGGCACCTGGATCCCTACAGCTAGCGTTAGGGACTGGTGATTTGTCTGCAGTCTCATGTCTCCTGCAGTGGCCCATGTGTCCCATAAACACCACACCTATGGGTGATGGCAAAAGGGTCTAATGAGACTCTTCCTGCTGGTTTTTAAGAGTCCCAGTGTCTCAGCAGGGAAAAAAAACTCAGGGAACTGGCTGACCACTGTGAAACTTTTCCTCCCATGCTCACCCCCAGAGGCTATATTTACCACCATTTGGACATCTGGCCATCTTGCCTTTGGGAATTCTTTTCTGATCCCAGTCACTCCTGCATCTTGCTAATTATGAAAAATATCAATTTTACCATCAGTAGTTATGCCTATTTTTTTAAAAAAAATTAAAGTTAACTTTTAAACCAATAATTCCTCTTTGCTTTTCTATTCCTCATTAGGAGATACAGTTGTTCAGTTAGTTCCAGTATCAAGAACAATTGATCTGAAATTTTGTCATTAGAATACCTTCCCTTCCTTCCATTTTTTAGGCCCCATCCTATTCAAAATACTTTTTTCTCTTGCCAAGTTGGAGAAGGTGTTCCCAGTCTTAACTGTGCACTGCAACACGTGCGGAGCTTTAAAAACTACTCATTAATTGGGTCTTACTCTTGCAGTTTCTGACTTAATTGGTCTGGCGCCTGCTATCAGGAATTTTCTGTTTAATTCCCCAAGATATTCCAGTATGCAGCCAACACTGGAAACCACTGGGCTCAAGGCAGTTCGCTCCACCAAACCCTTTATACTTTTCATCTTGCTCCCCATGTAACCTGGAAAGGGATGGTAACAATTAGGGAATGGCAGTCAGCACAGAAAGGAGCCGAGTGAGAGTTACCTTCTAAGGTGAGAGGAGGAGACTAACGAACAAAACACCCATGCTAGCCATCCCCAGGGGGAACGGGATGCTGTGACACAGGACAATTGTGTTTTCAACAATTTACAAGCACTCAGTTCAGAACGAGGCCGAGGACCTCATTGGCAATAGGCATCTGAGGTTTCAGGTCTGATTAAATGATGCATCAAAGCAAAGCAGGTGACCAAACTCTGCCACCACCTTGGCAGTAGCACAGTGGGTATGGGAGAGGTTGTGTGCATGGTTTTAGGAGGTGAAGATGCTCAGTGGGAAGGAAGTGCAGGGCACTGTGGTTCAGAAAAGTGAGGATGCGATGTGGAGACCTGGTATTGACACTGGGGATAATTAATGCTCTTTTCCAAAATGATCTAGTATCCCCATTGGAGGATATACTAAAATAACTTAAGAAAGATATCTCTGTTTTCAGGTTTCCTGAGCACACGAGGGGCCCCTCGACAGACAGGCAACAAGAAAAAGAATTAAGTAATCAGGGCAGGTGGGGGACATTTAAGAAACCCAAACTTAATAGAAGATTAACGCAAAGCAGAAAATGGGAAAAAAAAATTTTTAAACCTACTCTAAATAACATATACCAAGCTTGAGATTCTGTTCATGGAAGAACCAACATATCATTTCTTGGGCAAAGGCTGGCATCATGTAGAGGCTCCCTACTTTGCTCCTTCTAAAATCACAGCCACAGAAGCATCAAGGATGCTTTATGTTGCCCATGGAACAACATAAAGGATGAAAAGCTTGGTAGGAGGGATGCCTAACCCAGCCAAGAGAGAATCAGAGGTTTAACTTCCTGAAATGACCAGTTTCCTGAAACCTAAAAGGAAGATGTAAAATCAGATAGGGTAGGTTCAAAGATCAATTGCAGAGGAGAGGTTATCAGAAAGCTGGCTCAGTATCTATCTGTTTAGGTGATTAAGACCCAGGGGTTTAGAGGTGATCTAAGGTCATTCTGAATTCAGGATGAAATTCAGGTTGAAAGAATCAAAACAAAATAACAGAAAAAGTAAATCATCATTTGTCTCCAACTTTGCTCTTTGGAAGAGGAGGAGTAGTCCTGATGGAGTCTTTGCTGCTCAGAGTAGTTGCAGCTGTGTGGCTGAGTCTAGCAAGACACATCATAGGAAACCTTGGAAAGCAAGAAGAGTTTCAGAGAACAGATGACTTTATACATTGAAAAGGGACCTAGCATTTATTGGATGATACATACTGAGGAGGTCAATTTTTAGAGTCTGATAAATATATCTTTTGGAAAACTAATTGAAAGAGGGAAGTTCAGCTTGAAAAAGAAGTGATTTCCAGAGAGGGGTTAAACATCCAGTAGGAATTATTTCTCTCTCTCTCTCTCTCTCTCTCTCTCTCTCTCTCTCTCTCTCTCATTTTTAGAGAGTCATAACATAAAGACTAAAAAGTACAAGTATAGAAAATATATGTTTTTCTTAATATCCCAATGTTTGGCCTTTATCCCAGTTGAGGATAAAGGGGTAGGGTCCCTCTTTTGAAATATTTCAACCAGTTTTTACCTTTACATCTCATGAAAATTCTAGAAGAGGTTGTGATGCTGGATTAGTCTACCTGTAAGACTCTTTTATGGAGGTGAGAGCCATAAAGAAAATAATACAAAGGAGACTGTGTGGTAGGGGGAATAGATGAGTTTTGAAATACATGCAACTGGAATAAAACTATCATATGGGGAGAAGCCTTCTTCCATCACTTAGGGAAAAAATATTCTCAAAGTCTGTCCAGAATGTTTAACAGTACTGCCAATATGCTGGGAGTTAAATTAAATCCTGTATGCCCAGTGAGCTTACTGTCCTGTTGTTTAATTAAAATGATTTTTATTGTTTGCTTGAATTTGTTTGCCTTTTATTGAGATGATGAATGGGGAATCATATCTCATTCTACACTTCTCCACCAGTTAATTGACTAGAAAATTCTCACGGACCATTTTTTTATTGCCTAGTACCGAATACAGTTGTACCAGCACTTTGCAAATAATTCCCCTAAAATTCTTCTTTGTGAGAGGGAAGCGACTCTGTGGCAGAGCATCAGGGAACTGGCGGAATACCAAGGAACTTGCTCTATTTTTTGCTCAAACAGTACTTCTGAAACTTTAATGTGTAAATGAATCACCTAGGAACTTTTAGTTGCAGATTCTGATTTAGTAGAATTTTTAGTACAGGGCTGAGATTCTACATTTCCCCTAGGTTCTCAGGTGATGATGCCTCTGGTCCTGGGACCACATATTGAGTAACAAAATATTTAGAGATGCAGAAGATGGTAGTAAGATCTTTGAACTCCACATGCATAAACCACACGTATGTGGTGTCAGAGCTGCAGTTTCTATTTTTTTTTTCTATGTGTACGTGTGTACATAAGTGTATACGTATGTATGTGTGCATACATGTAAGTAGACATTCACAGACACATATATGTATATGCATATACATTAAAGCCCATATTCAAATTTCTTCAAAGCTACATGTCTGTCAGTTAAATTCAGAATCCAGTCAAGGGCCACACAACAAATTTGATTGTTTTGACTCCTTAGTGTGCTGTTTTCTATGACATTGACTTTGAACAGGCTAGGCCATTTATTTTACAGAGGCACTTTCTGGATGTTCAGATGTTTCCTACTTAATTGTATTGTAATTAAGCATTTTTGTAAGGATTTTACTGGTGTTTTATTGTGGGATTTCTTTTTACATAATTCTACAAAAAACAAACTCTACGTGCGTATTCTGTCATATTATTACTAAGGAAACTGGAGATCCACACTTGAATGATAAAGTCATCTATTTAAAAGCTCAAGAGAGTGATAACTGTGAAAGTTAGCAGTGGTAGTTACTCTTGGGGGGAAGGAGGCAGGGACGTGTCTGATTGGCTGGGGAACATGAAAGGACTTCTGAGGTGGCTGGCAGTTATATATTTTGACCTAACCAGTGGTAACCAGCGTTTGCTTTATAACCTTACACTACTCCAGACACTCATTTTTATGTGCTTTCCTGCATTTATTTCAGAATCTAAAATATTTTTTAGAAGAGAGAAATCAGAACAGTAATTTATGGAGGTCATGCCTGGTCCCTGGGCTTAAGGAACCTTGTCCCTGGGATTTCAGATGCCCTTAAGAGATGGGAAAGAGAAAGAGGGAACTCCGTGGTGTTGTTTTTAAGCACCTGCTCTTTGTCAGGAACTTCAAATATATAATCATACTCAGAATCCTCTTTCCAAGTATTAGTTTCCTTTTAGAGGTAAGAAGCAAAAAGTTAGGGTGATTCACCCAAGGGCCGCACAGCTGGTCTGAATATCTCCAGGGCCTTTGTTTTTCCCACACCACCACGCGTCTCCCTAGCAATGCACCCGCAGGACCATTTAATAACTGAAAATTTCCAACCACGTGTGTCCCACATACAGAGGCCAGACTTAGTGGCAATTAAGGAGCCATTTGCCAATGTCAAAGCCTTAATAAGTAAATATTTCTTGAAAGACAAATGTCAAATTCCTTTTTTTTTCTCCCTTTGTTTTTGGTCTCCAAAAGATAAATGTTAATATGTCATTTTAAAAAAAAGGACAGAAAACCTCAAGGGGAAATCCCATGGTGTGACTGAAAAATAAACAAGTTGTCTTCTAACTTAAGCACGTGTGTTCATCCATGCATGCACACACGGACACAGGAGACAGTGAAAACAGGTTGCCCCCAGACTCTTTTAAGTCCCTTATTATGCCAGAGTCTAACCTCTCTAATGGTTCTAGATTCTGACCTCTCTATTGGTTCTAAATAAAAATCACTTAGTAAAAAAATAAATGAGGCCAATATAGCAACAAAGCCTAAGTGGATTAGTTAATGTATCTTGCTAAATTACCAAACCAACATGGGTGACTTTGAGAAATGGACTCTTGCTTTAATATTAGAGCTACTTGGACAAATTTTCCACAGTTAAAGTGTTTGGAGCAAAAACTCACCAAGACATTAGATGATAGTTTTATGCACACCTTGGTCCCTTGGTATATTAATGAATGTCATGTGACATGCAGAGAGATTCTTGTGCCATTGTCATTGATGCCTTAATTATAAAGATGTTCACACACCAACATATTCTCCTAAAGCAACAGAATATATATGTAACTGGCCAAGACCCAAAGAAGGAAACTGCTAAAGAGAGATATGCTAAGGGGAAGGAAGAATTTCCTGTCTCAAGTTATTTTGTTAATTATAACTTTAAAAGGACAGCATTCATTTATTTAATGAGCACCTACTAGGGGGAAGCTTTTACTTGGTAGGAATATTTACTTTGGTAAGACTTTTACTTTGGTAAGAATGTTGCAGCAGCTCAATACCCAAAGCTCAATCCAAAGCTCAATACCCTTCCCTGTAAAATGGAGTAACAGCATACCTCGTTGGGTTGCTAGGGAAATAATACCAGATGATGTTTATAAGAAAAGCCACTCAGTTCCTGTCCCCCCCGTAGAGCACATTCTGTGTTACTTATCTTTATTATCGTGAGAGGAATTTGAAGGAGGGCTTCCCAGTCCACTCCAGAGCTCCTCTCACTTTGGACACCCGCTCTGGGTGATGGTACAGTTGCTTCTGTGGAACTCATGCGGCAAACCTTTGGCAGTCGCTACTGACTTCCCAGAGAACCTGATGAATCTCAAAATCTGCTCTGAGGCAAGCCTGGCAGAGAGACCAGAGTCGAATGCCTTCACTTGCTAAGGGCATTTGGCTTTTTATATGTGTTTACCATGGACTTCTCAGACTGCCAAAGCCTCCAGACCCCTTCCTGAAGTGATGTCTTTAAAATGCACAAAATATAACACTTAGGATTTGAAAGAAAAAGAATTTTATTGAAATACAGTGACCAAATATTTTAAAAATGAATCTGGATACTGTATTATGTGTTTCTATAGCAGTCCTTCAGTAGGATCTAGCTAGCAGCAGATCTGAAAATATTGAAAGGTCTGAGTGATACAGGTAAGCAATATGTCAAGACATCCTTAACAAACATAAGGCATAAAAATCTGTGGTTTCTATCGGTGACAAAATCAAAGGTAAACCTAATACTAGGAAATGTTAAATTTTAGTTAAAGGTTACAGAAAATTAGAAGTGTAATTTTTGCTCATTTAAATTCACAGAAGCACTGAATTCTATCCACAGTGCCCAAGTTGAGAACATTTGATATTAGAGTGTTGAACTTCATTTTTTTTTTTTTTAACCTCAGGGAAATTCCACCCAGTGCTATATCTAGTTTGATGTTCTATAACAAGAAACTCTGCATGGAAGATTCTAGTAATTCAACAATTATGTCCTAAGCCCCACTATGTGATAGGCCCTCCGGTGGTCTTTGAGAAAGAGAAAGATTTAGGGGGTTCTTCCCCATGGAAGACATTTTCTTCCCCAGCAGGGAGAAGATGCGTATTTGTATGTGGTTCTTAGTTAAGAACCAAGGAGAATAGCCCACACACCCAGAATATGCCCTTTTAGATGCCCTGTCCAAAGGTTGCCAGTATCACCAAAGCACTCAATCCAACCTCCAATCAAGAAAACCACTTTATCAACTTGAGAGTTTCTATAAAGTCAACCTTAATTGGCTCTCAAGAGTGGGAAGTTTAGGATCATCCTGGCATGAGGTTAAGGACCCTAGCCAACCTAACAGCTGTTTCACATGTCAGCTCTACTCTTACCTGAGTTAATGATCTTTGGGAAATGACTTAGCCTGTCTGACTTTCATCTTACCTATCTGTAAAACAGGGTTTGTAATGATAGCACTTTCTACCTCACAGTGGCTTTCTGTCGATTACATGTAAATATTGTATAAAAGCCAGAGTTTATGAGTTTCTCTGTAATGAGGGATCAGCCAGAGGAAACACTTCCTCTTGGTCTCTAGGTGAAAGAAATGCCAAGGGCTGTGTGTTTCTGTTGCAGCCCAAGGGTTAATACTGCAAGAGGGTGTGGGTGGGTTCTGTTTAGATAGAGCCACATCTCAAAGGCTTCCTTCCAGCCTGGTTTGCCATTGTTAGGGCATTTCACCACCTCTTTGAAGTTTCAAGATTGACAGATGTTCTTCAAGAATTCCTCTCCCCACAGGTTTTCAAAAAGAAATCACAGGAAATTTGTGGGGAAAGTAAAAATTTGGTTTCTGACATTGAACTGGGGATTTCTATAACCTTCTGCAGTCAATACCACATGTAAACTTCAGGGGATTTCTGTTTTTGTATTTTGCTTAGCCTGAAAAGAAATAGAACTGAATAAGGAAGATCCTTTTTATATATGGCTAAGAATTTAAAAAATAAAATAAATGAACAGTTCACTTGTATGTTTTAATGAAATGGAGACACATATAAGTAATTATGTAGTTAATACTTAATTTGTAATTGCATTTCCTCATATGTGAAAAAGAATATCACATTGAACCAAAGTCAAACTTCCTAAATAGCAAATATTTTAGACTTTTTAGGCCATATATGATCTCTGTTGCAGGAACTTTGTGTGTGAGTGTGTGTGTGTGTGTGTGTAACAACACTTGGTACTTTAGATTAGGCAGAGGGCAATGAGAGGGGGAGGGGGCGGGGGGTAATGAAAAATGGTGGAATGAGACAGACATCATTACCCTATGTACATGTATGATTACATGAATGGTGTGAATCTACATCATGCACAACCACAGAAATGAAAAGTTGTACCCCATTTGTGTACAATGAATCAAAATGAAGTCTGTAAAATTTTAACAAATTAAAAAATAAAACAAATAAAATTGATATAGCTTATATTTTTTAAAAAATGAAAATAAAGAAATAAATCTGAAGTCATGAGGCTGTACAAAAACTGGCCATGTGTCTTTTGGCAGTACTTTACCAAACTCTTCTAGAAAACCTAAGAAATGTGAGGAAAACTATCACATATAAGTTCACCTTATACAATACATAGTTGTTGAATGTTATGAAGAGGCCCATGATGCACCAGGTTCAGGATATATCCAGATGATCACAATAGACATGGCCATTGCTCATGTACAGCTTACTTTATCCTGAGAGAAAAAAAAAAATCAGATAATCAAACCAATTTGCGATCTAAGATATTTTACATAGCTAGGTACATGGAGAATTGAAACAAGTGGGTGCTTCAAGCAAACAAGTGATGGATGCTTTGGATAAGAGATGGAGTTTCAAGGAGCGAAAGTTGTAATCTGTTTGTGCTTGAATATATTTCACCTGTCTCTGTAATTTTGCTCTCCAAGTTCATGCTTTGTGGGACAACAAGGACAGTCCATACAAATTCACAGGAGTGTTTTTTTCCCCCAAAGGATCAATCACAAAACTACATACCTTTTCCAGTTTTTTAAAGTGCATTACTGTATCTCTCCCCAAAACTGTGATTTTTTTTTTCCCCCTCCTAGTTGCTGAATTCTGAGATCTGAGGGTTTCTTCTCCAGTTTTTAGTGGCAGCAAGCAGATTCTAAGACCTAAGAATTTATAGTCAATGGAAGTTGTTATTCCCATTTAGACTTACCTAAAGAGCAGGGTGTGCATCATAATATACCTAAATATTCTGAATTGACATGTGCTGGCTTCATTTCTGATTTTATTTCATTATATGATTGTATCAAATACCATTTAAGAGTGGGTTCCCCTCGAGAGGTTAAGGTTGTCTCCATTCCACCTGGACTTTATTCTCAACACTGTTTTGCTTGTGTATTTGTCTTTTTATTTTTGTTTCCTTTGTTTGTTTTTTGCTTGGACGCCTACAGTAAGTAAAAACTGTCAATTGAATAATTACAAATCTTTTCTCTGACATAAAGTCTGGCTCCATACCACCTATTCATTTTTTTTTCCTTTCTATTCTCCTGAGCAGAGCAATTCTAGGAGAATTACCCAGACAGATCATATAAATCCTTTCTCCTTAACATAATATTGCTTCCATCCATCCTGGACCTTTCTGATCCGTCAGTGGCCACCTCAAAGGCAGCCTTTGCCACCATGCCTTTTGTGATTCTCTGAGCTTTTCCACTCTCCACTAGCACACAGACAGCACCACACACTTAGCTCCCATCCCAGAGCACTATACGTTGCTGCTTGGCATTTGTGTACCTGTGTTTTAGTCAGCTATTTTCAGTACTGTGACTAAAAGATCTGAAGAAAAGTTTATGTGAGGGCTCATGATTTCAGAGGTCTTAGTCATGGAAGCTCCATTCCTCGGGGCTCAAGGTGAGGGAGAGCATCATGGCAGAAGAGTGTGGCAGAGGGAAGCAGCTCACATGGTGATCAGGAAGCAGATACAAATATGTAACCCAGTTCCCACCTCCTCCAGCCACACCCTACCACTTCAATTACCAATCAGTCAATCCCTTTCAGGGGATTAATCCACTGATTGGATTAAGACTCTCACAACCCAATCTTCTCTGAAATTTCTTGCATTGTCTCACTGTGAGCTTTTGAGGGACACCTCACATCCACACCACAACAACACGCCTTAACCCCTCCATTGGATACTCCTGAGGGCAGTGTCAAACTCACCGTAGGCACTTGGTAGTGTCTGCATCAATCACAGAGACCTGCTTCTTTGTCCAGGAAAGAAAACTGGCAGCATTTCCATGTTCATCTTCTCTTACTTTGAAGCAGTGTTTTCATTGTTGCTGTTAATTATTCTTCTTCTATGTAACTACAAATTGCATGTCCAGAGCTGGGGATGTAGCATGGTGGTAGAGCCCTTGCATAGCCTGAGCATGGCCCTGGGTTCAATCTCCAGTACTGGAAAAAAAAAAATGCATGCACAGTGAAAACAAGAGTATGGGCGGACATAAGGTAATAGTCTTCCAAAGAGATTATCCCCAGAGACCTCTCTCCCCACCACTCGTAGACCCAGAGCTGATGTTTCCAGGTAGATGAATGCTGATCAGAGTAGAAAATGCTGAAGCTTGGAAAAGAGCAAAGTCTATGGCAGAGCTGTGGCTGTCTCTGTGTTTTTACCAGATGCCTTATATGCAAACTTTTTTAAAGGCAGGAGCTGCTGTCCTTCTGCTTATATTCCCAATGCCTCTGGCAATACCTTGACCTTAGTTAGCATTCAGTAAATGTTTTGTCTTTATTCAACAATACTGAGAACCTGCTGTGTGCTAAGGGAGTTTATCGTAGTGAAGAAGTCCCTGCCAGTATGGAGCTCCCTGTCTGCTGAGGTCAGAGAGAGAGGGAAAAATGGAGACAAAAATCAAAAAGTGAAGTCCAAGTTATTTGGTTTAAATGATGCTGAAATGTAACATATGAAAAGAATACCATGCTATGAGAATATGTAAAGTAAGATATTTGAATAGGTTTTCTTAGACTTTCCTTAGAGATATTTAGGCTGAAGTTTGGGGGAAGAGTAGGACATGTTTAATGGATAGCCAGAGGTAGAAAAGAATGAACAAGTGCCCTTCAGCATCCTTGGAAAAAAGTTCCTAATGTAGCATCCAACAGGTGCTAATGGGTAAAGACCAGAGACCCAGACTCACTTCCTACAGAACTCAACTCCTCCCTCATTTTGTTTCCACATCAGAATATACCACCAGCAGCCCTGACCTGCTGTTAGTCATATTCCAAGTGACAGGCGTCAGCCTCCTGCCACCGCTGGGAATCGCCATAGCTGTCATCATCACCTTCTACTGCTACCGCGTCCATCGACAGCAGAAGCTGAGCCCATCCTGGGAAACCAGCAAGTCCGGGAAGCTCATGGAGTTCAGTGAGCACTGTGCCATCATTCTGGAGGATGACCGCTCGGACATCAGCTCCACGTGCGCCAACAACATCAACCACAACACGGAGCTGCTGCCCATCGAGCTGGACACCCTGGTGGGAAAAGGCCGCTTTGCCGAGGTCTACAAGGCCAAGTTGAAGCAGAACACTTCAGAGCAGTTTGAGACTGTGGCAGTCAAGATCTTCCCCTATGAAGAGTATGCTTCTTGGAAAACAGAGAAGGACATCTTCTCCGACATCAACCTGAAGCATGAGAACATCCTCCAGTTCCTGACTGCAGAGGAGCGGAAGACAGAGTTGGGGAAACAGTACTGGCTGATCACCGCTTTCCATGCCAAGGGCAACCTGCAGGAGTACCTCACACGGCATGTCATCAGCTGGGAGGACCTGCGCAAGCTGGGCAGCTCCCTTGCCCGGGGCATTGCTCACCTGCACAGTGACCACACCCCCTGCGGGAGGCCTAAGATGCCCATCGTGCACAGGGACCTCAAGAGCTCCAATATCCTGGTGAAGAATGACCTGACCTGCTGCCTGTGTGACTTTGGGCTCTCCCTGCGTCTGGATCCTACTCTGTCTGTAGACGACCTGGCTAACAGTGGGCAGGTAAGGAGAGCTGGTGCCACGTCCCCCTTCCCTGTCCTCACTCCACCTCTTGATCGGTATCTCCTGCCTTTGTGTCACGCAGGTCTACACTCTGGATACTTATTTAGGGAGTCTAGTCAAAGTCAGCAATCTTCCCTGGTCATCTTCCATTCTCCTTTGCTGATGGACAACCCTTCTCCTCCTGTCTTCAAATCCTTCCCAATTCAGGGCAAACATTTTTCTCCAAGTCAATCTTCACTTCTCTTCCATCTGCAAATATTTTCCTTTGCTTGGAGCACTGTTAGCATTTAACTCTGTTTTTTACGTCTGTTTTAGTTGTACTTGGCGCCTTGTATTCAATACTACTGGCAGTTATACTGGTTTCTCAATTCTGACATCCAGATCCATGTCCATGTGGTCACCCAAGACATCCAGCACAGCACCTTAAAAGTGAAACTGACCTATCAGCATCTGTTGAGTGAATGAAGAATTCCACTTTTGAAGCACTCACAGATTAAAATGGAAGTCTGTTTTGGCTAAGGAGCCAAAAAAGTGGAAATGATTAAGAAATATCAGGGCATCTTTTGTGAATGGTGGGCTCCGTGTCATCAGTCACCGTAGCCCATCAAGAGCATCATTGCTTTCTCTGGCCTTGTAGCAGGACCTGCTTCTGTAGCCTGTGGTTCCTGCTCAGGCAGCCCTCTGTGTCCATGGCAGCATGGACAGTGTTGAGGTAAACATGCTGAAACGTAAACTGATTGGTGGGTATGCTGAGGAGTCATGCGAGGATTTGTTAAAGAGAAAAATTTCTTCTAATACACACCAAAATAAGTAGCATTCCTTGAAATGGTAATAGCAAAGTATTGGACCTTCCCTAAATCCTTGGGACAGTAGGACAATTATTGTCATTAATCAGGATGCACATACTGCAGTATTGAACATTTATATTTGAAAGGTTCTCCCTAGAAATATTTTTTTCTTTGTCTGTGGGCTCCACGTTTGCATGTTATCAAGTCATAGATATCATCACAGGCCCCAAATCAAAGTTTAACTTACATGACACACCCACAACAATTATAATTGTTATTATTATAATCATAATTATAAGGGAATTTAGATGTGGTCATTTGCTGTGGAAGTGCTTTCATGCACTTTTAGTAAAGGTTTATGAAATTATAATACATCCTTGGCACACTGGAATGTGCCATGGGATAGACAAAGATTAAAATCATCCTTAAGTGATATAAACTGATTATTTTCATCATGAGTCTTAGAGTTTCAAGAATGAAATATTATTGAATTTACAAAAGCAAAAGTAAACATCTAAAATATCACCGATGCTGTTTCTCAGGTTATCTCTGTGAGATTGTCATTGAATAATGGGGTGACATATATCACGGGGCTAGCTAAGGCAGCTCTGGGCTTTGGCACTTCCTTATTTTGTTTATGGTCTTTAAAGGGTTTTCAGGGAGAGAACATCCATTTTTAAAAATAACCACACATGCCATATCTTTCTGTGCAGTTCTGTTTATGGTAAAACAGCATTGTGATTCTTTTAAAGATCATCTTTGCACTTGAAGGCCAAGCATCTCTATACTGTGGAAATAATGATGTACCTGGAATTCACGGACAGGTCTCCATGTTTATTTTTGCTTTAGGTGGGAACTGCAAGATACATGGCCCCAGAAGTCCTAGAATCCAGGATGAATTTGGAGAATGTTGAGTCCTTCAAGCAGACCGATGTCTACTCCATGGCGCTGGTGCTCTGGGAAATGACGTCTCGCTGTAACGCAGTGGGAGGTATGTATGGACCGCTGTCGTGGGGCTGTGGTGGACCTTCTGCAGAATGATGTTATGCTATTTGCTTCAAGCCTGGTCCTAGGGGTTCACCACAAAGCAGTTAGCTCCACAATAATAGCTAGCTGAGATCTGCTAGCACACAATCATTCCAGAACCATTTAGAATCACACTAAACAAAGAGTTTTGCTGAAAACCACGTTTAGAACATAAAACGTTGCATCTCCTTCAATCGGGCTTTGTATAATTACTTTTCTCTTGCTGCATCTCTCCACAGATATTTTAATATCTAGCAGGTGATGAACACTAACATGTAGAAGAATTATTTGTCTTTATCAGATAGATACTATTATTCAGATTAGCATCTATCTTTTGTTTCTTTTTATATTTAAAAGTTTTTCTCAATTACAAGGTCTGGAAAAAAGATTGTACTAAAAATTGACTTAGATAGACATGATTTTGTTGTGTTGTTGGGGGTATTGAGGAAAGGCTTTCTTTGGTTGGCTAGGTTTCCAAGAGGGATCAGGAGACTACCTTTTCTCCTGCCTTTCTTAGGTATGCCCCAGGTGGTCTGGCTGACTTTCTCTCTCTCTCTCTCTCTCTCTCTCTCTCTCTCTCTCTCTTTTTCCACCCACGTTCAGCACTTCCTTTGCTTTCTGAGCATACTCCCATGGCTTTCCCAGATTCTTTACAAGTTACAATCTGAGTCCTCTCTGTTGTCAGTGACCATGACTGCTCTTGACCATGAGAATATAGATAAGGATGGGCATCATCTGGGGTGCAGGGGCAAGGCCATTGTTTCAGGGAATATTGTCCCCTGATCATCCAGGAGGTGAGAATGACATGTCTGCGTGGCAATACCCTTTCTGATCCTCTTCACAGTAATTTTCATCAAGGTCTTGCCTATCACCTGAGAAATTCATACACCCTATCCCTGGTCCTGGCTGGCTACCAAATAAAGTCAAGTTAAAATTATGCTATTTTTTTCCCTTGGCTAATGGGATTAAACCCGGGGGTGCTTAACCACTGAGCCACATCTCCAGCCCTTTCTAATTTTAAGACAGGGTCTCACTAAATTTCTTAGGGTCTGGCTAATTTGTTGAGACTAGCCTCGAACTTGTGATCCTCCTGCCTCAGCCTCCTGGATTACTGGCATTACAGATGTGCGCCATCATATCCCACTTTAATCTTATTTTTAACTTTTCTTTTTGTAATAATTTTAGACTTAGAGAATAGTTGAAAAAAATAGCACAGAGTGTTCTCACCTGCTATTAACTCAACTTCCCCTAATGTTAACATCTAACCTAAACCACAGTATACGGTTTTCAAAAACAGGAAATTAACATTGATACCCTATAAGGTACCATTATAGACCTTACTTGAAATTCCAGGTCCCTAGGAATAATGTCCTTTTCTGGAACAGGATCCAGTCTGGGATACACATTGCTGTAACCTCGGAGTCTCTTCAGTTGATCTGTTTTTTATGACCTTGACTGCTGCAAAAAGTTTAGAAGTTGCTTTATAGATTCTCTCTCACTTTGGATTTCTCTGATGTTTTCTCATGATAAGATGGAGATATGAATTCTGGACAAGGACACTGCAGATGTGATGTTGGGCCCTTCTTGGTCCATCATCTCAGGAAGCACAAGATCATCAGTGACAGAAGTTAAACCTGATCCCATTGTTTAAGTTGTATCTGCCACATTTCTCCCCTGTAAAGATATCCTTATTTCATTTGTAATTAATTCATACCTCATGGGAAGATCTTCTGACCTGTTTTTAATGATACTAAACACCTAGTTAGTAAAGACACTTAAGATCTTTTCCTTTCATCATTTTACCCACTAACTTTATGATCCATCAATAATCCTTACCTTCGATGATCGCTGCAATGCTTGCCTAATGCAGATTTTCAGTTTTTTCTTATTCCTTCATTTATTAATAGGTACTCTACTTTAAGGAAGATCTGTCCCTTCTCGCACCACCACTTGGTATTTTTTCATTAACTATGTATTTATACCATCTTGGCATTAAGAATATTAATTTCATTCTATGATTATCCAACACTGTCATTATTTATGTTGTTGCTCAAATTGCCACCACTTTGGTGACAGGGCCATCTACCTGACATTTTGTCCAGGGCAGATCTATCTAGCCCCTTTGCTGGCTCTGATTCTGCCTGCCTTTCAGAACATGTGCAGGGTGGGTCCTAGTCACCCCCTCCCTCCCTGCACCTTGCTGGGCCCCAGCATGGAGGCAGTATTTCCTACCTGGCTCACCCTGTTATTTTCTGGTTTCCTGCTGAGATTTCTTCCCCTGCGACACTTCCGAAAAGTAACTTCGTTTTCCTTGTGCAGTGAAATTTGTTTAACCAAGTTTCAGCCACTAAGAATAATTTTCTGCCTGAAAACTTTGACAGTTCCAAAATGAATCTTTAGACCGATATGAGCTGTGTCAGAGACGATGCTGTTGTCTCTGTCAAAATAAATTTACCTCGATTCCAGTATCTTCTCCTGTGCTTTCAAACTCGTGATTCTATAAACATGAGCTGGAGACTGCAACTCTCTTTCCCTCTGTCAGCACAGTGAGCTTATTAAGGCCCTGCGTGAGCTCCCTGCCTTCATTGTTATCAATGACTAAAGCCCTTTCCTGTTGATATTTGCTGAGTGTGGAAGAATTTAGGCTAATGGGGAAGAACCAAGTTCTCCAACTTTTACGACTTCTAAAAAGGGATGCAGTGTAAACACATTTTCCTAAGGAAGGAACAGGATCTGGTTTGTTCAGCTAGTCTCAAAAAACCTTTTATAACCTTTACGGATAAGAACAGACAGCATTTAGGGAACCGGAAAGAGGCCATCCTGGTCCTCATTTTGTTTGATCTTACGCCCACAGTCCTGTTTGTCCCATCTCCACCCAGGTTGCAAACACCAAGGTTATTTACCCATCCTCACTCTTGCCCTAACACGAAGCCATTAATTGATCAAGTATGGAATCTCACATAGCAGGCCCCTTCTCTGATGCTGGCCCCTTCTTCTGAAAGCCATAGTATTTTTGCTTTTTGTTTTTAATTATTTATTCATTTTTTTGGGGGGGATACATCTTAAAAATCTTAAAGACAGATTTGTTTAGTCTAGTCTTGATTTCAGAGACTTTTCTTTTGCATTGAGAGTCCCTCAGAAAGCATGTGAAGTCAGAGCACCAAAGTGTTCCTTCCTAGCCTGGGTTCCCTGTGTTGCCTCCTCTCTCACCCAGAATCAGAAAGGTCAGAAGGACAGTGCTTGGCCTCAAGAAGTTCATCATCTACTGGAAACAGACTTAGATTTCTCTCCTTCTGCATTTTAAAAATTCACATGTACAGGCATTTCTTACCTTATACCAGTGGATATTAGATTTTAACATATAAGGTGCAGGGAAGAGGGAGAGGTGAAGCTTCAGCTTCATTTCTGTGACTTGAGAGACGGCATTTAAATCACAACTTTTCTTCAGCAAGTCTCATTTTAACAAAGGAAAGGAATATGCTTCTTTTGTATGATAAATATATAAATGTTGATCAACACTTTGCTTTACTACAGAGGTCAACTAACATCTAGTCCAGTTTATTCTGCGTCATGGACTCAAACTGAATGATGTAGGATACTAAGCATGAAAGGACAGAAGATGTCATAGAAGAAACCAAGATCCCCTCTTCCACCCTTTGGTGATTCCATTCTGTTCTTATGGTGGAGTCTGGAATTTTACTCACGTGTGCTAAGGCCTTACGCTTGCTTGCCTCTCTAGGCTCACCTGCAGGAGCTGTTCATATTCTGTGGTCCTCATTATGGTTTGGACTCACCTCTAGGCCTGACTCATGTTATTCCCTGAGATTAGCCCATTAAACAGATTTTTCTTTTCTTTTTTTTTTTTTTTTTTGGTACCGAGGATTGAACCCAGAGGCACTTAACCACTTCACATCCCCAGCCCTTTTTATTTTTTAAATTTTTGAGACAAGGTCTTGCTAGGTTGCTTAGGGCCTTGCTAAGTTGCTGAGGCTGAACTTGCAGTCTTCCTGCCTCAACCTCCCATGCTGCTGGGATTACAGATGTGCACCACCTCGCTGGGCTTAAACGGACTTTTTAATAGGCTGGTGCTATTTAGTTGTGACAATAGCTACAGGAAAGAAAAGCAGTAGAAACAAAGAATGGAATGCCCAGGTCAAATACAAGGAGCCTGATGTTCAAGTCAGGCAATGAGGGAGACTCAGGGGGGTCCTTTTGAGTTGCTCCCTTCTCAGCCAGCTTCTCCTCTGTGTAGGGCAGTAAAGGGTAAACTTGAGAAAGATACAGCAGCACCCGGGAGAAGCCTGGCTCTTATCTGGGCAGAAACTGTAAACAGATGATAACTGTGTCTTCTGATGCCAACTGCTGCCGCCCTGTTTAGTAAGACATTCTGCCAGGGAGCCCAAAGGATGGGTTGTCATAAGGAAAGAGAGTGATCCAAAGAGAAAGGCTTCCTGGTGGAGGTAGGTTTGATCCAGATGAAGAAAAGCCACAAAGGAGTAACAGTTACTGTGGCTTTGGCTTAAAATCACTTGCTTCAGGTAACAGCTCACTTAATCTACCAGAAATACTTTGAGGCATGTCCTGTTATAAGCCTCATTTCACAGATGAGAAGATTGAGGTTTCAGAACATGGAAAAGTTGTAAAACCAGAATTGAAGCCCTGCTGTCTGATTCAGTAGCCTACAGACCCTAACCATCCTGGTGCAGAACCAGCCTGGCTAATGGAGAACATATCCAATAAATAGCTACAAGTACCATTACTTTTACTGATGGGTAGTCAGAGCTACTCTGGCATCCGGCCATTGACATGAAGCCTTTCTGGAAGTACCTAGCAAGACAATCACACACTTGAGGACCATTCGGTAATGGCCTCACTTCTGAAAGTCTGTATCGATTGGTTTTCCTGGCTCCTCTGGGCAATTCTCTGTTAGCAGAATACCAAGGTTGTTAATTCCTGTGCTTGTCAGCAGCAGTGCCTTAAAACCTGAGACAACTTCCTTATCCTTATTTCTCTGATGATGCATTCACTCATTCATTCATTTCACTCAAGAAATATTAATTGAGTAGCTACTATGTCTCAGGCATTTTTAAAAACAAAACCAAAACCAAAACAAAACAAAGAAACAAAACAGGCTTTTCTCCAAGGGACAGGGAGTCCAGTGAGGGGATAGTATTCTAGAAAGACAGGTAATAAATGAATAGATCATATGATATGACAGGAGAGGTCAGATGGGTGTGATAATCTTTTTTCCACATTATTTTATTGGTGCATTATTGTTGTTCATAATGATGGGATTTGTTATTGCACACTCAGACATGTGCACAATATAACAAAATAATTTGTCCAATATCACTCCCCAGCACTTGTCCCCTCCTTCGCCTCCTCCCACCCCCTAGTCCCTTTCCTCTGCTCATCTCACTTTGATTTTGAGATCCCTGCATCCCCCACCTTTCTTTTCCTTTTTCCTCTCTAGCTTCCACACATGAGAGAAATCACAAGACCCTTGACCTTTTGAGACTGACATTTCATTTAACATAATGGTCTCTAGTTCTATCCATTTTCCTGCAAATGACATAATTCCATTTTTCCTTACGGCTGAATAAAACTTCATTATGTACAAATACCACATTTACCCATTCATCCATTGATTAATTTTAGAAAGAAAAATAAAATAGGTTTAGGGAACAGGTAATGACAGAGGGTGTTATTTCTGACACTTCGAGCTTTGGAAAGAAGACAAAGGAAAAATCAAGAAATGAAGTCTTCAGGGTTGTTTGAAGGAGGAAAAGCACAGGAAGAGGTGATTGGTTCTTGTTTTATAAAGGAGCAAAGTCATGAGCTTGCCACTCTCTAAGGACAGAACTGGAGACTGGGGTTCTTCCATGAAAAATGTCTGTCCTGGCCTTCAATTAGTTTGGTGTCCAGGCAAGCTGCGTGCTGCGTGGGAGGCGCAAAGGGCAGGCCCAGGGCCCCTGTTGGTAAATAAAGCAGGCACATCATGTCATCCCGGCCAGAATGGTCCACAGGCACAGTCTTCCAAATCTGCAGCCAGAGAGGCCCTTGAATAGAAGCTGACACAGCAGCCAGCTGAGCATTTAAGGAGGGGTAACCATCCAAGAACAGCTCCTTAGTAGCGACAGACTGTGAGGAGGACAAAAAGTACCCATGCACCAAAAAGAAAGAAAGGGGGTGGAGGGAAGAGAACAAAAAAGAAAGGAGGCATTGGAGAGAAGGCCGAGAGGAGAACAGAATCTAAGCACTACTTTTCGCTGGATTTGGAGGGAGAGGGCGTGCCATTTGGAAAGCAAATATAAGAACTCAGGGGCGCTGCTTTGGGGAAAACTGTCAACAGCTCTGTTGCTCCGCAAAGTCGGAACTACAGTCAAAACAACAGCTGCGCACCAGATGCTGACGCGGAGGAATGCCACGGCTGGCCCAGAGACCTGCTCCCTGGTGCCCCGCGCTGGGAGCCCAGAGACCTGCCTCCCCGGTGCCCCGCGCTGGGAGCCCAGAGGCGAGCTTAGTTTCCCTTCAGAGAAGCGGAGAAATGCCCTGAGCAAAATCAAAAGAAGCTGCAAGGTCTGCCACGCGTGCCTTCCAGCAGCGAACAGAGAGCAGAGCTCAAGGCAGAGCAAGGGAGGTGGAGGGAGGCCAGGGTCCTTCCCAAGCAGAGACACAGAGGTTTCTTAGAGGCGCTGTTGTTGGGGGCACTCCAGCTAAGACCTGCCTCTGGGCTTGGTTTCATCAAACAGTTCTGCTCTGCAGGCATCTGACTTTGGGTTGGGGGCCCAAGACCCTGGAAAAAGAACAGGAGTGCAACTAGTTTGGGAAGAGAGCACAGGAAATGCCAGGAAGGGAATAAGGAAATGAGTCAGGAAAGGGAAGGAAGCCAAACCAGGGTGTCTTATCAGGCCGTTTCCACTGTGGGCAACTGCAGGGCAAGCGTGCGTGCAGCTGAGCACGCGCACCAGCTGCCACCGCCTGGCTCGCCGGAAACTGCTGTTTATCCTCCATCCGTCTTTGATGCAGAGGCACTCGGGGTCAAGGTGGAGGGGCGACTCCCCAGCACCCCCAGCCTGCCCCACTTGGCGCAGGCCAGCCTGAGAGCGAAGTACAGAGGGAGCATTGTGTCCTGTGCTACCCACTGAGGGTGACCAAGGGCACCTGTGACTTTACTTGCCTTGTGGATTCAGAAAATATATTTAAAAATTTTTTATAACCATAGATACTTATAGGGTACAGTGTACTGCTTCAATATGTGCACAATACGGTGTGTAATGATCAGATCAAGGTAATTGGCAGGTCACCTCCAACTTTTACCATTTCTCTGTGTTGGGAACATTCAAAATCCTCTCTGCTAGCTACTTCCAAATAGATGATTAATTGTTGTTAACTATGGTTACAAAATCTTGACATCTCTTTTCCAAATCCTCCTATCTGGTTTATGAAAAAAGTAATTCCCCTCCTTAGGGCATGTAGTGTTAATATGTTTCAAAGTGCTATATTCAGTCTTTCTCTCCAGCTCTGCTTTTCTGCTTAGAAGCAGTTTCAATTTTTTTTTCTTTTCTTTTCTTTTCTTTTTTAAAAGATGGTTCTTATTATAGGTGAGCATACTTTCTGGACTAAATCCACTCACCCCTTAAGTTCCTTGCTCTGCTATTCTTCACGGAAAGGAGTTTGGAAGTTGGGCATCATTGGATCAAACCTTCAAAGAGGAACTCTAGATATATTTCATTAATTCCACTGCCAACTGTGCTGTGATCTGGTACCATCCCATGGGGCACCATCTACCTCCACTGCCACCATTAACTCCCATCTACCGACCCAGACACAGAAAGGACAATTGTTTGGGTTTAGTGTTGATAAGTAGTAACAGGGGGAGAGTTGTTTTTTTGTAATTGCTAATTATTATTATTATTATTTTTACATGATTTGTTTACAATTTCCAAAGTACAACCACCCAGCAGATCCTGTAAAGTTGCCCTTCCCAAAGTCATATGGTGGAGTGTCTGACCAGGGCAGGGAGAGACACTTATTACATTTGTCACAAGCATGTTCTCACTGGGGGCTGTCCCGGCTGTGCTTGCTCTGGCTGCAGGAGAAGAACTTTCTGAAATGCTTGAGGGAGAGGAGAAAGCATAAAAGCTTCCTAAAAAGGCAAAGAACTTCCATCAGAGTGACAGTAATACCACGTGCAGTTCTAAGTGTTCTTCCCAGAATCTGGTGTGCTCTTTGGACCTCTGTCTTCTCAGCTGTGGAGCAAAGAGTGTTTGTTGGATCACATCTCTGAAGACTGTTCTTCCACATTCTCTGACTTACTTGAAAACCCTACAATGTGTTTAATAGCTTTAGTATTTATTTTCCTTTGTCAAGATGCAACTCCTCTTCCTTGTGAAACATCTGAAGCTGTTCCACTCCAAGGGTGGTCTGCAGTAGGTGCTGCCCATTTCAGATTTGTAGGATGATAAGGACAGAAACTTCAAGTGGGTGTTTCGTGACTTTGATAACAACGTGGTGATGTGGCCACAACACCCAAGTAAGGTTCATTTTTCTTGTAATTCATTTCTACTGTGTTTTACTGAAGCCTCTCCTCTATGAATGGAAGGGGAAAGACCTGATCTTTTATATATATATATATATAAAATAGGTTGGGAATTGCCCATTTATGAATAAGAAGGGAAAAAATTAAAATCACTTTTAATCCCACTGTTCAAACAAAGCTACTATTTGAAAGAAACTAGGGGTTCAGAGTGGGAGAGAGATTTACTTTTCTCTATAAATCATTAGTGATATCATATTACTAATCAAATACATTTTCCAAAACAAAAAAATATTTTAAGCACCAACATGAAATGAGTAGCTAGGGATAAATGATAAGACTTTTCGGACCTAATGACTTTGCTGGGGTAGTTTAAGCATCACAGCTTCTGAAACCAGGGAGACAGCTGGAGTTGCAGAGGCCTGGGCCACTAACTTGTTGCCAGACATCACCTCTGCTCCATGGCCCAGGACTATCCTGGGACAGACCATTGATACTCACCTAGCTAGCAGAGGTCCCCTGCCCTCTGTCCTCTTCTCTCAGAAACCAAGCTCCCACTCAGGTATCCACAACCATCCTCTGTGGAGTCCAAGCAAATCTCTGCCACATCCGATGAGATAGTTAGAAGAACTTAGAATCAGTAGGAAATGCCCAGGAATGGCCTCTGATATGGGGTCTATGAGTGGACATCCTCTAGCTCCTCATGGAGGCCCTGAAAATGACCAGTGGTCTTGCCTCAGCAGCCATGAGGGTGGAAACCAGCTCCTTTGCCTGACTGCCCAGAGCGTGTCTCAAGGCTGTTGACAGAAAGGCAGCTGTATACACAGCTGAGTCTTCTTGGTACACACTGTGGGTGTGAGAAAAAAATAGGGTGGGGGTAAGACATTCAAAATAGGTGAAATGAACAAAGAAAGATAAGTTACGAAAATTTGAAATAAGAAAAAAAGCAAATGTGTTTTAGCTGTTTGGGAAATATATGTTATATAAATATGATATTTCTCAGATTGAAGAAAGGTCATCTTAACACATGCACACATTTCAAATCCCCATCCCCACTTACAACCTGAAAAACTTGTTTCATATCAAGGGATGGGAATATGCCACTTTGAGTCAAATGAAAATAGCACCAGACTTTTCTATTTTAAACTTAGAGGTAGAAGATTCACTGGTCCTCCCAGTGTGGCTCAAGGACACAGCCCTTTCACCAGCACTTTCGTGATTACCCTTCACCCCCTCCCTATGATATCTCCAGCAAGTCAAAGAGGGCAAGCAAGACTTTTATCCCTTTGGAATACTGGGGAATCTCACAACTTTCCAAGGCCTTAGGAGAAGTAGGAAGTAGCCTAGTTACATAGCTCCTTGTTCTGGGAAAGGATAACTGCCTTTGTCTTTTCTTCCTCTAAGATGCTCATTACTTTTTCTTTAAGTAAAAGTCTGCCTGGTACCATCTTGTCCCATTCCCCATGGAAGTCTTCTTTGGTCCACACAGAACTTTTTAAGTTGAAATAAATGCTGTGGTTTATATAGTGACTTTGAAGATTAGTACTTGAAATGAAATAAACTAGCCCTGGGTAATGTTCTCAGCCATGACAACTTTTTCTTTGTTCTTAAAGACTATGAGTCGTCAGATTGACAGCCGGGCTTGGTTCTTTCCCTGCTTGTGGTCTTGTTCTGCCCTGTCCCTTCTGAGCACAAGTATTGGAACTGTTGATGCTTCAGGGATAAATAACTCTCTGACATGTTTGGTGGAAGGGAGAGAGCATGAAATCTTCCTAAAAAGGCAAAGGAGCTTCATCAGAGTAACATCATACAGTGTGCAATTCTGAATGCTCCTCCTGCTTCAGTACTTACAGCTTCTCAAGAAAGGGTACAAGGCTTCCACAGGGTGGCTCTGCACCCATGGTCAGATGGTACAGTTTGGCTGAGTTGTAGTCCTAGGGAGAAAAGAGAGACTACTTCTTGGCAGCTGTCAGGGACCACCTTTGCTAGAAGTAGAGTCTGACAAAACGATTTTTGTGTGATAGTTATTGAGGATAAGGTCTCAGGAGAAGGAAGGAAGAGAAGCAGGAAAGGGCAGGGGAAGCAATTAGGCAGACTTGTGATTTGGGGAGAGGTCCAGTCTCAGCCTGATCTCACAGGAAGCTCTGCAGTGCGAATTCCACCACAGAGTTATCCTGAGAACAAGAGAGTTGGATTGTTGAATTCCCATATTAATTTGTCATCGGCTACAGGATGCCCCGGGGATAAGACAGGCATCCAGGAATTTCTAGGCTAGACAGTTCCCATCAGCCAATGACAATCTTTTGGAAAGTGAAGATGTGAGCCCTCATGACCCAACACTTTCAGCAGCTGGAGCCTGGTGCTCTTGGCTTGGGAAAGGGTATCTAGGAAGGCACTAGCCACAGTGCTACAAAAGCCAAAAACATTGGAAATAATCTGTGGACTGACAACAATATCCAAGGGGCGATTAATATCATAGACACATCCTAACAGAGCTATGATCTTATTTGATTAGATTGGGTTATGAGATGAATCTGAAGGGGTGCATGGAGGTCCTTCAGTCCACACATTTTACAGACGAGAAGAAGTTCCGATTTTCACTTTAGGCTTCTGGTTGAATTCAAGCCAGCTCATTTATTGATTGCCTACTCGTGTACAGCAAAGTCATAAAACTCAGCCTCTATTTTGGGGCTTAGGAATTTATAGTCTGATGGAAGATAGGGAATGGAAGAAAGACATAAGATGTAAGTATTATGCAGATCAAGATTCAGATCTCACCCCAGGAGCAGTATACCTGAAATACTTGGGCACTTGAAATCAAAAGCAGATGCACAGAATAGAATGGTGGATTGCATTTGTCTCCATGTGACAGGAGGCCTTCACCCCAAATGTTCCTGCATTTCAAAGTATTAAAAAAAAGAATAAGAAATATCCTGGCAGCCCTTCTATTTGGGTGAAGCTGAAAATGTTAAATACGCAAGTAGGGTTCTGGGAAGGGAAAGAAAGAACAAAACAAAGCAAAGCAAAAAAAATAAAAAATTAAAAAATTAAAAAAAACAAATGAATAGTTATCCCTTTGCAAAATGTCATTTTGTTATGAAGTGTCTTCAGTTCTTTGCTGGGAAAAGCAAATTATTGAAAGTTTTATTCATTAGAGATGACTTTATTTTTCATTCCTTTTTCTTTTTCTTTTTTTTTTAGCTAAAAGCCAAAGATCTTCCTTTGGGAAAAATGTGGCATTCAGTCTGCTGTCCCTGTCCAGCTCAGTCATGTTTTAGTCCAGGGGTGTCTTCTGTCTTGTAAATTGTACTATGCTTCATTGATACTTGTATTGATCTGCTGTTTTAAGTTAGTGTGTCGTTTTATGGTTCACCTGGAGTTTATGCACTGCCACTGTGGACAGGACCTGAGATTCACTCATTCATTCACTCCTAAATTCACTAAAGTGCTCACTGAGAGCCCTTGCTGGAGGGCAGGCCCTTGCCACAGGCACTAGGAATGGAGAGTGAGAAAAGGATTCTTTCCTTGAATGCTCACTGTCCAGCCAGACAAGTGAGCAGTGATGCAGAAGATGATGCATATTGAAGTCAGCCTGAGCCCAGGACATCTGGCCTGGGAGACTTGGGGAAGCCTCCAGGAAGCTCGCATGAGGATGTTGACCGTAGCTAAACCCTGAAGACCCAGTGTAGGGCCGTGTCATCCTGCTGTTTTCCTTACAGCATGTAATTGAAGGAAAGTTACCTTCTAAACTTTTGTTAATGCTGATATTATATGTCCCTCTGTTAACCCAACAAGACAGCATTTTTCAACCTTTTATTCATCATTCTTATCATAAAGCGCCTTTGTAGACATTTTTCCTCATAATCCTATGCTTTTTTTCCCATATGGGAAATATACATAGTTTTAAAGTCACCATAGTAAACATTTTTTTAGCCATTTTTAAGTACATTCACAGTGTTGTACCCCCATTTCTAGAATTTTTCATCTTCCCCAACAGAAACTCCTTATCCATCAGCACTAACTCCACCTTCCCATACTCCTCTCCTCTTCCCTGTCTCCAAGTCCCTTGGCAGCTACCATTCTGCTTTTTGTCCTTACGCATTTGCCCATTCCAAATGTCTTGGTCAGTTTTCTGTTGCGATAACAAAATACCCAGGTAATTTAGAAAGGAAAGAGATTTATTTTGGCTCTTGGTTCTGGATACAGAGAGGTCCAAGATTATGGCACCTTCTTACTGGCGGGGACTCTGCAGAGTCCTGAGGCAGCACATGTCATAGGTATAAGAGGGGCACATTCAAGAGACAGAGCCAATCTGGCTTTTATAACAGACCCACTCTCAAAATGGATTAACCCATCAGTCTATTAACCCATGGAAGGTTTAATCTATCCATGAAAACAGAGCGGTCCTGCCTTAATCACCTCTGAAAGGTCCCACCTCCTCATACCTCATGAGGACAACTCAATTTCAACATGAGTTTTGGTGGAATCATTCAGATCATAGCATCAAGGGATCTCACAAAAGTGGGATCGTAAGACACCTGTCCTTCGGCATTGGGCTTCTTTCCTTTATCCTCATGCCTATAAGTTTCATCCAGGTTGGAGCATGAATCCGAACTATGCCTTTGGATGGCTGATTAGCCCCCGTGAAGTTCAACAATACTTTTTAATCTGTGTAGTGTGGGCCTCTAGAGGACTGTAAACCATTTCAATATGTATGGTTTCCCCACCTCCCAAGAACCACCCATCCCTTTGGAGTAATATCAAGAATTAGATTTAAATGCATTAAAATGTGAACTGTGTGGTTTTATCCACCTTGTTCTCTGTGCACTCTGTTGCCAGCCCCTGGCACTGTATCCCAGGGAAGGCACTCAGCAGTCGTTTGTTGATACTTCCCAGGATCCTTCATGACCACTCCTTCCTTCTTATTTTAATCCACTACTATTAAAAATTGTTCTTGGAATAATTATAGATGTATTGTGACTCTCAGTGCCTCATGCCGCCCAGACAGGCCAGCACATCAATATGCTCATATCCCTGGGTCACACACGCCATGCTCAGTTGACCTGTGTCTGCCTCTTGCTTCACAGAAGTGAAAGATTATGAGCCTCCATTTGGCTCCAAGGTGCGGGAGCACCCCTGCGTTGAGAGCATGAAGGACAACGTGTTGAGAGACCGAGGACGACCAGAAATCCCCAGCTTCTGGCTCAACCACCAGGTAGGAGTGACAGCTTTGAAGGGTGAATAGGATTCACCCAGAGGAACCTCTTACTAGGAGAGAATTCTGGAATATTGGGCTTAAATCAGAGTGCAGGTTCCCTTGTGTCCTATGACCCTCCCTGGTTTTGTTTAAAAGAAAAATCTCAATAAAGTTGAGGACCTGTTACAAATTGCAAGCGGCAGATGGACACAGCATTCGGAGAGTTCACAAGTAATCATCTGAAGAGTATTTGTCCCATATTTCAGGCCCCCTTGGTTCTGAGTTAAATACTTGCTTGCAGCCTCTGCTGTTGACTCTCATGCCTTCACGTCAGGAGTTTATGTCTCATTCCCTCTGGGTTCCAAGTGATTTCCTCTGGGATTCTTCAGCTCCGGAAAGAAATACTTAACGATTGCAAAACAACCAGGGTTGTCAGGCAGCTGGGCTGAGAAGGGACTGTGGTGTACGGGAGCCATGTGTAGGTGTTTGCAGGCTGTGCACGCAGAGCTGAAAGAGGCCCACGTGAGCACGCCTGGGGAAGAGGACCTGGATTGTCACTGTGGATGCAGGAAAGCAAAGAAGAGGAAAATGCCAGGGAAGGAATGGGAGGCCTGCGTGCTAGTTGGAAACATCCTAATGGCTTCTTGATTTTTCTTTTCAAGAAATAGAAACTAAGGGCTGGGTGTGGTGGCACATGCCTGTAATCCCAGCGACTTGGGAGGCCGAGGCAGGAGGATCATGAGTTCAAAGCCACCCTCAGCAAAAGTGAGGTGCTAAGCAACTCAGTGAGACCCTGTCTCTAAATAAAATACAAAATAGGGCTGGGATGTGGCTCAGTGGTCGAGTGCCCCTGAGTTCAATCCCAGGTACCAAAACTAGAAGCTAAGACTTCCCCTAGCAGGGCAATTGTCTGGACTTCCTAGGAGGTTTGTCCAAACTCCTTGCTTGGGGGGGCACTTGAGGGCAGTTGTCAGAGAAAAAGAAGAGAACAATAGGATGTGAATTAACTGGTCATATGTCTATGGCCAGTTTCCTTAGTTTTCACTAAGGAAAGACCCCTTAGTGAAAAATGAGAGAGAAAAATTCCCCCAACTCACTGACAAAACAGTTCTTTCTACCAAGTAAAACCCTTGATGGCCTCTTTTGGATGAATTCCTTCATCCATAAAGGCCGAGGCTATGTCACAGGTTTTCCGAAGGGCAAGGCAAATTCAGATAAGAAACAGAAACAACAAATCAGGCGTAATCGGGAAGACAAATGGAGCAGGAAGCCTGGTCTGGGCCAGTCCTGGCCCAGAGCCACTACAGAGGACAGATCGAAATAAAGTCAGGGTATGGAAGGTCAGGGGTTTCTCTGGGGTTTCAGGCGAATTGCCTCTGGCTCTAAAAATGCAAGACTGTTTGCATAAACTCTCAAGTCAGAAGGTGCTGGAGTGGTATGTTCCTTTCAAACCCTGTTACCTCCTCTGTTGTGTGTTTCTTATAATGAAGCCATTATTCATGATGATAAAATTCTGGGAAGAATTTGCATAATACATTTTTTCTCTTAATGAGATTTGTTGCCCTATTGATTTCAAGTTAATGCTTAATATTTAATTTAATTTACTGCCTGTAATTACAGTGCCAGAATAAAATAAATGTTACCGCGTACCAACAATAACACTCTACTCTTAACAGGGCCATCAATCAATACAGTCAATTAGGTGAATTATGCAATTAATTCAACATCAAGAACTCATGGGGTAGGGAGGGAGAGAGGGATTCCTAGGTGTGCTGGGAAAGTTGCTGGTATTGGAAAGCAAGTACCAGCTATCCAGGACAGTGTGACGATACAGTGTCCCATTCCAGCCACCCATGCGAGAGATCACCATTGGCAGTACTGATCCTCTAAATGGGAGGAGTTCTTTTTATTTCCGCCTATCAGACTGTTGAGTTCCTACCTGCTTTTTGTTTAGAAAGGACTTGAGATGGTAACAAAAACATTTTCAATGCAAAATAAAAGTTGAGCCAGTAAGAGAAAACTCACCACCTTTCTGGGCAGCATTTCCTGAATGAGCACATTGGATCTGGGCGATACAGTAACCCTATGTCGTGGCTTACAGTCAAGAACATCTGACCTACAAAGAGAGTGGTGTCACCAGGTCCAGCCTGATGTCCACACAGCTCTTGGATGTCCTTGGCAGCTCTTGGAAGCTGCTACTGAGTCACTCCATGAAACACAGATTTCTAGTTACAGTAGGAAGGTGCACATGATCCAGGTATAAAACTACAGACAATAAAGGCAAGGGAAGGAGGGAGAGAGGGAGAAATGAACAGGTGGAGCACAGGGAATTTGGGGGACAGAGAAAATGTGCCATGTGACACTCTAATGGCAGAGACTTGTTATTACAAATTTGTCAAATCCCACAAGACATACAACACCACGAGTGAGCCTCCATCTGAACTATGAACTTGGTAAACGATGTATCAATGTCAGTTCCACAGACTCCACCCACTGATGGTGGTCTTTGGCCTTTTCTCTCCCACTCTAGGGCATCCAAATGGTGTGTGAGACACTGACCGAGTGCTGGGACCACGACCCCGAGGCCCGGCTCACAGCCCAGTGTGTGGCCGAGCGCTTCAGTGAGCTGGAGCACCTGGACAGACTCTCGGGGAGGAGCTGCTCCGAGGAGAAGATTCCAGAAGACGGCTCACTGAACACTACCAAATAGCTCTTCTGGGGCAGCGTAGGCTGGGCCAAGTCCAAAGAGGCTGCCCCTCTCACCAAAGAACAGAGGCAGCAGGAAGCTGGAAAACCAAGGGTGTCGCTCCCTCCCTGTGAGCTGTGGATGAGGAGAAAAGCAGCGGCAGGGAGTGGGTGACAGAGAGCATTCTATGCCTTTGACATTGTCATAGGATAAGCTGCGTTAGCACTTCCTCAGGAAATGAGATTGATTTTTTTACAATAGCCAATAACATTTGCACTTTATTAATGCCTGTATATAGATATGGAATAGCTATGTTTTATATATCTATATATGTCTATATCTATATCTATAGCCATACTTTGAAAAGAGACTAGGAAAAATATCAAATATTCCCAGGAAATTGGTTTTATTGTAAGGCTCCAGAACCGAGCAGAGAAGGAAGGATCCGTGACAGCATTGACACTTGACAATCACAGGGCTATGGTTCTCTGACTCTCCAGCGGGGAATTTCTGAGTTAAGAGAGAGGATCCATGTCTCCGAGCCTACTTTGGCCACGTTGCACTTGCTTTTGCAATAAATAATCCCCCTACGAGAGTTCTCTTCTGGTCCTGGAGCTAAGTACACTTGCACTGTGTTTGGGGACCAGTGTTCCTGGTGATCCTGTGTGCTGATGTTTCTCCTGGACTTTTTGGTTGACCTCTAAGCCCTAATTTTGAATCACCTTCCTCAACCTAGTTCAGACACTCAGCCCCACATAATAGTTTAAATGTTGTCCCCATCTTTTACCTTCACAGGCTGCAGAAAACAAGAACAAATTTCCCCACCCAAGATATTGCCACACTGTCTACTAACAAGATAGCTCTTTGTTGATTGTCCCCCTGCACTTAACCTACTATTGTCCTCTCCCAACTGTCATCCTTTCCTTAAACAAAACAAAGCAAAACAAATCACCCCCCAGGAGGGCTTTTTTTTTTTTTTTTTTCCTTCATTTTTTCTCATCACACTTGGCTTGAGTTCCCAGCTTTCTGAGCACTGATGGATTTGATCTTTTTGAGCTCCTGAATGCTCAAGCACATTCTGGTCTAGAAAGGATTTGAATTCTGCAACACTGTCCCCATCAGGACAGTGTCCTCAGGCACTCTGAGCATATGTTTCATTTGGCCAACACAGCATTTTGAAAAATTAAGCCACTTTTTAAATATCTGGAGATTTTGCAGAAAAATCTGGAGCCCAGGTAAGGATAGCAGATGGCTTCCAGTTCTCTCCAGTCCACATCATTTACAGAAAGAAGGTGTGGACTCACTTTAAAAGCTACTTCGCTTCTCACTGTAAACATTTGTGCTTCCCACTGCCCCACTTCCCACATGTGCACCCTAGTTTGGGATTAAACCTGCGCCTAATTAAGATCCCTCATAAGGAATATGCATTCAAACTGTCCTTCTCTTGCTACATAATAGGGGTTTGACTACCTTTGCTGGTGTTATAATTTGAAGATTTTATTGGACTAAAGGCAGGGTGGGGGTCTCTTTTATGTGGTCCTGGTTAACTGAAGTCTTTGTTGCTTCTATGTTAAAAGTTTTTCCTTCTGCATTAAGGAGGAAAGCTCTTTACTCCAGGAGTTTTCTCGAGATAACTGCTCTCTACATCACACCAGCCTTTCCACCCTTTGCAGAAATTACTCTGGAGGACTTGAATGTGGGATCGAAGTATCCTATTCGCAGTTAGGAAAACCTGGGTCCACATGGACCAGAGCAAAGAATGAGCTTTAATACTCCATAGGAAACTTGTTAATCCACAAACAAGTGTTAATGCTGCAAGTAACAATCTCTTTTTTGAAAGTGTTTTTGAAGCTAATTATTTTCAGCCAAATAGGAATATTAGAGAGGAACTGGTAGTGATCAAATGAGCTTGATTTGGATTGTGGAAGCTCTTATCTCACTGAGGTTTTAGGGTACATGCTAAATTGAGGATGTACCTTCTAGGCACCCTGTTCCACATGGGTGAGCTCAGTTAAGGACAACCTGGCTGCAATATCATGGAGGCACCCAGAAATTCCACTTGCACCTTAGGGCTTGCTGATGCCATCCCAATCGTTGTTGCTCATTGACCTCTAGTGGTGAATTTCTAGAATACTGGACCATCAGTGGGATCTTCCAAGATTTAAGAGTGTTACCATGTCCGGGTCATCAGCATTATAAACTGGAATGTAGTGTCAGATGATACTGTGGCTTGTTTTGTTTATTTTATTTTTCTTATACAAGAAAAAGACCAAGGAATAACATTCTGTAGTTCCTAAAAATACTGACTTTCATTCACTACTATACATAAAGGGAAAGTTTTATTCTTCTATGGAACACTTCAGCCGTACTCATGTATTAAAATAGGAATGTGAATGCTAGATACTCTTTTATATTAAAAATCTCAAGCACTTATTTTCATTCTATGCATTGTTTGTCTTTTATATGAATAAAATGTTTATTAGATTAAATAAAGCAAAAATACTCAGGTGAACTTCCTGCCTCCTGTTTCTATTCATGGTAGTGAAACCTATTTGGCTCATTTGATTATTTTGTGTTTTATAAAGAAAACATGACTGGAAAAATCCTCTCCAACTTTTCCATATTTATTGTCTTCTTCAACTGCCCTTCTCAGGTTCCTTAAAAAAAGAAAAGAAAAGAAAATCACAGAAGCTTGCTAATACTAGATGAAGTAGCTGCTATTGACCTGCTCGTTCTTGGGTCCTGGCCGGTGTCCCTCTACATGCCCACAGGACCTATGTTCACATCCCGGATTTGCCTTTATCCACAGCTTCCCAGAGTGTGTGCCTGCTTCTGTTTTCCTCATCCTATGCACCAGCAGGCCACTGTCTGTCTTCTTGACAGCTCTCATGAGATGAGCTTCTCTCCTGTGCTTTCTTCCCAGACGCTGCATCTCATGTATTTTGACTTTTCTGAATGGCAAATGTGCCTTAGGAAACTGACTCCAGGTCATTGTCTGGCAAAGACAATGTCTTAGAATATGAGGGATTTTGTGGCTTCTTCTGAGTTATCCTCTGGGATCTTCATAACTAATGCAGCAGTGACTATACCAGGGTTCCTCACCCTCTGTGCTGCTGATATTTGGGTTACAATAACTCTTTGTTGGGGATGGGAGGGTGGTCTTGGACATTGGAGGAAGATTGGCAGCATCCCTGGACCTTACTCCAGTAACGTCCACCCCATAGCTCTGAGCACCAAAAATGTCTGTAGAAATTGCCAAGTATCCCTAGAAAACAAAATACCTCTCAGCTAAGAATCACTGAACTATGATGATGTGGTCCTACTGTGGGTGTTAGTTATAGTCTTGTTTTAGTTAGTAGCCACTTAGTGGTTATTAGTTTTAGTGGTTATTTACTCTTCCATTTACTAGCTGTGCAATCTGGTCAAATTACTTAACCTCTCCATGCCTCAATTTTATCATGTTTAAAATGGATTTTACAAAATGTACCTTCGTGGTAAGCAATGCATGCAAGATTTTGGAATTGCATCTTGAACTTGGAAAACCTTCAGTGCATTTTGGGCAATACTAAGCTGGTGTAGTAAATACCAAGTGCTACTTTTGCAAAGAGGAAACTTTTGAGATAAATCTTAATATTAACAACACAGAGGAAAACAGACACATTTTACAGGCCCACAGGATAGGAATGAGAGTGAATGCTTATTCACTGCGTACCTACCATGGTGTTAGATCTAATCCTCCACTAGCTCAGTGAGATGGTGCTATGCTCATTTTGCAGGTAAGGAATTACATTATCAGAGAATTCAGGCAAGAAGCCCAGGATCTCCCAAGGTAGAATCTGGATGCAAAGCTAAGTTGCCCTGGAACTGGAATTTGGAAGAGCTGAAACACTTGGTTCTTTTCTTCACACTGTCTTCTGAAGGAACTGGCCTGCCCAGCAGGGTACAAAGTTCACTCCATGAAGAAATGCCCCACTCCTCCATCTACACAAATGATTGATGCTCTCACCCGCCCACACACATGGCTCTTTGCTCTGCTAGAGCCAGAGAGGTGCTCATTCATTTCTATTGCTGAGTTTTCTCTCCACTCACCTGATAAGTATTGTTTAAGTGCTTGCTGAGAGGATGATTGGAAGAGAATGAGTGAAGGGGTGCAGACAGCGTTTCTTAGCATGTGAAATGTATACTGGTATCTGAGATGATTTCAGGATGTGCCAGCCTTTAAAAACATTATTTTCATTGATCTATTTTGATTTTAAAATGTATTAGAAAACCTATTAACACATTAAGTCTGGGCTTTCACAAATACGATTGCTTAAAATGGGACCAAGTAAAAAATTGAATTGATTTTTAAAATAGACTAAGTAGATAATGGTATACATTTGTGGCAATTATAGGAGATGTGACTATGAATGATTATAGTCAGAGAGATTCATGGAGAGAAGTATGTTCATATCAATTGCTAACATTTACTGAGTACTCAGGAGGCACCATGCATTATTCTCTGCATGAATGCTCATGAATAGCCTATGGAGTAGTCTTATCTCCATTTTATAGATGAGGAAACTGAGACAGTGAGGTCTTGCTACCAGTTCTGTAGCTGGTAATTACTAGCTCAGAATTTGAACTGAAGCAGTTGGAGTCCAGAGCTCAAATTTCTATCCTGAACTCTAGATGAAGCTGGAGTGAGGACAATAATATGCCATCTTTGGCGCCTCCAGGGTCTAATTCACTAGGTCAAAATATAGAGGAGGAAGATGCTGTTAGTACTGAAGAAGTGTGTTTGGTCATCAGGAGCTCAGGGAGAGAAAGTCATTCCTCAAACAAAACAAAAAACACTCTGGGCTCAAGCCCAAGAACTTCAGCCAAAACAGGAGCCAAGGTCCTCTGACCCCCTTTCAGGCTCTGTGCTGCTGGGGTTATTTCAGTTCTCCCTGCTACTGCAAGGTCAGGAGCATTCACAGTTGGCAGTATGCCACCAAGTGCCCTCAGCAGGGACCCAGTCTCTCTCACCATTCAGAATCATTTGAATGCAAGGCTCTCTTTGTGCCCAAGAGTTCCCATCTTGTGGTGACTGTTTTTGTTTTAAGCTCTCTATGCAAATGACATGCTAATGGTCCATTCCTGAGGGAAATCCCTTCCCTAGGTGACAGACAGGGAGTTTTCATTTCAACAGTGTGCCTATCCTTTTCTGCTGAAGCCACCACAGTTGGCATCTGCTCATTTTGTTCATTTTCCTCCTGAAATAAGCTGCCTAATCACTGCTTATCACATTTCTAATTAGTTTCTTTTTTTACTTGAATAATTATAGTTCCACACTCCATGGGTTTGGGGCCATGCCTTTCAGGCCTACTTTGCAAACTATGCTGATAAAGATAAGGCTGTGAACTTGCCCACATAACATGGCCTGCCAATCAGTCTCACAGTGTAATTTAATTCTAATATACCTCCTGATCTTTGGTGCATTTAAAAATAACTTGTTAATAGTCTTCCTATTCTAATTAAGCTAAAATTGCACACACTGAAATGCTTGCTATCTTGCATACTCTCTACACACACACACACACACACACACACACACACAAATGATCCTTAAAAAATATTTCTGTGTGGTGCCTATGCAGAAAATTGTCCCCCAGGTCTTCCCTCAACCTGTTCCCATAATGGAAAACCACAGAATACAACAAACTGTAGCCCTGGCAACTTAGGGTCATCAAAATATTCATAATGAAGTCTAAATGTTCATAACAAAAGGGATAAAATTGGAACCCCTAGAGCCAGATGCCATTAGTTCAAATTCCAGCTCTGCCACTTACTGTGTGACTTTGCACAAGTCTCCCAACTGTTTCCATTTCTTGGTTCCTTAATGCATACAATGGTGGTAATGATGGGTCCTACTTGGAAATGTTGTGAGAACTAAACAAGATACTTTTTAAAAAGGGGTTAGAATAAAAGCATTAGTTTTTAGATATTATTTTTTGCATTCCTTAAAGTGAAGTTGTGTTGGAATATTTTAAGGATATGTTGTTCCCCAAATCAGCTCTTGAGGAAGATGAGTTGTGTTTGTCCTGTAACTGAGCTGTCCACCCCTTACCTTTGAGGGGGCTATTGAATCCAGGTGATAATCATGGCTGAGAGGTAAACACAGGGCTTACCTGTGAGACAGGAAGCCTTAGCTACTAGTCTGGTTCCACTGCCATACTTTGGCTCACCTGAAAATCATCCCTACCCTATCTACATTAGAAAGCTGGAGAAAATGAAATAAAATAAGAAATAAAAAACACATAGGGAAAGTACCATAATATCCTTAATGTAAGGTATAAACTCTCTTGGAGCATTAGATCCTTATTCATGAGTAACATTAGTGGCATTTTGAAATATAACTTTTATGTATAGTGTGTATTTGTACATAGGCTAATCATCCTAAACTCTATGAAGTAGGTATTATTTTCTTTTACAGCTAAGGAGGAGATAAGTATCCTATTCACTTTCATACCATTTGAACTCCTCTGAACCCTTTTCCTCCATATTTATTCTTTCATTTTGGTACCTCCAGTTACCTTGATGAGTCCTATTTCCTCAGATGTTGAAGTATAACACCAGCAAAGCACACAGAGGCAAGGGTAGAGTAGAAAGCAAGAAACTTGATTAAAGGAAAGTAATTCCTTTACTTCTTCCCAGGTGGAAGAAGGGGACCCAAAGGCAGAATCCATGGGATGAGGAAGTTGTGCCCCTTTTATAGATTCAAAGTTTTCTTTGTTCTCCTGCTTTCTTCCCCTTATCTCTTTCCTTCTTGTCTACTAGGCCCAGGAGATGCTGGTGAGGTGGCAAAAAGGTGAGAAGCAGATGGGCAGGGGGAAGGGCCAAAAGGAGTGATTCAGGCAGGTAGCAGCCTAGGGAGGCATTAATTAGCAATTCCTTGTCTGCAGGCTTTTGGAAGGGGTAGCAAAGGCAGGTAAATTTGGTAATCAATGTGCTCTGGAGACCTTGATATTTCATTCTCCAAGAGGAGATCTTCAGCTTCCCAGACTTAGATGGCTTCCATTTTCTCGATTTGACCCAATTCCCTATTCTACACTAACTGCCTGTCCTGAATTCTGGCTTTAACCTGACATACATAGGTGGAATACAAAGTGATACACCATCCCGTATCTGCTGGCTTCTTCAAAGCAAGAAATACATGTGACTCATCATCTTATCCCAGCATCTAGCATGGGGGGTCGTATACAGTAATCGTCTAATAACTGTGAAGGAAAAAATGGAGGCTCTTGGCCTTTGGAAGTCGGTGGTCCAGTTGAGGAGACAAACATACAAACTGCATGTCATCAGGATGTCCTAATCAGCATGTCTTTTGGAATAAAACATCCTATAGCTAAAAATGCCTGAATTTTGCAAAGAAGCTCTGAGCCTGAGCCTGACTCTTGTCCTGTATCTGACCTTGTGGTCATTGTGCATTAGTGGTGTTCTTGTTCCTCTGTACTTTACAACTCTCAGTGAGCTGCCACAAATCACCACAGTCTTGGCAACTTAAACCAACAGAAATTATTCTTTTATTATTTGAGACAAGAAGCCTGAAAGCAAGGTGAATTCAGGGCTGTCTGGCCTCTGAAAGCACTAAGGGAGAATCTAGACCAGACAGTCTCAGCCTGGCTTTGCCTAGCTTCCATGGGCTCCAGGTGTCCCTCAGCATTTCTTAGCTTGTAGCCACATCACTCTAACCTCTGCCTCCCTCTTCACATCACTTTATGCTTTTGTCTGTGTTTCTTACGAAGATAATTGCCATTTGATTTAGGTCTCACCTAGATAATCCAGGATCACTTCATCTCAAGATCCTTAACTTAGTTACATTAATAAAGATCCTTTTCCAAAGAAGATCACTCACAGGTTCCAAGGATTGGGACATGGACATATCTCTTTGGAGGCACCATTCAACCACTATAGAGCTTTAACCAAATTCCCCTGGCATGAATTCTTCTGAGATGAAAAATCCCAAGTTTATAACTCTCATTCATTTAAAGACTTCTCAAAAATGACTCTGAAGCTCCACAAATCTCATTTGGTTCTATTTTTATCTTAATGAAATAATGGAGATGTTAACATTGCATAGTAATGAAAATATCATGTAAGGATCACTATTTCACTGATTTCATGTACTTTTTACATAGCCATGGTTTTTGCAGTAGTTATAATTTTTCCTCCCCAGGACTATAAGAAAGAAATGAAGTTGGCAATACTCTTCCTGCTCATTGTACTCTCTCTTGATGCCACTCTATACTCAATAGCCCTGACACAAGATAGGGAACAAGTCATGGTACTCAGACATGGATTCTGGCTCACCAAGTATCTCAGCTCCATGACCTTGAATATTCTAGTTATTTTTACCACAAAACTTAGTGGCTCAAAGGAATGTTTTTATTTTGTTCAAAATTTCTGTGCTAGGAATTTGGGGAGGGATTGGACTGGATAATTCTCACTTGCAGTCTCTCTTCCATTGCAGTATGATGGAAATGAAACCATTTGATGATACAACCAGACTGGATATTCAAGGTGCCTGGCTTTGACAGTTAAAGCTGGTAGTTGACTGGGATTTCAGATGGAGCTGTCAACTAACTGACCTGCCCACCTGGCAGTGGTAAAGTGATATAGTTTTAACATGGCACTTGGCCAACTCTGGGTTAGAGACAGCAGCAACTGCAGGCATTCATGACCCAGCCTCAGAAGTCACGTATAACATCACTTCTCCCATATTCTGTTGAACCTCATAGTTGCAAGTCACCCAAATACAAAGGAAGGAAGCCTAGTCCCTGCGACTCAATAAGAAAAGTGTCAAAGAATTTGGTGGTAATGGTTTAAAATCACTACAAGCAATTTACACCATGTAAGTCTCAGTTTCTTACCTGTAAAATGGAACTACATTATCTCCAAGTCTCCTCCAGACCTTCGTTTATAGGCTACTTTCATTTAGTTATCTTAATTCATTTGCTGTGTTAGTCAGGTTTGTGTTGCTGTGACAAAATACCTGAAGAAACAGCTTAGAGGAGAAAAGGTTTATTTTGGCCTAGGGCTCCAGATTGTTTTAATCCCTGGTCAGATGGCTCCTTTGCTATGGGCCTATGGTAAGGAAGAACATCATGGCAGAAGGACATGGTGGAGGAAAGCTGCTTAGCCCAGGGCAGTCAGGGAGAAAAAGAGAGAAGAACTGAGGTCAAGATATAGTTCCTGAGATCATGCCCCCAGGGACCTACTTCTTCCAGCTAGGCCCCACCTCCTATAATGCCATCAGATTATGACTCCATAGGGATTAATCCATTGATGAGCTTTGAGATTTCATGATCCAATCATTTCCCAAAAGTCTCACTTCTGAAAATTACTGCTCTGGAGATGTTCAACACATGAACCTTTGGGGAATACTTAGATCCAAACTGAAACACAAGCTAACTTCTTTTATACTATAAAATAGCCGTATTACATAAAATTAGAGGCAAAAAAAGAGGAATATGGTTCAGTTTCAATAGACTTTCAGTTCTTTATGTGTATGTTTTTATAATTGTTTTGTATAGTTGAATTTGTGTGTGGTGTTGGTGGGTTTGAATATGTGAGTGTAGTAATTTAAGGTAATAACCACTGGAAAATAATTAAAATATTAAATTTGACTTCCATGTAATTTGTTAAGTGAGAACAGTTAACTAATGATTCTTAAAAATAAGACTTCAGAATTTCTTTCTGGCTTGTTTAACTTTGAGAAAATGATTTCAAAAATGGTATGCTAGTGGGTTTACAGTTATCAATGAAACCGAATTCATCCTGAGATGCTCATTGCCATCCTTACTGGGCATTTTAGGTCTTCCTGTCCCCTGGTTTCTTGCCTTGTGGGGGCCTTGGAATTATTCTGGGCAAGTATCACAAGTCTGAACTTGTTCCCTTTGGGCATTGGTTCCCCTTATAGTCAACACTTCTTCTGGGCCCTTCCTGGGAGCATCAGGTAGACACTCTTAGCTCAGAGACCACCACAGTGACTCCTTCAGGTCCTAGGAATTCTAGCCCTTCACCTTTTCATTTGACCAGGCTGGTTCTACTCCTGCTCTTTTCTCAGTAGATTTTGGTAGCCCATCAATTTGAAGCTTGAATCTTTAGCAACCAAATAAGTAATTCACTTAGTCTTTAAACCTTCCCTATAGAAGGACATATTTGCATCATATCTTTCTTGTGCTTCAAGGGAAGGTAAAACAAATCAAATGATTATTTTCCACAAAAGAGTGAATGCTCACTTTCTACTACAAAAGAACACACGAGGCTTATTTATATGCATTGCATATCCCTATCCACTAGTATAATAAAGGGAATCACAGTTCCGTCTGATAGTTTTCTTGAGTCTGTGTTTGACTACTGCCTAAGTCTCCTGGGTCTGATGGGAGAATAGCCTCTTTCACAGCTGAAGACACTGAAGAAATGCCAAAAAGAGAACAAAATGGTGGGCTCGGCATTTATTGTTGGGATTATACAAATTCATGATCCCTTACGTCCTATACCACATCCAAAAACTGAGAAAATATAAATAAATTTTCTAGTTCATTTGCCTTCCAATCCTGACCTGAACCCATGTGAAGTGGCTACTTATAGTCTTGGTTTCCACCATGATGATTTTCAGGGTAAGCTTGTTAAACTGAAAAACGCTTTTAATTTTCAAAACCTTGAGCTTTGAATGTCAAGTGACAGTTTGGGGCAGGGAGGAGGTCTTCAAGTAGGAGAAGACAGGAAGCATCAGAACAACACTCCTATTTCCCATGGCCAAATCTAGTTAAAATTTCCCTGTTAAGGAATTATGATGAGGTCGGATGTCCATGACCCTGGGGACCAATATGCTACATATCTAGAAGAAGCTTACAGACTGAAGTTAAGTCAGAGTTCAGAGAATACCCAGCTCTCATCAGAATGGTTCCTTACACCATCAACCCATGGAAACAGCAGGGCCACAAAGTCAGCCAATTAGGGTGTCTAGAATCCATTCAATAGAGCATCATATGTCTCTTGTGCCAAGGAGTTACATCAATAGTCTTGTATATGTTGGAACTGAGAAAATGACACTCAAAAGTTTGGCACTAGGACATACTGATCTGGAGACACATTCTCAGAACCAAGGTTTCTCTGACTTTTCTTAAACACCCTTCCACCCTGTCTCTGGATCCTCTATTTTCTCTGAAGTTCATGGAGAGACTTGTCCCTGGTGTTCCCTTATCTATCTAAAGCCCAGAAGCACTAAAAAATTGCTTTCAAATCTCCTTAATAAAATGTCATTAGCAGGAAGTTTAAACTTGTATCACAGAGGAAGAGACTAAAAACTAACATCACACACAGAGCCCAGAGGAACATTGTCCCAAGCCATTGTCTGTTCTTTGGACTCATTTTCCCCCTAGAAATCAGTTACCACCCCTCTAAAATTGCCTATGGCCCTCTTCCCCACTCTTCTGTGAAGAAGGTATTTAAGCTCTAACCATCTGGTCCTTTCTTTAAGTTTCACATTTTGTATGGCTCCTGTGATCATGCATGCATTTTTTTTTTATTCTAATGAGAGTTGTTTTTTTTTAAATTTTTGTTGTTATTGTTGTTGTTGTTAAATGGTCTTTTATTATAAGGGTGTCAGCCATGACCTGTTATGACTGACATGAGAGGGATCACCTCTTTTTCTGCCCCTGTACACACCTGCATCTGGTAAGCCACTCCCACCCATAACAATTTATTGTCCACAGAATGTTTGGTGGTTCAGGAGATTTTTCTTAGGCCTCATCTGTTGTTAATTAACCTAAGTCAACTTTCAGTCATAATAATTAGACTCTTTAGAGTAGCAGTAATTTTCAGTGGTTAGAAGCCAATTAAGGATGTCTGTCTTCTGTCCTTCAACTTCATCACAGACTTCAGTGAAAGCAAACTTAGATTACATACAGGCTGTTCCTGAGCCTCCAGGAAGTCCCAAGTCTCTCTCTTTGGGTGTTTCCTTATACTTGACACAAAAGCAATAATATTCCAGGAGTCGGGTGTGGCAACTTAATGGTTGATCTTGGACCACCAGAATCTATTAGATGAGTACCTGGATATTGTTTCAGATGCAGGGCCTCAAATACTGTTATGAAAGACCTACACTTCTGGACTACTTGGATCCTGTTTGTATAAAGATGGAGAGAACATTTATAATATTTCTAGTCCATTTACATAGCCTGAACACTAATAATTTCATCAATGGATATACATTTGTACATTTATTATGATAATTACCAAAACTTCTGTTTATTGATATATAAAGGTAGCTGAAATTCTGGTAGTAATAATTTTCGAATCGGAACAGAACTGAATTTGTTGGAATGTCACATCACTATAGCTTCTACAGATTCTGTTAGTCATGATTACGCAAATATGTCTCTGTTGTTGGCACCAATGGTGCCAATGGAAAAGCTGTTAATGTAGGCCATAACTTGTGGTTTTGTTTCATGAGACAGGTATTGTTAACAATACAGGTATTGTGTTAGGAAATTAAATCATTCACATAACAGCATTATATTAAGAAATTAAGCCATTCATATGTTGTAAATCCTCACAAATAGATACTAAATGTGATTTTTTAAGGTTTTAATACTGAGTTTAAATTTAAACATTGAATATTTGAAATTTTAGCAGGTGATAAGAGAGAGGTGACTAAGTAAACACAGTCAGTTTCCTCTAAGAAAATGAAATGACAACTAAAAGATGACAATAAGTTTCGGAACATGCTTTCCCAAAATATTGGCATTCCAGGAGACAACAGAAGCAGGAAGTCCACTGTCACCTTTCCCTCACCCTTCTCACTCTCTCCCCTTGTGAACACTCCCATTGCATTTTTATTTAGGAAAGAACTGTTTTTCCAAAGATCCAATTGTTACAGCCTGTGTTGTATAATTAGAACACAAGACCAGGGACTGGATAATTTAAAAAGAAAAGAAATTTATTTCCCACAGTTTTGGAGACTGGGAAGTGCATGATCAAGGGACTAGTGTCTGGTGAAGCAGAACCTCTATCTTGCTGCGACCTTACACAGGGAAAATCATCACCTGAGAGGAAGTGAGGGTGAGAGGCAAGAGGCAGAATGCCTGCTTTTATAAGGAACCTACTCTGGAGATCACAAATCCACTTCTATGCTAATGGCATTAATCCATTAATGAGGGCAAGTCCTCATAGCTTGATCACCTCTTAGAGGCCCACCTCCCAATACCACTTTGGGTATTGAGTTCCTAATATGTGAACTTTGGGGGGCATGCTCAAATGATAACACCAATAAATATCCAATTCTATTTTCTTAAAGATTTTATATGGCATTGTTTTCAAATAATCAATTATTTATTCACTCAAGAATTCATTAAGTTGTATGGTATGGGTTTGATTGAAGATTATTTAGGTTTTCTAATTGCTAATTGTAGCAGACACACCCACTGATGAATACAAAAATTACTGGGCAAAACATCTAAGGACAAACAGGATATTTGCACAGCCTTAAAAATCTTTCCCAGAGGGCGGTGTGCGTGCAGAGCCAGTGGGCCGAGGGGCTCCTCTGGGGTCCAGGCCGGACCTGGGCCTGTGTCCGCGTCCCACCTGCCTCAGGCGTCAGGTTTCAGAGCTTCCCAGAGCCCTGTCAATCCTGGCCAGCCACTGAAGGACCTTTATCCACCTCCTTTCTCCTGAGTACCAGAGGTTTGAGGTTCAGAAGCAGCAGCAAAGATGTCTAATGAGCCACCCCCTCCTTATCCTGGGGGTCCTACAGCCCCACTTCTAGAGGAGAAGAGTAGAGCACCACCCACCCCAGGCTGTATCTCCCTGGCTATGATGCAGCCCCCACCAGGCATGCCACTGCCACCTGCAGACATTGGCCCCCCACCCTACCAACCACCAGGTCATCTGATACCTCAATCTGGCTATGTCCCCCCCAAATGAGTGCAGACGGCACCTACATGCCTCCAGGTTTCTACCCTCCTCCAGGCCCTCACCCACCCATGGGCTACTACCCATCTGGACCCTACCCACCAGGGCCCTACCCTGTTCCTGGAGGCCACACAGCTACCATCCTGGTCCCTTCAGGGGCTGCCACCACAGTGACAGTGCTGCAGGGAGAGATCTTTGAAGGTGCACCAGTGCAGACTGTGTGTCCCCACTGCCAGCAGGTCATCACCACCAAGATCTCTTACAAGATTGGCTTGATGAACTTCATGCTGAGTTTCTTCTGCTGCTTCATGGGGTGTGATCTGGGCTGCTGCTTGATCCCCTGCCTCATCAATGACTTCAAGGATGTGACACACATGTGCCCCAGCTGCAAAGCCTACATCTACACGTACTAGTACTTGTGCTAACAGAGCTGAACTCGGACTCCCCAGCCTGTCAGTGGCCCCCTACCCATGCTTTGCTCCCTGTGCTCGGTGGTTGCTTCTTCTTCACTTGGGGTTGGAAGCTATGTCACCCTCCCCTGGAAGTCCTGTCCTCTTCTCCTTGCCCTACTCTGAGCATTTGACTCTTCCAGCAAAAATTCTGTTGGCTTTAAGGCCAAGGGTCAGTGGATGGCAGGGGAGTAGCACTGAGCTTGTGTGTTGCTGGTTTACTTGGTATTTTTGATCCAAGAAATAAGCTATAAAGGATTTCCTACTGGGGTCCTCACTTTTCCATTTCCATCCAAGGTCCAGGCTTTATCCTAACTCTCCCTGAGGCCATAAGCAGCCAAAGCAGGTCCCAGCTTGGGGTCCTGCCTTGGAGGCTGTGCCTAGAGCCACAGTTGTTTCTGGACCCAAGCAGAGCAGGGTCATAAGGCCTGGATTTGTTGTGGGGTATACTGTGCTTTTGGGGTGCCAGAGGTGGGGCATGTCAGAATTAACGATTGCCAACTCTGGCCCTCAGCACTCAGGTATGGAAACCCAGGACATCTCTCTGTCCAAGTGCCCAAGAGCCCCTGGTGCAAAGTAGGGAGGATGCTGGGTAAGTCAAGGCCCTGGTAACCAAGAGAGACTCATCCCCTCCCCACCCCTTTTGAGTTCATGTGCAGATCCCCTTTCTGGCCACGCCTCTGTGAACCCCTATATTTCCTGTGGCCAGAAGGAATGCCCATGAACCTAGCCTGTCCTGTCTGCCCTGTGTCCTCACTGTGTGTGGGGCAACCTCTGTCCAATGGCTGCTGTGTCCCAGCTGAAACAGATGGCAGATAAGAGGGGCCCTTATAGAGGCCCTGAGATCTACAGCACCTTCACTCTTGGTTCTCTTCCTGGAAAGCACTAGGCCCTTTGCCTTACCTGACTTGCTGTTGCTGTACCTACTCCCTCATTGGGACACTTCCACAGAAATAGCTACGGCACTGGACTGGGATGAGGAAGAAGTAGCCACAAGTGGTGGAAATGTCCTAGTGGAAAACTGCCTTGCCCAGCGGCTAGGCCCAAACCTGTCTTTATTTCCTAAATGGTTTGTCTGTAAACTTGCCCACATGGATGCTGTATCCTGCTGCTGTCCTGCTCCTGGTCGCACATTGCCACTGCATGGCCACCTGTCACTGTGAATCGTGGCCTGGTCTCAGTTTGTAGTTCCTCATTAAATTGGCCCTTTCACTCCCCCCCCCCAAAAAAAAAAAATTTCCCAAAAATGTTTTTTATTGCTGTTGGTGGATTTTTTTTTTTTTTGGTGGTGGTGGTGCTGGGGATTGAACCCAGGGCCTTGTGCTTGACAAGCAAGCACTCTACCAACTGAGCTGTATCGCCAGCCCTGCTGTTGGTGATTTTTACCAAATGTTTACAAAGTCTTTGAGACTTCTCCCTCCAGGAAATGGAGCTTAATTCTCCTCCATTAAGATTTGGCTTGGATTTAGTAACTCAGTTCTAAGGAACAGTGAAAAACAGAAAAAGTGAAAAACAGAAAAAGTGAAAACAATACCTTCACTGTGGAGAAAGAAGCCACCATCTTTACCAAGCAATCAAGTTAACATCACCATTAATAAAACTGGACACAGGTCAGATGTCTTAGTCTATGGAGAATTTTGTCCTACTACCAAAGCAAGGACTTCCCGAATCTTCTACCCAGTGTCCTGTGAATCATGAGGCTTTTTTTTTCCAGTACGGCTGGAAAAAGGAGACAATATTCCAGGTCCTGTGTGAACACTGGATGCTGTTTTGTAGTTTGTGTGAGGAGTTCTAACTCCAGTTACAGGCAATTTCCTTTAGTCATATGTCTCGATTCCTCTGTGTACCTGGTCTCTGCAGATCTCTAACCTGTCCCCTTACCTCAGGGAGTCTGCTGAGCTCCATTTGGGTTCACATCCCTAAGCCACACCCTAAAACTCATTCATTCAGTAAAGTGCAGCAATATTGTCTTCAGCTCATTGGTTTCCTAATTCTCAGAGATCACTGCCCTTCATTGCTTATTATCCAACATCTTGAAGACTCTTTTATCATAGTTCTTTCCAATTGTTTTGTTGTTTCATGCAGGACAATCAATCTGGTTCCTATTGGAATCGATAGATTCCTCATGGAGTAGTTAATCTAGTCCATCTTGAGTGGAATCAGAATACATTTATTTTTTCATTCTATTTTTTACATCTATCATGATCACCTAATCTTTTGGTCTCTTTGCTCATTTATGTCACAGAAGACAGTTTTCTCAAGTTAATTTCTGCTTAATATATCCCAAACATCGAAGTATTTTATTTTATTTTATTTTATTTTTTTATTTTTTATTTTTTTTTATTTTTTGGTACCAGGGATTGAACCCAGGGGCACTCGACCACTGAACCACATCCGCAGTCCTATTTTGTATTTTATTTAGAGACAAGGTCTCACTGAGTTCCTTAGTACCTTGCCCTTGCTGAGGGTGGCTTTGAACTCGAGATCCTCCTGCCTCAGCCTCCCAAGTGCTGGGATTACAGGCGTGTGCCACCGCTCCTGGCTAAAGTATTTTAAATTAGTGATTTATTATAAAAATACCAAAGTGTCATTGCTAATATTCCTGGGCAGGGTTGAATTGAAAAAGCATAATGAGGACATGCAGAATGTGCAAATAAGTTAATGAATTGATAAAATAATGTTTCCTTTGCAGTGCTGTTTTGAAAATTAATTAAATAATATTTGAGTAAGTGTCTAGCCCCAAAATGTGTTTAAAATATTTTCCCTCTGATTTCTCTCCTTCTTTCTTTTTTTTAACTGGTTCTATGAGGTCACATTATTAATCTTCTCCTCCTAATATGCTGCTTTTTACTCTCTTCTTGGTCATTTGAATCTGGATTTAAGGATCTTAAGGAACCCATAGGTGCTTCAACTGGTCAAGTGTGAGGTCCCACTTCACCATTGCAGTTCACTCAGGTCAACTCTGGCACCAGGAAGGAATCTGAGACATAACTCTGGTAGAATCTAAAATGTGCTTGAATCCTGCGATCTAGAATAACTGTTGCTGAGTATTTTCTTCACATTTTCAGGATTGAGTGGCTATTCTGATGGAAAAGAGGTAGAAGGATTTCAGGGACAATTATACTTCAAATTAAGGAACATTATCAGCAAAATAAAGTTCTCAGTAGGATCCCAAGTTATCCACACATACAGCCACCGTTCTTAATTTAGCACACTCTTCAATGAACATACATTGGAACTATTTTATTTTTATTTTTTGGACAATAAAACTAGAAGTAATCGGTTTATGTACGAACAGACCCAAGAATTTAAGACATCCAGCCATCAATCAGGCAGGCAGTATTGCAAAATGCTGAGCTCGCATGGAATCTGAGGTCAGCAGCAGCAGCACATATGCCAATCATTGGTTTCTAATTACCAGGCACTTTCTAGAAGACAGCAGCTGGCACTGCTGGTGACCCAGTTTTTCTTCAGTCTTCATGTGCAATCGCAATGCGTGGTTGTTGCCTTGTTTTAGTTTTCTGGATTGTATTACATCTTTTATTGCTCATACAAATTCTTTTACCCACTTACCTACTAAATTAGCTCCATTCCAAATTTCCCTAATGATGACAACTATTTCTCCATTCATCAAGAATGGAAGATTTGCATCAATCTTCTCCAAATGCTTTTACTCATAGGACTCCACCCTGAACTTTTCCTTTAGAACAGTGCAATCCACACTCATCACATATATTAAACTTCTGGTCTTAAAGGTATAACTCAGACATCAGCCAGTGTTCAGATCCATGACATTGGAACCAATTCCATTTAGAAATATAATTGTTTATATTTCTATAAATCTCATTTAGAAATATAATTGTTAGGCACTATTAACTCTCTTTTTGGCAACTGAATTTGATTATTTAGATTTAGTCTCTATAGCATTCAATCTATTCTGTTCCCAAGGTGTAAATATTCTGATGCTGCTGGATCACTGCTTTCCAGTTAGAGTCTTCTACTGCCTTTCTGGCTTCATCTGTTCAATATTGATCAAGTCAGCCCCCAGCCCACAATCCCCATACCTTAAAACCTATAGTCCAGTCCCCAATATATAACTATACACACACTATAGGTTAAGAGTAGGGGCCGGGCGCGGTGGCGCATGCCTGTAATCCAAGTGACTTGGGAGGCTGAGTCAGGAGGGTCGTGAGTTCAAAGCCAGCCTCAGCAACTTAGCGAGACCCTAAGCAACTCAGTGAGACCCTGTCTCTAAATAAAATACAAAATAGGGCTGGGGATGTGGCTCAGTGGCTGAGTGTCCCT
>JAJEJO010001040.1:134318-206793 GCA_020662805.1 Glaucomys volans | reverse complement strand
ATATCTATTGAGGTCATATTTTTTATGACAATACAGACCAATGCAGCCAGGGTATGCTGTGCTATAGGATAAAAATGCAGTATTAGTCACATGAGTGTTATTCCAGTGGTTGAGCTAAGGATTAGAGCATGTCCACATGCCACATAATGAGTTTATGTGTAATCTCCAGGATTGGTTCTTCAACCCTAGTTTTTTACATTAGAAGATGCAAGAATTTCCACTGCAAATTTATTATATGGATACAACTACATATGGACATCCAAGTTTGCAGAGTGGAGAATTAAAAAAAATCATCACACACACACAGACACCTACACACACTTCTCTCTCACACAATTTGTACACCAAATTAGGAAGTTCTCTGGAAAAACAGCAAACCCCTAAAACAAAAATGTAAAACCTCCCTAGAAGTCATACAGGTTGAGTTGTGTAGCTCTGCCCTCAAGAATGTGAGGGATATCAAAATTCATCCACAGTTTCCACACAGCAATCCATAGAACACTGAGCTGTGGTCACTGGTTCCAGAATGAGAAAATTATCTCCTATACTCCCAAATCTCAGAGAGACTTTGGAAACATGGTGTTAGGTCCTGGAATTCTTGGCCTAATCATTCAACTAAAGAATTCAACTCAAAAGTTGATGTAGGTATGAGGTGGAAGATATCTTTTTAGATTTATGTGTTCTTAAATATCCAAGAACAGGAAGGTGAGGAGGTAATGGAATTCTCTCAAGAATCCATTGCTCGTTCCTTTTCCTACCCAGGGCACCTCTAGGAAGGAACTATACCTGCAGAAAGAAAAGCTGTTTCTATTAGAGATTCACAACCATCTCATCCCTTGTTCTCTGGCATAGCATGTTCTACCCACATAAACTTCAAAGTCTTTTAATAACATAAAATATATTTAGGACTCATCATCCATATGAACTAGAGTTTCTACTGGTTGTGTACTATGCTACTACCATCTCAAATTCTAATCTATTTTACATGTGAACCCGTACCAGATTGTGTTAATGACATGTTAAAAATTCATCTAGTGACTTATGCTGTTTTAATGTGGATGCACTTTCTTGTGAAAAAATATTTAGAAATCAAAATCATGTTTATCTCAAGAAATTTTTTTCTGAGATGAGTCTAAATTAATTTTTAAGTAGAAACATTTTTCTTCTTTTTAAGGGCATATTTATCAACCAGAAGTCTTGATTTCTCAGTTTGTAGAAAAGGTTTTAAGCTTTAAAGTTTTTTTTTTCAGTGTTCTAAAACAACAGATTAGTGGTTTTACATTTATCTATCTAAATACCTTCCCAAATTAAAAAAAATCATATCAAAGGCAACTTAATGGACCTACCTGCCAATCTTCCTTACTTCTATAATTATTTATTGAGCAATTACAATGTGCCAAGCCCCCTATGTAAGAGTTTATCCAGATGCAGACACTTGTTAAGTAGATGGAGGACAAGCAGAGAAACTATCCCTAAGGAACAGAAAATCAAGTTGAGATCAGATAGGTAAGCATACATTTTGTTAGGTGAAGGGTTAGAAGGGAAATAGCATTTGAGGAAGAAGAAGTACCACATCCAAAGGTTTTGACACATAGAGGGGAAACCAGGTGGGATCTAAAAGAAGACTGCATTTTCTGGCCCTCAGTGTAAAGGAGGCAGCTTCACATAAGTCTGAGCCTTCATGGGAGTTGGAAAGATGCAGAGTCTTGGCAGCTGCTTGGAGAATTTGATCTTTATCCTGAAAAATAGAATCATTTGCCTCCTTATAGCTTAAGTAGTAGGATTGGACAAGATACAGAAGCAACATATGGATGTAGCAAAGAGGCTGTTTTAGTCAGCTTTCTGTCACTGTGACAAAATGCTTGAGAAAAACAATTTAAAGAGAGGAAAGAGTTATTTTGGCTCTTGATTTAGGATGTTTCAGCTCACGTTTGCTTGGCCTCTTTGCTGTGGGCTTGTGGTAAGACAGAACACGGTAATGGGGAGTGCGTGTTTTATTAGAGCTTCTCTCTTAGTGACTGCCAAGAAGCAGAGAGAAAGCTCAATTTTATAGCAAAGTCCTTCCTCCAAAAGCCATTAAGCTAAGAATCCATCAATGGATTAATCCAATGATGAGGTCAGAGCCCTCAGGATCCAACCACCTCCCAAGAGTCCCATTTGTGAATACTAGTGCTTTGGAGACTAAGATTTCATCACGTGAGTTTTGGGAAGATGCTTCAGATCCAAACCATAACAGAGGGAAAAAGGGACAGAAGCTTAAAATTTGGATGTGAAAACAGACACAGGGATAAACAGATGAATTAGAGATATATTTTAGAGGTAAATCCAACAAAGCCTGCTAATGGGTTGGAAAGTTGGGGAGAGAGAGAGAGAGAAGTATGAAACATTAGGGTTTGCCAAATTAGACAGAAAATGGTGATATTCCTGAGGTGTAAAACATGGAGAAAGGAACAGGTCTGGGGAGTGACCTTGGGTGGTGGGTAGGACATTATGAGTTAGTTTCACACATGCTGAGTTTGAGTGTCCTTGGAACACTCAAATGAAGTTATCAATTGTTACAGCTTGGATCTGGAATGTCCCACAAAGGCTCACGTGTTGATGGTTTGGTCCCCAGTGCAGAAGTGTTCAGAGGCAAGCAGTTTGGGGAAGAGAATGGACGTGAGGATTCTGATTTCATCAATGGATTAGTCCATGGAGGGATTCATTCATAACTGCACTGTTGGGAGGTGGAAGAAACTGTAGGAGGAGACACCTAGTTAAAGGGATTGGATCCTTAGGAACATGCCCTTGGGGACCATGTCTTATTCCTATTTCTTCCTTCCTCTCTCTCTCCTTCCTGACCACCACAAAGTGAGCAGCTTTGCTCTGCCCATACCCTTTTGCCATGCTATCCTGCCTCCACATAAGCTCAGAAACAATGGTGCCAGTCAATCATGGATGGAAATCTCTGAACTGTGAGCCAAAATAACTGTTTCCTCCTTCTAAGTTGTTTTCCCAACTTTTATGTCATAGCAACAAAGCGTTGACTAAATGAACCAAGTATTTCAATATATAGTCATGGAACTCAGGAAAGGTCAATGAAACTAAAACAATGGCCAAATATTCAGAAATTGGTGTTCTTCTCACCTTCAATGTGTTCCCTGTTAAAATTTCTTCATATATTAACTCAAAAGGTTCTTTGTATACTGCTGCCCTCCATCTTCAATGGCAAAAGCAGAAAGAAAAATTCCTGCATTCTAGTTTGAGAAAGATGCCATGGCAGTCTGATATAATTAATGTTCTCTGAGACCAACCTTGTACTTTTATTTGCTAAGTAACTGTGAAAGTCAGGTACAGACAGGTTGCTAGAGTATGTCTTTCTTCTACATGTATCCACCAGTAAAGTGAAATGGTAAAAAGGCTGGGTCCCAGATGAGTTGGATTTAGATTTAAATCTTGCATCATCACTCAGTAGCTTGACCAATCTTAGGTATTTTTTTTTTTAAATCAAGGCCTAAGTTTCCCCATTGTAATAATAACTTCCATCTGGTAGAGTTGTGATGGGCTGACAGATTTGGCTCCATGGAAATGTTATAGGCCAGGTTATATGAACAATGACTAAACAGACTCCATTTTGCTCTAAGACTCCAGGTTAGGTAGGAAATGCTTCTCCCATGGGAACACCCCACCTCTGTACCCATCATCAGTTGCTTAGCATGACATGTTTGGCAACACAAAATGGCAATTCTTGTATAATGAAAAATTGTTCTCTTTCTGATTCCTATTTTCTTAAACAATGTACCATGTCGACAATGATGTTAACGGTGATGTCTAGATGTTAGTAACCATTCTTTAATTTATACCTAAGTAAGGTCATGTTGACCACTTCCCCCTTTGCTAATGATTTTAAATCTCATGATGTTAGGTTGTAATTTTCAATCATAGCAACAGACATTTTTAATTGATGTACTGACTTATGGTTTAAAAACCCTTACAACCCAATGGTGGGGCTGTTCTCCCAATAGCAATTTTTGGGGCATTATGTCAGCCAGATGGCTAATAAAGACTCTCAAATTTGGACTTCTCAGTGGTGATTGGTCTGTTCTTAAGTTGCACCCCATAACAGAGTTTGTGAGGATACATAAGACAATGTCAAGAAGGTGGCATTGGATGTGGCATATGGTAGGAACTCAAAAAGTGCTAGCTCATGTCATCATTGGTCTCTGCATTAGAGAATTCTCAAACTTGTAGGATTTTTGCATAAGAAATGCTATATCTGCAGAAAAAAAGGGTTAAGGGAAAAAGTGACTCATGTTACTTTTGTAATTTGGCTATGGTACTCCACATTCCTGCTCATACTCAACTCCCATCCCATGAATCTTTATTTAAGAGCCTGGGTACCATCTTCATTTGACCAATCTTACGCCAGTAGAGAAGGAAGTAGAACAGAAAAAAGAGCTTAGCGATATCACTTTTTTCCACTTATGACTCTAGAGTTGTCTTTGTACTAAAAGATGAGTTATTCCCAAAGAGCCAGGAAAGGTTCCCCTAACTGGGTACTGCTGTTACTAACCTGTTTCCGAGAGTCACACCATCATGAAAAGGGAAGTTCTTTCTGAATAGGGAATTTCTTTCTGAATATAGTTGGATTAAGGAAATTTAATCCAATATTTCTTAAGTTAAACTGTATAAAATAAACCTTATAGAAATTAGAACAAATCAAATCAGGTGTAATTGGTTGATATAAATTCCCATAAGAAAATACATTAGGTCAGTTTAGATTTGTTTAAATTGAGAAGAATCAAACTGTTCCTGAAGATCTAAAATTGAATATATAATTATTTTCTAGTTCCACATGGGCTCTGATGGAGTCAAGGGGATTAAAGTATTTCAAGTTCTATCAATTCATTTCAGGATGGATTAGATAAATATGAACCAGACAGACTGACTGGATTCCAAGTAGTTTTAATTAGAATCAAACTTTATCAGTCTTGGTTAATTAATGAGCTGTCTGGAAAAAGAAAACTTTGCTTTAAGAACTGGTGTCATGCTTGTGTCACGATGATAAAGCCAATGAGTTGTCTCCATTGCCCATTTTTTATTGCTGACAGAATGTTTTTCTTTATTAATGAGAGAGCTAATCATATGGATTTAAACATCAACATATCTGGTTAAAATATCAACATATCAACATCAACACATTGGTTAAAATGAAATAACACAGAAACAAACCAAAAATCTACAGTTTTTAAGTCTCCTCTGAAGAAACAGGTGTTCTCTAAAGCAAATGGTGGTGGAGGAGTTCCTTTCTGTTTCTGGCTGCCTGACATGTGGAAAACATGAGTGGAAGCAAGGGATTGCAAACAGGGTGCCACTCAATGACTGAATTCATCTCTAAGGACAGCAGAGCAAAAGTGTGAGCTTGCTATGCCCTCTCTTTGGAGCATCCTTTCCCCAGTTACCACATGACTCTCTCCCTCACTTCCTCAAAGTCTCCACTCAAATATCAGTTCAACAGAGGCCTCACCTAACCAAATTTTCTACATAATACACACCACCCCTCTCACTTCCACAATCTATCCCTTCACTCTCTTAATTTTTCTTTAAAGTACTTACCATCACTTGCCTTGGTATACATTTATTTGTTAATTGTTTGCCTTCCCTGGAATGAAAATTTAGAGGAGTAAGAGCTCTATTTTACTCACTGCATATCTCCAGTACCTAAGATCATTGCCTAAAACACAGCAGGCCCACTGCTGATATTTTGGGTGAATAAATGAATAACTGAATGATAATCACCATTTCATCAAATATCTGTTAGCAGTTGTTTTACCATTGATGAAGGAATTGCCACTTCTCAGAAGAAAGCACAGCAGGACCTGAGCTGTGGTTATGGTTTCCCACTGCCGAGGAGAAGAAAGACTAGACAAGACACAAACCCACACTTAGCTATAACCACTCTTTCCATTTTATTCACAGTGTTAACTAAAAAACAGAAAGCTTCCTACTTAGTCCCTCAATTGTTAAACCGAATTGCCAACTGAATCCAGTTCACTTCTAAAATGTGTTGGTATAATCTGGTGAAGAGATGAGAGGAAAAGAAAAGTTAAAGACATGACGTACACTAATATTGCTCTTTATTTCATGAAATCCAAATTATTGCAAACATCACTTTTAGGACCATTTTGTGTAGATATTAACAAAAAGGCAACAAGAAATGCAACACATGCACATGTGCATGCATGCACACACATGCACACCCACCCACCCACCCACACACACACACACACAGAGCTATCACCACAGAATGTGAAGTAACTCAGAAAAAAAGATTAAAATATTCTTTGACTAAAGGATGCTTAGCATGCATGAGGCCCTGGGCTCAATCCCAGCACCACAAAACAAAACAAAACAAAACAAAACAAAAAATCAACTAAAGGAGATATTGAGAAAATATGCACACTAAAATAATGTGCAATAAAAGGAAAACAGTAAACATCTACTGCTCCAAATTTAAATGACATGAGCTAATGAGGAAGTATGGGAAGGTCTGCTAAGTCTAATCCTCGAACACTCTTCATTCACCTTTCAATGCAAAACCTTAACTCTGCACCCACATTTTGAAATTTTGTCCACTTCTTAGTCATAGGAAAGTCTGCTAGGAATCTAGGACCAGATCTACCACTTCCAGGAAAAATAGAGGAGGTGTTTCCAGGAAAATAACTCTGATTCCCAGATTCTCTGCCCAATATAAGCCACTTAGTAGTCTACACTGACATTTCAAAGCTTGGGAAAGGGAATGTCATACAACCCCAGACTTCATTCTGGTTAATCTTACAAGGCAGAGAGCAAGACAAGAAATGGGCCCCTAAAGATAAAAGAGACCCACACAAACATACGCATGACGTGCTTATGCTGAGCTCATGATATGACTGATTTTAGGAAGTGAATTAGAACTATTGTTCTTTGATTGAAAGATCACACTACAAAATGTTTTCTATCTTAATCTCTAATGCAGATAAATTAGAAGAGATAATGGTTAATTTTAGCTTTTGAAAAATAAACATTTAGCCTGCATAAAATATACATTTTTAGAAAGTAAACATTTTGTATAGTCTTCGAAAAATAGCTTTGATGTGCTTCTGATGCTCTTTAAAAATCACACTAAAATGCCATAGTTGTATTTTCAAAGAGTGGCTCAGGGGCTTCTGAAATATTGGATATCCTCTTGCTGGCAAAACATTAGACCAGTTATTGAAGCATTACAAGGTGTTTTCTAGACCAGTGTGTTCAGATTTTTACTATGCATCGGAATCACCTGGAAGGTTTGTTAAAACACAGAATACTGGGTGCTGCATCCCCCAGAATTTCTGATTCAGTTGGTCTGGGGTGAGGCGTGAGAATCTACATTATTAATAAGTTCCTCAGGGATGCTGGTGTGGCTAGTACAGGGACCACATTTTGAAACCCTACCTTAGACTATTAATTTATACGTTCTTTAAACAGCAATATAAGTTTAGAATACAGGATCCACATGGTATTTACTGAATTCTCTTCAAGGCTGGGTCCAGAGACAATCTTTGCAAGAAAACAAACAAACAAAAAATTCTCTCCTTTATAGCAAAAGTAGTGCCCAGGCAGCAAGAATCCTCAATACCATTTGCTTAGCATTTTGGTTTTGCTGGGCCAGGACCTTCACATCTCCCATCAGAAGTGTTATAATCCACTACACGTTTCCAGATGCCCTCCCCAGGACAGGATCCATGCCTCTGGGGGACCAAAAGCCATAGCTACATGTCTCTACCCAGTAGGTCTATCTCATCCAGGAGGAAGTCCATGTCCTCCCGGCTCACTTGAGGGTTGATCAACACCTGGCGGAAGAAGTTGACCTTCCCCCGGTGGGGTTGGTAGCCCAGCATGAGGCTTCCCTTCTTCATCATCCTCTCTTTAATGGCCGGGGCCACCTGCAAAGGGAGAGAAGGGAGGAGGTGAAAGACCAGAACGCCAAAGCATTTCAACTGCATTTCTGTCAGCCAAATGTTGGTGTGGAACCTACTCACACGTACAAAAGGCCAACGTTATAATAGTTCATTGAGAACTAATGGCATATGAATACTAATTTGAGTACATTAGACTTTTGTTTCATTGGATCTTCATAACAACCCCCTGATATAAATACTACTAATCACATTTACAGATGAGGAAACTTAGGCACATGGAGGTTAAACAAATATCACAGGTCCAAGGCAATCTCACTCCAAGCCCAGCCTCAATACCTAAATCATTTTGCAATGCTGCCTCATAAAAATCAATTTCTATGTCCACAGAGGTCACACTTTCAAATGCACCAAATGTTGTATTCTTAAATTTGTCTTAAGTAAAAAGCACTCCAGTTCCTAGAATCCCAGCGACCTGGGAGGCTGAGGCAGGAGGATTGCAAGTTTGAGATTAGCTTCAGAAACTTAGGCCCTAAGCAACTTAGCAAGACCCTGTCTCGAAATAAAAACTAAAAAGTGGCTCAGTGGTAAAGAGCCCCAAAGGTCCATTCGGAGTCAATACCCAGTACAAAAAAAATAAAAAAAAAAACGTATTCTAGTTAAGGTAACTTGAATGAAGAAAATTAATCATGGATGAAAACAAACAAAAACATTGTACAGTTGTTTATCAAGGAAAAACCAATAAGGGAATCATGTGTAATTCTATTTTGAAGACCACTAGTTATTAGGTTATTAATAGGCAATTGTATTTTTCTGTCAATTATTGTGCTTTGAAAATATCTGGCTAAAGAAAAGGTCCTAGAAGAAAATGAAAGCTTGATATTATTCTCACATATATGAAATACAAATGCTGTTATTTATTAAGTGTAAAAGTGGTTATGAAATTAGGAAGCTCATATTTTAAGGATAAGGATTTGGAGCTGACCTGAGAAGTGCTGGCCCTGATAATTCAAATGTACAAACTTTTCTAAAATTTAATGTCTGAGGAAGTTAATCCAAGTTAAGAATCACATGGGAAAATCAATCTCTCAAAGCAGTAATGTGACCACCCAAGCAGTAGGTTATAAAGTTTAAAATAGTGAAGTTAATTTTTGCAACACCAAGTTAAAAAAATGAAGAATGCACCCTAATGGACTTGAAAACATACACAAAGATTTTTCATTTGCCTTTATTTTATCTCTTTCAAAATTGTTGAGCATGCCCTTTGTGAATATGTGGGAAGGGAACTTCATGAAATTCTGTGCTTATCTTAGAACAGGGACATGTAGCTCACCCAGAAGCAACGAATGCATGTAGAAATAATGCCAGGCAAAATGTGCTTTAAACACCTTAGCTCAGCATAAGTGTCAGCTCCCGTGAGCCTCTCTCATAGTGTGACCCACCCTTAACACTCTACATTTTGAACATACCTATGTTTTGTCAGCTATGGCCCTGAAGGCAGGCTAGTCTGCTTCATCTGACACTTAACACGATCCAATCCATCTTTTCCAATGATGGAAAAACCAGTTTTAAACCTCTGGAGATATGATGTGTTGAACTGAGCCACAGATCCTTCTCAAGGGACATTCAAGGGTAATTTAAACAGTTTTTTGTTTTCCAGACATGCTAATTTTAGAACCTAAATCTTGCAAAACATAGACTATACGATGCTGACAACAACCAACACAGTCAGCAAAATCACCTTGGCATTTTAGTAAAAGATTGGCAGTTTCTTAGAATATAACAAGACATAAAAAGAAAATATATGGGTGTAGAAGAAAAATAGAAAAAGAAGATGAAATGTAAGGTCAAAATAGTGAAATAATGATCATCAGGGTCTATAATTTTCTGGAAATGTGTCACGCTTTTTATTTTGAGCTTTCTAGAGACTGGGAAAACAGGAATAATTAAACAACAGCCCTCATTCTCTTTGCAAAACAATGAATACTGAAAGCTGGAAAGTAGTGGGAAACTCTCTACTGTGCTTATCCATATCTTCTTGGAATCCATAAATGAATTATAAGTCATGTTTCTTCCCTAAGCTGTTTGTACAAGTATCATTTGTTATTAGACTTAGAAAATTTAAAAAAAATTAATGTAAGCCCATGAAAGCAAGTGTACAAAGAGAGTGGCTTCCATAAAGACTAAGTTACATCTTTTGTAAAGACTAGATAGAGGGACCATCAAATTAGAAGTAGTAAGAGAAACACGCCTGTAATCCTAGCAAGATCATGAGTTCAAGCCCAGCCTCTGCAGCTCAGCAAGGTGCTAAGCAACTCAGGAGACCCTGTCTCTAAATAAAAATACAAAAAAAGGTTGGGGATGTGACTCAGTGGTTGAATGCCCCCAAGTTCAATCCGTGGTATGGAGAGAGGGAGTAGAGAGAGAGAGAGAGAGAAAGAGAGAGAGAGAGAGAGAACGAAATAGCTGTTAAAACAAAATCTTGAGAGTCTGAATTGATGAGAGTCTGGACTGATTCTGCACTGATATTGCTCCCTAGCTGTCTGAGTACTCACTCTGTCTAAAGATATACAAACTGGATATGACAGCTGATTCTCAAAGGGCATGATTTATACAACTTAGAGTAGGCCCTCTAGTCACCAGCCCTTTTCTCAGGAAGAGTCTTACTTGCTCTGGGAAAGCTTTGGAAATTCTCATTTGATGAAAGAAAAACCAAGACCTTTCCATCAAAAGATGGGAAAATAAATGTCTACAGATATACAAGTAAAAAAAAATATTTAAATGTAAAATGCAAATGAGATAAAAATATTTAAGTTTGTATGCTGTACGCTTCACATTTTCTGGAGGATTATCTGCTTTAATTGATTCACTCTCATCACATCAAGTATGAGGGCTTCTGATGTACATGTGTATGTGTGTGTGTGTGTGTGTGTGTGTGTGTGTGCTTGCGCATGTGAATGTGTGCATATGGGAGTATACATGCTCACAGGTAATATAAACTTCTAAGGCATCTTATATCACTCTTAAAATTTCCCCACTTAGTCACAGGACAATGAAGAATCACAGTTCAGCTTATAGTAATGGCAAAAGTACATTTATTTTTAATTCAAAAGAAGTTGCCTCTGGCCTCAGGAATATAAACTGAAGTGAGGTGGAAAAAACACAGGAGTTCCAGCAGTAATCAATATTAGGGAGACCTGGCTCATATGGGCCAAATGTCTATCCAAGATAGCCACAGGCTATTAATTTTAGAAACTACAACTTGTGAGTCTGTGAATTTTTTGATTCTGTGAATTTTTTGAAGTCCAAATTCCCTTCATATACATCTCCATCATCCCCTAGTTATCCAAGGAATAACCAGCTCTGATTTATAGCCAATTTTAAATTTAAAACAGACATATTCTTGGCTTAGACTTTATTTGCATAGTTTATTTCTGTTTACTTTTCAATACCTCTATTTTTCTTCAAAAAAAGGGGTATTTTATGCCTTACCTTTAAAGAGCATTAGGATTTTGGTTCCAGGGCATAATGTGTCTGAGGCACAAACGAAACAATTATCAAAAGGAATCTGTCAGGTTTGCATTTTTTGTAAGCAAACCAGAAATATTTTTTAAAGTAAGCAAAAAAAAAATAACAGTAAGAAGACACTTGGGATGTTTTAATACAAAGATATTCTGGTTGCTAAATTCTTGCTCATATAGAAGGCACAGAAGTGTGTTCCATGGTCAAAAGACATGGAAGAAGAACCAAACTTTTAACTCAGATTTTGCCACTGGCTTTCTGATATTATAAAGAAATGACTATCTATGTGATTCAGAGAATTAGTTAAGCAAGAGTCTCACAGTACAACAGACATTTTTATCAATGTATCCATGAACTATAAGATTAATTCCTAGAGGTAGTTACTGTTAGGCAAACAGGGAAGGTCTCCTTTTGCTATGAATACTTCGTGGGAAAGAAAGCCGTAAGCAACCCCAAGGCTGATACTCATTAAATTGCTCTCACAAATTATTATGGCTGTAGTAGTGGTGAATTATTGATATTTTTAACAAATAGTTTACCAATCCTTTACAATTTGCAGTGTTTTTTCACATGTCTTATTCCTATAAATTCAAGTTAGAGCTTATCTGAAAGGAATCCATGTTTTTGCAATTTAGGGACCAAGCATATTCTCATTAACAGCCTGCTTATCACCTTTGCACTTGAAAAAAAAAAAATCAACCATTTCTATTTATAAAGCTGTAGGCATCGTCCAAGGCTGGGCAATTTGGATATTCCCTTTTGCTGATCACAGCAGAGAAGCAGTCCTAATCTGACAGGATGGAATATTCACAGGGGAAAGAAAATATGCACAAACTAAATGTAAGTATCCAAATATCGCCCCTAAATGGAGCATGCATGGTGGAAAGCAATTTGGCAGCAGCGAGATTGCTTTTCTAGCTCTCAATTATTTTACTGCTGGTTTTCCTTCAAATTGTAAATCACTTTCTTAGCTTGTGCCTCAGTGCACCGATCCCTGCATCTTAAGTGGAGGAAGATCCTGACATTTCTATTCGGTTGCACAGCTACTCAATCTACACATTTCTGTAGAATTTCTGTTTTTCCCCCTTAAATTATGTTCCAGCAATGATTTAGTCATTTAAACAGAATTCTGTTGTCATACTGCTGCAGCACATGATAGCATTTGATATTTAAAAGTTGCTTAAACTCAAGGGGAAATAAAATAAAATGACACTCTCTGGCCAAGGACAGCAATTTGATAAGCAACTGACCAGGAAATATCACAACCTTTGATTAAAATGAAATAGTAATATCCATAAAATGACATTTCTTTTGAAAAATATGTTACACACTCAATATTAACAAGAGCATATTTTTTTTTCAATGTACAAAGTGTGTCTCAAACTGTGGGAAAGGACCTATTTTATTTTTTTCGATGCATTATAGATTAAGACTTTGGTGAAACATAATGAAAATTTATTACTAGAAAAATAAAATTAAAAAAAAAAACACAAAAATACAAGCCTAAGTTTGCTTTTTAAGGGCAACACTAAAGCTAATTTTTTAAGTTGTCACAAAAACTCCTAAATGGTAACTCTGGGTTCCCCTGCTTTTCTTACTGATTGGTAATGTGCAGCTTACGGATCTCTCTGAGGCTGTGACCACAGTTGGAAGAGTGTTGCTCTGTTTGAACTCCCTTGTCTCCTTGGGTATGTTATTTTAGTCATGAAATTGGTTGTCATTTTGTAGACTTATTTCTGCTTCCTGACATGGTCTCCATACTGTCTTTAATGGTGTTTTTGTATTATACTAAATCATTGTGCTATAATTGACCTAAACATTTCCCAATTGCCAGATCTTGGCATTGCTTACGTTATAATGGCATCTCATTGAAACCATGGACCCAATCATGAAACCTCTAAATCAGTTCTTCAAAATCAAGTCCAGAGATCATAATAGTAAATGGTTCAAATATTCTAGAATGTGGGATCTCAATACAACATTTTCTCATCAATTGCTATCTGGGTAAAATAGTTAGAATTTTCAGTTATAAAACATGGGGTAGAACATCACCCAGGTTGGCTAAGAACACATCCTACAATTAAAGGAAGTGATCCTTTGGCAGCAAATAGGAAGAGCAAAGACTACATAAGCTTCTACTATACGCCAGGATAGCAAGACTACTCAGAACCCAAAGCAATTTATGTTTTGCTAAATCCTCCTCTAAGCCATGGGCAAATATGTTTCTCACACTCAGATTTTAGGTCTGTCTTCTCGATTTCAATTTTATCAGCTTACATTCCATTTCCTCCAAGATAGTCAACATTATTTGAGGGGCAGGAGGCTAAATTCATAGTAATTTGCAAATCTTGTGGATAATGCATGGGACAAGCAGACAGACTAATAAACTGAAGGGTGAAGGTCAAAAATGTTACTGCAATTAAATTGTTTTCAAAGATTATCTTGTCCATATCAAAAGCAGATTATCTAAAATTTATTTCCTTTAAAGGACCAGATAGTAAATATTTTAGGCCTTGCAAGCAAAGCAATCTCAGTGGCAAATATACAGCTATACATTATGGCATGAAAACAGTAATAGACAAAATTATAAACAAATGAACATGGTTGTGTTCTAATGAAACTTTAGAGACAATGAAATTTAGTATCTTACAATTTTTACATGTTGTAAAATATTAATACTGCTTTGGTTATTTTGAAATCATTCAGAAATATAAAGCCCATTCCAAGTTCCTAGGTTGTGCATAAATAAATAGGATATGAGGTAAATTTGGCTTTGGACCATCATTTATTTTCTCTCTGGTCTAATAGAAAAAAAAAAAACTATATTATGATATATAAAAACTACCCCTTCAAAGGACAAAGCGCATAAGAAATCATGTTGATTAAACTTCTCTGAGAAATTCTTTGATTCAAGAAACAATAAAGATCTTCTTAACTCTCCTCCAGCAGAACATGGAACCAGAGCTACAGATAGGCTGGGATTGCCACCATGGTTTTTTAGTTTGCCACCATGGTTTTTACTATATTTCTGGAACAACCACAAAAAAATCACTTGCTTTGTATATTCTTCCCAAATAATCTGGATTCCACATATTCCCCCCTCCATGTTAACTTGAAGAGGATTCTCCTGCGTAAGATATTAAAATCTCATTTATGTAAAAATTTGACATGGAATGATCGCACTTTATACCTGGCACCCAATGCAAAACAGTTCCTGAGGTTTAAATAACTTATTTTCCCATTAAGTCACCTTACTTTTTTTTCCTTAACATTTTGGGACATCTCTGATTTTTTGAGGACAGGTAGCCATGCATTGTAGGTAAAGGCAGGAACCAGAATTCAGAGCATGAACATTAAGAGCCAGAATTTAAGTGGAAAAATTCCAGTTCAAGAGTAGCATACCAAGAGAATTCAAAGATCTGGGATGGAAATTCAGGTGCCTTCCTCCTTCTAAGAAGGATGCAGGCCAAGGCAGTAGCAGTTGAGAAAGAAAACAGAAGTTACCCTTTCCCTCAGGGTTCTAAAAAGACAGCAGTCACAATCCTCACCAACTGAATGTCAATCAATCATCTGAGACAAGCTAATCTAGAGAGATGACCCAGTCCAAGGGCCCTGTTCTGCACACATGGGAAATCAGACATGTGAGAAAGTGTGCAATTCCATTATTTGTTTACTAATTTCTCTGTCCCCATAACTAAAACATTATGGTTGTCCTTTCATGAGTCGGTGAATTCAAAGTTATCAGAACACACACACTGGATCACAAAACTTGAAACATGGATTTACATCTCTGTTTGCCTTTTAACTTCAATTGAAACAAAAATGTATATGCCCCAGTGGGGAAAAACAGATCCGATTGATTTTGGATTGAAGAACTCGGCAATGTGCCCATATAAGAACTTCCTAAAGCCTAATGAATATTTTATATTCTAATTAGATATTTGGGTTTCTCCTCATTGTAAATATAAACAGGGTTTTCCTTTCCTTTACACAACCCACAACATGTGGAGTTGAAATGGGTTTTTAATCCAGGTAAATATAAACACCTGGATATCTTCCAGCTTGCAAACTCCATGTGACCCAGAGAAGTTGGTACCAAATGAATACTTCTTAAGGGAAAGCATTTCCTGATAGTCTAAAAATACCGTAATACAACAGAAAAGGTGATTTTTTTGTCTTATATTAAAAGCTTTTGTGTAATAAATGGAATGTCTCACCTGATATAAAAAAAAGTCCTAGCTCACAATAAAGAAGATTTTCCTTTGTGTTTCCAAATTTGTCTGAACAATTTGTCTCTTACTCCAAAAAAGACAACCTCCACACCAGGCCTTTTCACTCCCAATGCAGTGTATGTCCACATTCCTTAAGAGCATTTGCTACCTTCCTGGTTTATTTCCAGGGACCATTTAAATCTCTCTGCTGTTTTCTTTTTTTCTTACTGATTTAAGTCTTAGGTAAAATGATCCTATTTCTCTGTCATTACATCAAGTTACATATTTTCCTTTTGGAATGGGAAATAGAAAACATGTCTTTTGTTGAAACCACTTGATCAGTGAGAACAGAAAGCTGATTGTCTCATTTCTCTGTATAGAAATTGTATAGTGGGATCTATACAATTTAACCTTCTTGGATAATTGTTTGTCAACAAAGAATCTAGTACATTTTTCTTAAATGTTACAAATCAAAACCAAATAAGTGGTTTCTCTTCCTTCTTAAAATAGATACTTTCAATATACAGTCTTCCTAACAGAAGAAATAGGAATGTTTATAGCAATTTTATTCAAAACACAAATGTACTTCAATTTCAAAATGGGTACACAAACTGTACCCATATATACACACACACACATAGAGTGAAGCAGTACTCAGTAATAAAATTAATAAATTACTGATAGCAATGGATGAATCTCCAATATATTATGCTAAGTCAAAGATGACATGTTTTAAAGGCTTCTTGCTATCTGACTCCATTTATGTGACATTCTGGAAAAAGCAAACCATATGGATGGAGAACAGATAAGTGATTGTCAGGAGTATGGGATGAGGGGAGAGGTTGGCCACAGGGAAGCATCCCTAGGGAATTTTGCAGGTGATAGAATTGTTCCATACAGTCTTACAGTGGTGGACATATACAGACTTATGGGACTACAAATTCTGTTGAAATCTGGGCCTTTATTTTTCTTTATAACCCTCAGAGAAAAATATGTCTTATCAGTGGCTAACATTATGCAACTAGCAAAACTCATACAACTGCATACCATAAAAGTTGAACTCTACCTGCATGGGAATTTTAAAATTAATACATGAATTAACTTTAAACAAAGATAAGGTCTTTGAGGACAGGGAGCTACATGACAGGTAGAGCTCCCAGCACCTCCATTTCCTTATCTCTAGGCAAGAGATGGTAACATGAGTGTAGCACCTCTCCACCTCTCTGCCTAGGACTACCTATGGATGGCATATGATGCTGGAGGTGAAAATTGTGCCTGGTGAACAGTAGGCTTCTCGAAATGGAGATTGACATCCTTATATAAAAAGAACTTGAAGCAGACACTTTAAGAAGGAGGTGGGATTCTGAACTAGGATGTTTTCTTCTGTTTCTACCACTAATTACATGTCCCTAAGCAAGTCACTTAACTTCTCTGTAGGTCAGAAAGTAAGAAGAGTCATGTCAACTTAGGTGTAAAGGATGGAGGTTTTGGGACAAGGTGACATGAAGCTTTTCTGTATCATGCACAGAGTGAAATAATGAAAAGGCTATGTGGTTCAAGAATTTGGGGGCATCTACCACAAATCAGATAAAACATATTTAAACATACCCACAATACATGTTAAATGTAAATCCCATGTAGTTATAGATTTCATTGGAATTATGGTTACTGGGTTAAAATAATTTCATCATGTTTCATTTTGCAGTTTTCCTTCTGTTTTCTGGAGCCATTTTGAAAAGCTGAGAGAATATTTTATGTGACCCTACTCCTCTGCCTCCCATGTTTACTTTGTCTGATGGGTAAACAAACATTCTGTGACCATATAGACAATGTCCTCAGGACAGACTCAGCTTATACCTGGTTCCTGTAATTATCAATAGCATTCCTTTTCACTCTCGAAACTGTGAAAGATGCTAGGTTCTGTGATTTGAACTGGCCAGACACATATCAGTAGACTAGTTTTAGACTGACTCACGACCCAATTCCTGAAATTCTCTGTGACTTTGGGCAAATAATTAACCCTTCTAAGAATCATATTAAGAACTCAGAGATAAATTGTCTCTAAACAAAATAATAAAATATTAAAAAGAGCTAGGGGTGTGGCTCAGTGGTTAAGCATCCTTGGGTTCAATTCCTGGTATCAAAAAAGAATGAAAAAAAACTGATAATCTCTTGTAGAATTGTTAAGTGGACTAAGTGAAATAATGTATATAAATAAATGGAGTGCAGAGTGTGGCATCTGTTAAGCACTCAAGAATGGGGTTTAATATTATTTATTACTAATATTATTTATTTATTAGAATGAATTTATTTTTAAATCAATTTATGCCTACACCTGGTCGTTTATTACACTATTTCATTATTCTTTCTTGAGGTGTATTTTAAAGTGCTATGAAAAACATCCCTTGTAATTTATTCTTTCTCCCCAAAGCATCCAAACTATATTTAAATACTTGTAAGAGAAGTTGAGTTAGCAGTTTTGGAAATTAAATCTTGCACCTCGCATATGCCACTATGACATTAATCTTCTATTCAAATTCCAAGGATTTTTTTTCCAACATCGACAAAATAAACTTTTCCCTTTTAAAAGTAAGATAGTTATTGATAATCTCGGCAGTTTTGCGGGGTTGTGGGGGGTGACTGAAATTTATTGGGGCAGGGATGTGTTTCTGCTTTATTCTAGAAATTTATATCTGTTGCATAAGTTGTCAGAATACAGTAATATTTTGTGAGTAAAAACACTACATCTTTGGACACATGAAAAAGCCATATCCTCAAAATTCAGGTTCTTATCTCCAGAATTGTACAGTCACCTGCTATCCTGCTATTTATATTTTTATCAAAGGAAAGTGGAAGAACAATATTGTGTTTCTCAAATGTACCTGAAGATAGGAATCACCTGGATCCAGGACCCATCAGAGCACCTGAATTTGAATTTTGATGGGATTGATTTATTGGTCCGTATATTTTTGTGAAGTAACTCAAGTGCTCCTTATCATGTTATAAGTTTAGGAAACACTGGAGAAAGAAGTCCTATAATTGCGACTTTGAGAGAGGCACTGGCAAGATAGGAGGTGAGAGGTATTCTGGATGCAAAGAGCAATTTTGAGAGAGCAGAGAGGTGACTGGCAATCAGTTAGCTCAAGTCATTTAAAAAAAAAATGCCAATGACCTTCAAAGAAGTTGTTAGCCAACTTTTTGTTAATCGTAAAACCTGAGAAAGTGTTCAAAGCACTTACCCATGGCCGAGGAAACAAGGAGCCTCTTTGTTTTGATCCCTTGAAAAATCGATTTTTCTCTTTCATATACCTGCTGCCATTCATCACCTGACTCTTGTCTGACTCCTTTGCACAACCTTACTCATGTCCCCTGGTATCTGCTCCCATAATTCAGAGGTGAAATGCATTAGTGTAAGTCTCTCAAGCTTAAATTATGCAAAGTTGGTGGTCTACAGCCCATGGAAATCATATGTATCTAAGAGATCATTTCAGTTTGGCAGAACAGAAAGAAATAAGCTACATTTTGACTGGACATGCCTTTTTCAAATATGAATTTTTACTCTTATTTTCTTCTAGAGTACATCTGAAAAATCAGACATGCACAAAATAAGAATGCCTCAATTTAAAAGAACTGTCCCAATTCATGCTCTCTCTAATACAACAGGGAAAGCCACAAATACAGAGTTTAGAATCTCAAAGAGTCTGAAGAACACAGTTAGCTTCGCATTTGGTGTTTACAACACAGAAATGACGATGACAGCAATTCCAATAAACCTAATGTCAGTCATATATTCAAGGCAGCTGAAATGAACAGTCATAAAAACAAACCAAACTGAACTGAAAGCTTTAGCTGAAGAATGGACACAATAAACATTTTACACACTCTATAAAGCAAAAGCTTAATACTCAGTTGTGTCCCGGCAACCATTGGAGCTAATAGCTCCTGAGTTGTGGGCCAAAACCCAAATTGGAGCTCATGTTGAGAGATCCCTATTTCACTCCCTAAAATGAGGAGTTACACGGCAGCATTCAGCCAAAGGTGGGAGGGATGTGGAAACATTCTAGATTGTTGCAATGACTGTGGGGTGTTACTTGCATTTAGTGCTCCCAAATCAAGGACATTAAACATCTCACCTCACAGGGCTTAAAATAAACCTGTCCAAGGAAGAATTATGTTACCCCAAATACCAAGGGTGCCCCTGTTGGGAACCTCTTTTCAGGATCTCCATGGACACATCAGGGTCCGTTGAGATTCTCTCATGATTTGGTAAGCTCGCTTTAGCCCTAAGCAGATGATTAAAAAGATGGGCCAAAAAGGAAAGGGGATCCTAAGAGCTTAAAATGATTTTCATGGTGTTTCCCATTTTCATGTTGTTTAACATATTCAATGAGTATCATGAGAGCAAAATATGGGTATAGTCCCAGGTGTCTCTCTAGGTCCTATGAGTAGTGGTCCAGCTTTCTGAATACTTTATCTCCCCATTTCAGCAGGGACATGGTGTTTTCATCATAGCATGGCTGCCTACCACAATAAGAAGGTCAGATTCACAAAACTTTACCCACATGCATGCACATTCGAATCTCACTGCATATTCAGTGAGATGAGGAGTACCCCAAAACCACTCCAATGAGGGTGAAAATACTGATTACTCTTTCCACAGCTGATGTCAGGTAACTTTCTCTGAGAATCTTACTCCCCTCCAATATTTGGCACTGGGCCTTTAGCATCTGAAATTCTGTCTATTGACTGATTACATTCCAACAAGCTTTCAAGAACCAATGAGGCTCTTTGGGGCAAAACTGCAAAACCCCTACCAAGCAGCACAGGTGCAGATGTGGAAGGCTGTCTTGGCATGGGCACACTAATAATTTTAAGGTACTAAACCTACATATTAGGCTTGGGCAAATTAGCTTCCTGAGTTATAGAATTATTGGGTTTTGAAGTATATTCTAGGGTTTCATAAGGCCAGAGGTGAAAAGGAAGTTATCCCATGGTGTTATGACCTGAGGGATGTCTGGCCACATTGCAGGCTGCCAAGACATTTAAATCATACCTCAATGGGATGCCTGTATCCACCAGCATGCATCCTCTTTCCTGCTCACCACCCCCTGCACCCAAGCACCTATACATCCTTGTTCATGCATATCTTTTTTTCCCTCTGAGTGTCTGCTCCAGGAGTAAACTGAAGTCTGAATTGTCCTTTTCACTTATTTTTGTCTGATTGAACACAGGTGTGTATTATCCACTACAGAGTCAGCTGGACATACGGGAAGTACTCCCAGCTCTCCCTATGGCTTTTCTTTGCATCTCTATTTATAAGTTGTTTTCATACAGCTCACTGCACTTCTTTATTCAGTTTCAGTGCATCCCAAAACATTCCAAGGCTTCCACATCAGAGGCAAACCTGAACTTTTAAAGTCACATGTTTTATGTGCTATGCTTTTGCTATTGAAGCAAAGAAAGTTACCATGAGCATATTTTAAAACAATAATTTTTCTGTACTACTCATGAAAATATGAAGAAAATGTTAAGGGACAGGTGTTTTCCTTAAAATTTTTATGTCTTCATAGAAGATTCTTACAATTAATCTTATAAATATTAATCAATAGATTTTAACAGCAATCCAGTTTAATTAAGTAATGAAATGCTTTAGGTTTGCATGTTTTGAGAAAAGGAATGAGAGTGAATTACATAGTCTTCCTTACAGAGCTCACGCCACATTCTTTAACTGAGTGCTTATGATTTCAAACGGCTCTTTCCTCTAAGTCATAGGGGTCCCATTGCATTCTGGGGGTTCCAGGCTAAAGAGGGGTACAAAAGAGTTGCCACAAAGGGCAAAAAGGAGACAAAGCAGTCAGGAGCCTCTCTGCCTAAACCAAACTCCAAGCTCTACTTTACCTGCTTTAAATATATTGAAGTTCTGTGTAAGATTTTGCATAAAGGGCTTTGGTATTTAAAATGACAAAGTATGACTTAGAATGGCAATGTGTTATCATTTTAAATCTTCATTGTGGAATATCTGAAAAGTAGCCTCAAGATGTTACCAAATGGAATTCTTCGTACACGCCAATCGAAGAGGAGGAGGTGGGTCTTGGAGTCTGAAACTCTTCCAAATTGGAGAAGCTATTGAGAAAGATCACAGAGAAACATGCTGCTTTGCTAAAAGCAAGATTCTTTTGCTTGAGTCACGTTCCAGTAGAGCAATGAAAATAACAAATGACTCCCATAATTCGACTCCCAAGTGTGTTCCCAGTGCATCTCCATTTTACCTGCTTTCTTACTCTCCCTCAGGGTTCAGCAGGGTTTCAAGCTATCCACTGGCCATCTGAATGTCTCTCCTTTTGTTAAATACCTGTTCATGGCCTTTACCCATTTCTGTTTTGAGTGATCAACTTTTTCCTAATAATTTAGAACTAACACTTTACTAATCAAGAACATTGACTCTCTGTCTGCGCTACATGTTATAAGTTACTATCTGCTGTTATCTTTGTTTTTAGTCACTTCATGTACAGTTTTAATATTGATGTACCCAAGCCTATCAATTACATCAATTACATACGTGTGTGTAGAGAATGAATATACATATAATCCAATGAATTCCAACATTGGTTTTATACAGTCTTACTCTCACCAAAGATTAAATAAATGGTTGTTCTTTTCTGATTTGATTTTGACACACACTTTAAATTTGCACCTTGCATAAGTTAGAAGTACAACCAATACCCACATTTAACCAGTGGTCTCAGCACCACTGACGGAATAAGGCTGCCTTTTCCCAGAGCATACTGGGAACATATGTGATTCCTATAAATACTCAGACCTGAGCTTTCTATTCTGTAGGATTGATCTCTTTTCTGACTAACCCAAGCTATTTTACAGTTTTATAATGCTAAATTGCATGCGAAGAGAACTCCATTTAGTGTTCCTTCTTAAAACATTCTTACTATCATCAACCTTGTCTCCTCCATGATCTCTGGAAACCCTTTGGGACAAATTTAAAATAAATTCTCTCTTTAATATGACTAGAGCTATATTAAGCTTATATATTAATTAGGGAACATTAATCTTTTCACTTAAAATTATGTGTTTTTCCATTTATAAATGTGGTAGATTTTTAAAAGCATGACTGAAAATCCTTTGGCATGCCTCTCAAAGAAATTTCTTGAACGGGACAGTGTTTGTGGCAGGCTAATTACCAGTAGTATGCGGTGGAAGTGCTGCTGTGTGGCCTCCTGGGTGAGGCCAGGAGAGGCAGACCAATATTCATCTTGTTCTCAGGGACACTGGCTTTCCCCAAGTCCTGCTCTCCTGCTTCCAGGAGGAATCCCAGGCCACACAGAGAGGCTTCATGAGGTGCTGTAGTTGACAGCCCCAAGTGAGCCCCAGTCAAGGGCCAGCATCAACGATATCAAACCTGTGAGTGAGGAGGTTTCCAGAATATTCCAGCCCTAGACATTGAATCATTTTTGGCTATTTTAGTCTTCCCAGATGAGGCTCCAGACATCCAATTACCTCTGTGCTCTTTCTGAATTCCTGACCCACAGAATCTTTGAGCATAATAAAATGGCTGTTAAAAGGTGTTACATTTGGAGGAATTTACAAGACAGAAATTGTTATTATCACAGTAAGGATTTTTTTGGACTTAAAGTTTTATAGCTTTCTTCTATAAGTACTGTTCTTTATTTCAGTTATCTCTTACCATTATTTAATGTATTTTTGTTTTTATGGTGATGTTTTATGGTAATTCTGACTAAAGAGCCGCCTTCTAATTTTCCTAGCTCCTGCTTTCTTACTCCTTATGTAAGGGAAAAGAAGAAGAAGAAGAAAGAAAGAAAGAAAGAAAGAAAGAAAGAAAGAAAGAAAGAAAGAAAGAAAGAAAGAAAGAAAGAAAGAAAAAAAACTCTTTTCAGGTATTTAGATTTAAACATCTATCAAAGTGAATTCCTGAAAGTCTTTTTATTTATCGCCCTTAAGTTTTATAGATAATATAATCACACAGTCTAAAGTGAATACATCTTAGTCTTTTCTTTTTAAATATTTTAAAGTTCATGTCTTTTCTGGTCATGGTATTGTCCAGAACTCCCGGAACAATATTAGCTGCTAGTGGTGAGGCAGATGTTATTAATTTGTTACTGAGTTTAATGGGGGAAGCTTTCCATGTTTAATAGATATCAATCTAATACGTCATACAAGAAAATAAAGAATACCACTCACTGAGCGATAACCTTAAGTCTTCCTATTAATTTTGAAGGACATTGAACATGTACATTTTAGGAAATTTTAAGGTTTTCTTCCCCTTGATGCATTTAAGTGGGAGAAATAATTTCAGATTATGCTTTTTATTTGCTTGTAGAGAGACAGGTAGAGAACGATGAAATTGCTTTTTGAGGTCTGCTGTTGCTTAGCCTCTGAAATAATGGAGTTCTGCTGAATGGAGCACTAGAAATGGAACCTACATGCGATACCATGTGCTACGCTGGCTGGCTAATCCCTCTCCTCAGACGGTATTTCTGAGTCCAAAAATGCCACCTAAATTTTTCAACCTGTGTGAGTGGATTATTGTATGGCTCCCTGAAATAATCCTCTCATCTTTAAACACAGTTTTGACCCAGTTTGGGAGCATATCTTTAATATCTTGTTCTACTTCGCTGACCTCCAGGCAGAATAGCCAGAAATATCCACATTTAATAGGCAACTTTCATCTTCCCACTCACAAAGGGGTCGACTTTCTTTAAAAAGGAAATTGAAATTTATAACACAAGGCGGCTTTTTTTAAGTGATTTTACTTTCTATTTTATCACCTCAGCAAATAGAAAGCAGAGATGTGGAATAACTGAAGTGCCTCAGAATAGTGTGTGCCTATTGATGAAGTAAATTCAAAGCTGTTGGCTAGACCAGCATTTACCTCAGCATTGATTATTTGTCAAATTATAGGCACTCACCCCAGAAGGAAGTGTGTGGAAGATGAGGTAAGGCTGAGTTGCTAGAATCAAACAGCATGACCCACCCAGAAGAGGAGTGGAATAGTGAGGTTCTCACGGAAAGTGATATCTGAATGTTAAAGTGGATGGTAAAAAGGATGGATGCTGGTCTACTTGGCAAATGGGGGACTGATTATGATGTCCTGTGGTATATTTTATTACTTTTCTCTGTCATGCAAATGTCCTTGCTATACGTATATGTATTCTCGCTCATACATTACTGTATTGGTCAGCTTTGTGTTGCCATGACCAAAATACTTGACAAGAACAAGTTAGAGGAGGAAAAGTTTATTTGGGTTATGGTTTCAGAAGTTCAGACTATGATTGCCCAGCAACATTGCTCTGGGCCTGAGGTGAGGCAGAACGTCATGGTGGAAAGGCATGGTGGAGGAAAGCTGCTCAGCTCAAGGCAGCCAGGAAGCAGAGAAAGTGTGAGAAGTCAGGGACAGATAGAGTCCCCAAAAGTATTCCCCCAGTGACCTGTTTCCTGTAGTCACACCCACCTGCCAATAATTACCACCCAGTAGTCCATTCAAATTTTAATCCATCAACTGAATCAATTTACTGATGAGGTTATGGCTCTCAGAACCCATTTTTCACCTCTGAACATTGCTCTGTCACCTAACAACATGAGCTTTTAGGGGGATACTCCTAGATCCAAACCACAGTGACTCCTAACTTTCAGTGCCTCCTGAAGGAATGGTACACATCTCCAGTCCATTGTCACATGACCACTTCTGAACTGAAACTTTTCAGAGCCATGTGTGTTTTTGACTGCTTCTTTCTCCTTTCTCTTTGTCACATGGGTGGCATGTCCCAGGTTCCTCCATCAGCCTGGATCTGAAGAGAGTTGTCACCAACCCTCAGGACATGAAATATGATCAAGAAATAAACCTCCATCAAAAATCACTGATATTTGGCTAGAGGTATGAGAACATACTTGTAGCTGTAACATGATTACCCAAGTGAAATCTAATTTATAGGACTCAAACTAGGGTATGTTTGAAGTTTTATTTTAATTTCATTTTAACTTCTGTTTGGAAGCTTGACTCAAATTAAATATTCTTTGTATTAGACACATGAGACTGATTTCCCAAATCCTGGAGATGCCACGAATTTGGATTTCCATAGGCAAAGTCAAAGTAACAACTTGGTGACTCTAAACCATTTTTTGACGGTATCTGCCATCATAAATGTGGTTGAGTCCTATCCATAGATATCAGTGTGTAACATAGAGACTGGCAACATTTGTCCATCATGAGCCAGACAGCACATATTGAGGCTTTTCAGGCCACACAGTCTCTTGAAAATACTCAGGTCAAAACCACACATAGACCATAGAGCACTGCCATGTACTCATTAAACTTCATTTACAAAAGCAGGCAATGGACTGACCACTACTATAGCATAAGAAAATGTAAAAAACTACGAAGGCAAGCCTAATATAGAATGTTCTAGAATTGTTTTAGCATTAAAGCTACCCAGTACCACTAAAGGACATTGATAAGTCCTTGATTTTCCCACACAAAAAAACTTCAAAAAGTTTTTGTAGGAATTAAGATTAAACATAAAGTGCGAGTACATGCTCAATGAATTTTAATTCCCTTCATCTTTCTTTGTGCTACTGTACACGACTTCAGTGAAGTCTCAATGAAGACCTAGTTAATGCATGTCAAGGTAATGAATGAGGTCAAGCAAAGAGATCAAGCAAAGAATTCCTTAAGTCAACATTTGCTGAGCAGGTGATTTGATAAGACAAACTTATGGTAATGAAGAACAAAATTAATGTATATCAGAATTTACATGTCAATTAATTAGACCCCTAATTATATTGACCTGACATGGAAATGCTTTATTTTAAATGCAGAGATATATTTTGAATGTGTGTTCCATGACAATTCATGAAATATCTAAAGTCTTGCAGTAAAGCTCTCCCCCGTAGAGACAAGAGATAGAAAATAAAATCCTGTGCTATCTGCTACATTAAGAGACCTGCTGAACTAAATGAAAGTCAGTTTTGTAATTTATTAAACTCAGATTGAGAGGTTAAAGTTTCTTTCAAAAAGCAATGAATCTTAATATGTTGCTCTTCGTTCTGTTAAATATCTTCTCTTTTAAATAATTAGGGTTCTACATGCTCAGGAGCCATGCTAGTCAAGCTTTCTGATTCTTTGATAAAATGCCTGAGATAATCAACTTAAAAGAGAAAAAGGTTCATTTCAGTTACTGATTTTAACTGAAATGTTGCTTGGCTCTGTTACTTTGGTTCTATGTTACTTTGGTTCTGAGGAGGCACGGTACATCATGGCATGAGTGCTTAGAAGCGGAGGCCTATTTGCCTCATGGTGGCGGAAGCAGTGAAAGAGAAAGGGGCAGGGTCCCAATATGCCCTTAAAATTCCCTTCAAGGCTATGACCCCAATGACCTAAGTACCTCCCACAAGGCCTCACCTCTTAAAAGTTTCTACCACCTTCCAGGAGTGTATGTGCTGGAGACCAAGCCTTGGATATGGGCCTTTCAGGGATATTTTAGATCCAAACTCTAACAGGAGCCCATTGTCCATATCTAGCATCTTTGGCACATGGATTATAGTGACATGTGTTGAAATAACCACATTTTTTTTCTCTGCAAATCTAAATGGCACTAAAGAAAAGTATATTTATTTTTCCAATATGATTTTTGCTTGAGTTAACATGCAAAATCTATCATTCTTATGTCTCCTCTTGGAATTCATCCTATCCTAAAATACTATAATCCCCTACCTGATTCTTTCCATTTCCTCTATGGCCAGAATAGTGACCAATATCATTATTAACCTCACAGCATCTTTTCTGGGCACAAGAGGGAAATCAGAACTTGTGCTGAATCTCAGAGTGACCACGGAAGAAACCCACGTGGGCATGAACACCTCTCCTCAGAAGTGATATCAAGAGCAAGGCAGAAATACTCTTCTGAAAAATTTGGATGTGAACTTGAGAGATTCCACTTTATTCACATTAGGCATCATTTCTCGTGTAAATGAAATTCCTCTGAGGTGACAGTTTTTTGTGCTTGAATGAACATATGGGAAAGGGTGTATGGAACTGGAAAATGACCTAATACTCTTACCATTAATATTTTCATGGGGGCATGAACATAGCACCAGGGCTTATCTCATTGGACAATAAAGTGACAGGTGGTCTAACACTTCTTATAAGATGTTTCCTTCTGTTTCAACGTGGTACTTTTCCCTTCTAACCCTGGTGCATCAGTCTTTTATACTTAGGAATGCCAACACATAAAAAATGACATGAAAGTTGGAGATACAAGAAAAAACTGCCATTAAAATAATTGAAAAAAGTAAAAGAACTGGATCTACCATACAAAACCATTTTCTAATAAATTCAGTATTGCATTTTTGTGGGTCTTGGGGGCCAGCAATACAGGGGAATGAAAATGGAATAGTATGCATGTAAGCATTAAAGGGAAGAAGAGTCCTGAAAATTCCTCAGTGACGGAATGCGATTTAGGCTAAGACTTCCATACTTTATCCTCACAGGTCCTTTTCGTACCATGTATATAAGGATGTCTCTACAACTTGGTGCTTTTCAGGATCCTATGATTTTCTTTTTGCCCCTCAAATAATTTTTCATCATCACAGGCCTGAATAAATGACGTGCACGTGACGCACACCATCAGCTGAATTAGAATCAGGCTCTGCTCTGTTGATGAAGACAGCCAAAGGTTCATCAGGATAAGCAACTCATTGTTTCCTCGAGGGGAATTTTTGTATCCAACTCCAATTGTCTGTCTGAAAACACCTTCTATAGAGCTGCCTCCAGACCTCAAATGCACCATGAAAAAAATTCAATCTCCTTGACTATTGACAATCATGAATCAACTGCATATATATCTGTCAAAATGATGGTGTTTGACTATCTGAGTAAGAGGACAGGGAGGGGAGGGGAGAGTGAGAGAAATGTGGACTTAAATCGAGTCTGAAACCACACATACTTAGTAATTCTGGTAAAGGATAAATTCACATCAACTCATACATCTCTTTGGACACATGCACGAAATTCTCAAATCCAATTTCTTTTGAAAAGACAGTCTTCAATAAATTTTCTCAACCAAATGACTTTTTCAGTATTAAAAGAAACATCCAATTATCATTTACTTTGGAATGAAGGCTCTAGGCATGATCACATCCAGGGGAATGTGAACCAAAGATTTAAATATAAGCACAAGGTTTATCTGTTTTCCATGATTTATTCTATTTGGTAAATAATTTCTATTTATTACACATCAGTCCACTGCACTCTGCAAGCCTGATTGTAGTTCCTGTTAAGATTGTGGCCTGTGGTTTGACTGTCTTCACCAGGGAGTTAAAATGAATTTGTTCCTGATGTACATCACCAGCTAGATGACTGGGGCCACTTAATGATGGGTCTAGCAAAGCTTCCTGACAATCACACAGAATCATTCCATGACTTAAAAAGGCTTTCTGCCAGAAGCATCCCCAAAATGTTTACAAATATGGCCTCCAAAAAAAGTTCAACAACATGCAGACCTAATCACTCATCAGACTGTGGTGAAAGGTCCAGTTATTCTTGAAACAGGAGGAGGGAAGCTAAATGGATTACAGAGGGCTGGCTTTGTGTTTTCCCACCTTTCTCCTGGACCAATGCAATGAGATAGAGACTATGGATTGATTTGGAACACCATCTAGTGAAGGATTTGAGGAAGTGCATGAGCAAAGAAAGAAATCCCAAGCCAAATCCTGATTCATTTGGTTTAATGCTTCCCTTTAGACAATTTTAAATGGTTCTGAAAAGAATGAATTTTTAAGTGAAGAGAAAGTAAAACAGAATGACAGTGTGCACTTCAGCATAGACCAAAGTCAGCTAAATTATTCCACCTGCCTCTTGGGATGGAATGGTCAACTGAGTCTCTTAGCACTTTCCCATTGACTACAGGAAGAATGGAGTCAGCACAATTAATCCTCCTGCCAGAAAGTCTGCCTCTGGGACTGGCACCCAAGGGTTTGCAATGAATGATGCTTGGGCACCAGGTTTTTAAACATGCATCTACTAGCCATGGTGTTTTTCAGTTAAACAGTATACATGTAAGAGGCTTTAAGCATCAAAAAATTTAAAAATTTTCTAGAACTCAATAGCTTTTATCACCAGAAAATCAGTACCAACAGCACCTATTTCACAGCGTGCTGCACACAAAAAGCATTCAATATATATAACATCGCTCAATAACTAGAGGTGGCAGCTAGAATTTTTAACCTGGAAAGAAAGCTGAATATAATTCAACATTACATTTTGAATTCTTCTATATAAAACTATGTTCCCAACTTATTTATTTATTTTTTGAACTTCTCAACCCCACATTTCAAAGTCATATCCCTTGGGACACTGCTCTACGTGCTCTCGATATTGAATAGATGTTATACAATTGCCTCTAAACATCCCAGAGTAGAAGGAAAAGTCAAAGCAAAATAATAGCTAAACCCCAAGTTCAGTATTGTGGTACTTTTACTAGTAAATGTTTTGCCTTCATGCATCTTTTTCTGATTTTCAGAGAACCTCACCTCACCACTCCTGATTGGAAGCTTTTGCTTTGTAGATACTGCTCTTCAGTTGCATAGTCACCCTGCCATCTTGGCATGGCATCTAGCCTCTATGAATAACGGATTCCAGCCCATCTTTAGTAGAAGGAAATGCTGTACTTGCATTATTTATGTTGTTAGGTTTTCCTTTTTTAGGTCAATCAAGAAAGGCTATACCAGGTCTCAAAGTCTCATGTAGAGGTCACTGGGAGGACAGCCATGGCCTATCACCCCCTTGGTCTTCTTGCTGTAATCGGAAGACTCACCATAATGGTGAATGTAGCTCTAGCTTCCTCCTTCCAATCAATGACTAATTAGCCATCACTGTCCCTAACCAGCAACAAACAGGCCTACTTTTAGCAACAAGTGAGCATATCTTCAAGAAGCCAACACTTAAAACCAATTGGACCCACGTAGTGAAGGAAGAGTTTTCAAACATCTCACCTGTTTTCTCCTAATATTTCTTCGTAGTCCTTTAATAGGGCAGGAAGATGTTTGCCTGGCAATAAATTCTCAATCTGCTAGACAACACCTGAGAAGCACCTGAAGGTAGGCAGGTGCCTCTATTTAATGGTTTAGAACTCCTCAATCATTGCCATTTGTTCTACCTGTGCACCCAACATAGCAAGCCATTGAGGCACCCCAATACGAAGTGCTTAGAAGCAACAAATCACCGCTTTAGGAGTGAGGGATACCTGTAAACAACTATGATATGAAATTAAATGGGTTAAAAATCATAAAGGAAGAATAAAGTGTGATGGAGACCTAAGACATGGTATTCTATAGCCAATGATCAGGTGCAATGGAAAAGAGTGCTTTGGGCAGGAGATTTCGTAAAGACAAGGATCAGGTGATTTTGCTGACACTCAATCTTGTTTGCTTTATAGGCAATGTGTTATTTTTTCAGTTTAAAATACAGAAATTTGCAAGTAACTCCTGCTCCCCTTCTTCCTTCTCCAAAGCAAGTTAGAAAATATTTAGATGATCCCCACATAATGTCACTCCCAGTCCTGCTTTGACATACTTTCAAGAATGGAAGAGCAGGGGTTAAACTTACAGGAGTACATAACCTAGAGATGCTGGTTTGTTCAGGGGAGTCCTGATTGATGTGTGTTGCTCTGCTTTCACAATGAATAGCATCTCCTTCACTGTTGAAAGTGTCCTGAGTTAGGTAATACACTCTCTAGTCATCAGATATATATAAACAGTCTGGGTCTTATGAACAGTGCAAAAGGGCATTAGGTGGCCAAGTGGGCATGGCACGTTGATAGCTTCCTTTGGCACAGCTATCAATGCCAGCCTTCCTCTGCTTAGGGTTCCAAAATACTGGGTCTACCGAGATGCCCAAACATTCCAAAGGTGAGGCTGTATGAAATGTCAGTGTCCATCAAGAGAGTATCAACTGATGTTTTCAAATGATAGAAACATCTCCTGAATAAAAACTCCCATCTCTCCTTTCTTCCTTGCAGCCAATCTTTCAACAGGATTGCTACAACTAATCGCTAATACTGGCAACACACACACACACACACACACAAAATATACATATTCATATATGTAATTCATTCTGTGCTCTAGTATTACTTGATTTAAATTCACATCTTCTTCAGACTAGTTATTTTAAGCCTGACTCAGCGATCACTAATTCATTTGCCTGACTTCGGGACCTCTTTATTTACAGTGAACATTAGGCCATGGTAGAGCCTAGGCAAACTCTAAAGCAAATGCAAGGGAAGCTTATTTTGAGAAAGGAGGGCTATTTCATTGGCAAACTGAATACATCAAGCAGAGGGAAAAAAAAAAAAAGCCTCGAGATTGAGTGGTGACATCTTGGAATATAATCTAACATGAAATGTTCAAGAAATGACCCAAGAGATTGTCTGCACATACTTCCCATCCCCACATCTAATTTTTGCTAAAGATCTGTTCTATAGACAAGGAAATAGTTGCTAATGAGAAACTCGGTTAGATTTCTGTTGTGCTGGCGCCCCCCAAAGTCCTGACCAATTCCCTGCTCGCGGCTATCAGGGGAAACCCTTGATAAGTTTTGCACAGGTTTGTGTCCTTGACTGGTCACAGCAGTAGGATTAAATGGCAAAGTTAAATCTAGCTTCCCTCATCCCCCTCCCCAACCAATCACGTTCCCTCTCTTCCTAACAAGTGAATGGTAAAGGGTAATGAGGCAAAAAAAAAAAAAAAAAAAGATTTGCTGATAGGTGTCTGAATAAGATCGGACAAGATTCTGAAATTAAACCCAGCAGGCAGAACACTTCCAGAGGCCACCCAGGCCCATCTGCTGAAACCTATGTCATTAAAGCCCTGTTGTGGTTTCTCATTCCACACACACAGAAGCACCTGGCTGAGTACTTCACTGAGAAACTTGAGCAGAAGATGCAGAGCTGATGTGGTGCTGTTCATCAGGTTTGCTCAGATGGTTTCAGGGTTATCACAACAGCTTTCTCTGCTTTTAAATTTAAGGGAGGCCAGATTCACAAACCCAGTACCAACACCAGCTGGCATGAAAGGAAACTTCACTTCCATTTCTGCCTTTGACAGTTGTAAGGTACAGTTTAAGCACAAAGCCTATTTAAGTGGTGCCCTTTGCATGGAGGTCTAGAAACGGGTGGTGAAAGATGATAGGAATCACAGTCTGTGCCACAGCCAATCCCAGCTTTTAAATAGTGCCCTGCATATTGCAATCTCACAGTTATAACAATTACATTTATGATTGCCCTAGACTTAAGGATGATATGGGACATTGTTTGGTTGTTTAAAGCACCGACACTTGGAAACCCAGTCTCAAGGAATCAGAAGTGACTGCTTCCAAGTCCTTTCTCTCTTGACCCTTAAACATCTGATGGTTATAAGAAAATGGTCCTGAGAGCAGAGTCTAAAGCAGGAGGACAATAGCAGAAGGAGCAGAGTCATTGCTGCAGAGAAACCCTGTCTCTAAGTTCATTAGTTCAGAGTGTCAGAGTTCAAAGAGTTGTCAACATTTGACAGATGCTAATGATGTGTTGAAACAATTTGGACTATGGGAAGACATTAAAGAGATTGTTCTATTGAAGGATGGTTGCTTCTCAAATTCTTAAAAAAAAAAAATTCCAAACATGGGTGGATGGATGTCAAACCAGTGTGTGACAACACACTGGTGGGATTCCTGGGTTTGGCAACATGATCACCCTCACCAACTTCAATCCGCTTTGAACACTCCACCATCTGTACATACTGAAGTATTAAATTCTAAGCCTAATCGGATCCCTAAAGGAGAGTCACGATAGGCATCTTTTAAATCAACTTCTCTTTAAAAACAGAATATCCTCACTGCCAATAAACAAATGCAATGTTTTCTCATTCTGGTGAGAGTGATTTACTGCCATGGTGACTTCAGTCTTCTAGGTAACCTTGTGAAATATTAACCACACTCTAAGGACCCCACCCATGACTGCCTGCAAGTGGAAAGAAATTGCCTTCAATTACACGAATGAAGACAGTTCCAATTTATATTACAGGTTCTATACATAACAGCATTTTTTTCCTCTGACATATTCTTTTAACTTAGAAATCCTTCCTCAAAAGATGTATTTTGAATCCTAGTTCCAAAAACATCTTTATAAATATCAGTGACAGCTCTGTGTATAATCCTTATTTGGTCTATTTATCTTGATAATTGGGATTTTTGCTTATTTTTTATATTAATATTTTCTTCATTTTTCCTTTTAGAGAAAACAGAATATGATTCCTGTGTTAATCAGTTTTCTGTCACTGAGAAAATCAACTTAGAGGAGGAAAGATTTATTTTGGCTCATGGTTTTAAATGTTTCAGTCCAAGGGAACTTGGCTCCATTGATTCTAGTCGTGTGTTGAAGGAGAACATTATGGTGGAAGGGTATGGTGAAATAGAGCTCTTATCTCATGGCAGTGAGGAAGCAGGGAAGGGGACAGGGACAAGATACAGACCCCAAGGGCATGCCCACAAGGACTTACTCCCTTCAACTCGTCCCACCTCCTACAGAGTCCACCATCTCCCAATAGTGTATTCAGCTATGAATCCATCAATGGATTAACCCACTGATGAGGTCAGAGCATTCATGATCACTTCCCCAAACCCCACCTCTGAACCTTGGTGCAATGGGAACCAATACTTCTACACATGAGCCTCTGCAAAACAGTTTAGATTCAAACTAGAGCAATTCTTTCTTGTCATTTTCTTTTCAATCAAAAAAATAAACCAAATTATTTCTGTTAAGGAAAAACAGTTTCTTACAAAAGGGTGGTTAATGGAAAACTTTCTCCCACGTGACTGTTTGTTCTTCCAACAAAACAACCAAAGACCGATAGACCTTAGAGAATAAAGTACTTGTTCTTTTTCTGAGCCATACTTAAATTTGCTCTCTTCACCCTGTCCTTATTTGTGCGTGAGACTTACAGGGGATCCCAACTGACATTTGGGTAATGATAGAAAGAAACCAAGGTGAATCCAATAGCCTTGATATAAACCACCATTAAAAAACAAAAACAAAACAAAAAAAAACTACTGGAATCTCACTTCTTAACTGTTAAACCTGTAAAGACATGTGTTCCCCTATATGCTTTATCTAATTCATAAACTGCAAGAAAACTGGCTAGCTTCCTTGTACACTTAAGTCCCTTCATGAGGTTCCCCATGCAGCACCTTCATTGTAGTGGATGCTGTGAAGAATATAACTAGACCCATGACTAACCAGAGAAGAGGAAGCGTTTGTTAAGAAAAACAACCCCATTCTGTAAAGAGCACACCAAAAGTCACAACACCCCCGAATTTCCCTAGGAGGACTGAAGGCCACTTCCATTACTAATTTTATTCTATATTTTCTACTTTCAAATGATAAACTCAATTAGGGACAGACTTTTCTGAAAAGTACCTGTTTGCTAATGTGGCTTCCAAATGAGTACAGATCTTTTTTAATCAAAAGAGAGAAAGAGGTATCTTGGCTTTCCTTGAAAGGATGATTCCATCCTTTCCTTTCTCTTCATGGCTATAAGTCCAGAGTATTATGAGATGTGGAAAGACTACAAATTTATCTTTATCAAGATTTATAAAGAGAGACTCATATAATGTCTTTTTGGGGAGTGGGGATAGTAATGGTGTCCAACTGATGAAATAAAAATTGCCTTGTAATAATATCTTCTAGATTCCTTCAGGAAAGAAAAAGGAGTGTGTTGTGACTATGTTTCAGAGTGTATTCATGATGAGCATGAGGAAGCGTCAGTCCTAAAGAAATATGGAAAAGGACAGTCCCATGGGAATGCAAGTGACAAGTGCTTGAATTTATGGGAACCTGCTGCATTGTGGAAATGGGGTCCAGATTCCATAACTAAGCCAAGAGATGATGAAGAGTGCATTACCTCAATGGTTAAATATTTAAGTTTCGTGGAGTGGAAGATATTTGACTAAAAATGAGCCAAGAATACAAAATTTTTTAAAAAAAAACTGCCTCTGAAATTATACTGCAGACATAAAATCTCAACTGCCCGAGAGCTCCAGTTTTTTTAAAAGCCATGGCTGACAGAGCAAATTAAGCAGCGAGATGTTTACTATGTTTAACAGAGATAAACTGGCAAACAGAGAAGACATAATTACCCAGTATGTTTTTCTCAAAATGAATCTTCACTCTGTGCTACGAGGGGACAGGAACTGTGGGGCACTGGTTTCTTTTCTTTTTTTAATGCCTTTCTGAAAAATAGTCTCTCACATGCTGGAGAAGGATTTGTAAACATTTCCAGTAACTCATAAAATGCTAACTACTGAAAAAGGAAGAAACTTCCATAGAGACAGCAGAGCCAAGGGAATCACTCAGAATCACTGCATCACCGACAAAGGTTCTGGAAGAGGATACTGTTTGATCTAGCAAGATAACCAGAATATGATCCCTTGTACCAAGAACCAACCTTTACTGTAATTATACCCCAACCATGTTGGTCATGTATACAATAGGAGATAATTATTGGCCTGAAGAGACATAAATAGAAGTTTACCTAATAAAATTATCAGCCTAATTCATTAGGGAATCTGGATTCTTTTTCTTGTTATTAAACAGCAAGGATAAAAGAACAGAGTTCCACACCAGATCTTGGAAGAAGATAATATTAGAAAAAAATTTCAGAACATCTGTATAATAAAACTTTCATAAGCAAAAATTCATTTAAGGCAGCTCTAGAATCAATACAAAAGTGATTATTCACACAGTTGTTATTCATAATATATACATATATATTAAAGCATTATTAAAATTAGGCTGATCTATATTTTTAATATGTACTAACCTAAGGGATAGGTAAAGGTTCTTCCTCTCCTTAGGGCCTCTTCTCTGAGGGCTACCTCCTCTAAGATAGGAAACCATCCCTTTCTTTCTCTAAGGTGTGGTAATTTTATAGAATATGCACTTGGGGCATGGAGGTAGTGTTATAGTTATTCATATGTGTATATGCTTGTTTCTATGCCCCCTTTGACTCTAAGTTCATTGAGGATAAGGACTCTCCTGGAACAGTGCCTGACATACTGCAGATGATCAAAGGTTGAATGTTTTCTATCATACATGGAAGATAGCCAAAATAAGGAAAAGAGTGGGGGACCCCATGAAAATAGAAGGCAGATCAGTGGAGCAGAGGAAGGGGATTGAGGAGGACAGAGGAGTGACAGAAAAAGGGAGGAACTGCAGAATGAAACTGACCAAATTGTGCTGTGTACATATATGAATATATCATGTGAATTTCAAATTTATGAATGTCTACAAAGCACTAATTTAAAAAATATAAATAACTCAAAAAACTCAACACCAAAAAAAAATCAATAAATGGGCAAAGGAACTGAACAGGCACTTTATGGAAGAAATATGAATGGCCAACAAACATGAAAAAATGTTCAACATCTCTAGCAATTAGAGAAATTCAAGTTAAAAACTACACCAAAATTCCATCTCACTCTAGTCAGAATGGCAATTATCAAGAATACAAGTAACAGTAAATGTTGGTGAGATGTGGGAAAAGTGTACACTCATACATTGCTGGTGAGACTACAGATTGGTATAACCACTCTTTTTGAAGAATCTCAAAAAACTAGGAATGGAACTGCTATTTGACCCAGTTATCCCACTGCTTGGTATATATCCAGAGTTAAAATCAGCATACTACAGTGATGCAGCCACATCAATGTTTATAGCAGCTTAATTCACAATAACTAAGCTATGGAACCAATCTAGGTGCCCTTCAAAAGATGAATGGATAAATAAAATGTGGTATATACGCACAATGGAATAATACTCAAGCATAAAGAAGAATGAACTTATGGCTTTTGCCAGGAAATGGATGGATCTGTAGATTACCATGCTAAGTGAAACAAGCCAATCCCCCAAAACCAAAGGTCAAACGTTTTTTCCAATATGTGGGTGCTAGCAAACAACAAAGGGCAGGGAAATATAAGAGCTCAGAGGATTAGACAAAGGGAATAAAGGGAAGGGAGGGAATACAGGAATAGAAAAGACAGTGGAATGAATCCGAAATAACTTTCCTACGTCCATACATGAATACACAACCAGTGAAACTCCACACCAGGTACAACCACAAGAATGGGATCCTACATCAAATAAGTTATATCCCTTGTATATATAATATGTCAAAATACACTTTATATCATGTATAGCTAAAAAGAATGAAAAAAAAAAGCCTATAAATAAAAAGAAGTAAGACTAGTAGAGTAGAGGAAGAGGAAGAGGAACAGAGGAAGGAAGCAGAGAGGGAAAGGGGAAGTACTGGGGATTCAAGTGGAGCAAATTATATTCCATGTACATATGATTATGCCAAAATGAACATAACATATAATTATGTATAACTCTAATGCACTAATAAAAACATGAAAAGAAAAATACTTATTAAATAAATAGGTGAATGAAATTAAAAATAAATGTTCTGAAATGTGTGTCATGATGGAAAAGGATTTAAACAGGTGCCAAAACACTCTCTTTTTTTCCTGGAAGCTGCAAAATTAAATTTAAGTCCTGCCTCTACTGAACTCTGAGTTACTCAACTGACCTAGGCCACAGTTTCCTCATATGTAAGGTAGGAATGATATTAAGAATGAAACTGACTTTACCAGATTCTTATACAAGCTAAGTGAAATCGTGGATGTGGGAATATTTGTCAAACCACACGTTATTAAGGAAGTTGTCTTTGTAGTAGAATGATTGCAAATCTAGTACCGATTGCTCTTATACCACTTCAGCAATATGGTTTCGAAGTTCTTCCCATCAAGAGATGGGGTCTATTCTTCTACTTCACCTCCTCTCCAAGTTTGGCTGGTCTTGCCACTTGCTGTGGTCCACAGAAAACATCAGAAGTGATAGAATGATCATTCTGAGCCTAGGCTTCAAGAAGTATTGCAAATACCGATTTGCTCTCTTGAAACCCTACCACTGCCAAGAGAATAAGCCTGGATTATCTTATGGAGGTTGAGACATGACATGGAGGTGCTCATTCATCCCAGCTGAGCCAATCCTAGTTCGGCCTAGAGGAGCAAACCCACCAAGATCAGCAGAGATGCCACCTGCCCCTACAGCTGAGTACGACTATAGTGTTAGAATAGCCAAGGCCAGAAGGGTCACCCAGAAGATCTTTTCATTCATGAGGAGTAATAAAAGCTTATGATTTTAAACCACTAGAATTGGGGGTTGGGGTGGATTTTGGTAGCAATAGCTAATAGATACAGCAGTTTCTTCCTCAACAAGAATTCTTGAGAACATACCCAGAAAGGAGATGTAATGGGCAGGAAGCACATGAATCTCAAGAACCAGTGACTGCTATATGCTGCACCTTTCCCCTAGGCTTTCTGCAGCATTTCCAGGGTGGTTTTGGCCACAACTCCCAGCTGGCCTCAGTACTAGGGCTTCTGATCTCAGCAGAACATGCCCTTAATTCACAGAACACGATGTGAATGACTGAACTTCTGTTTCCAAGATGCAATCTAAAAAGAAAACAAGAAATGGCTTCTTGGACACTATCAAATCTCTCTTTAAGCATGCCACCCTTTTTAAATATAGCTTCTGAAACCAACCTACCCTGTCTGACATTTAAAAATCAGCTGATACAAGAAAGCAGAAAAGTATGAGTTAGCAAAAGTGGAAAATGGAACAGATCAGAAGCTAGATCATCAGAAGCCTATAAAAATCACAAATGCACAGGAAAATTCTCATGGAAAGTGGAAAGAGAATTAAAACAGAGACCTGTCAAAGTGATTTTTATGAGCGAATGTACACTTGCTCACAGAATTCTGACCATGTACAGCCAAGGCTAATGAAATGCCGCTAGTGAATATTCTGAAGATAATTACAGACCCATGGATTAGTGGATTTCTGCTTCATATTTGATTTTTGTTTATTTCCTGGTGCATAAACCCTCCCACAGAATATGCATAAGCATAAGAGGAAGGCTTAGAACTCCAACCATCATTTCTCACAGTAAGTAGATTAGATTTATAGGGTTACAAGAATGTGAAGCAATTCTATAACTTGTACAAATATATTCCATCCCTTGCTTAAAGGGTTCTTTTTTGAGAGTCTATCTTCTCCAATCCCAGACTTTCCTCTTCTTTCTTACCAGAAGACATTACCAGCAAAGTTGCTCAGACAAGTTAGCAAAAAATTAAGAAACATATTTGCTTTAAGAAAGCAAGGCTGGTATCCAGCAATAAATAATAAGTGCAGCTCCCATTGCTGTAAATAGGTACTTTCTAAGATCTGATGCAAATGCCACCCTTCCAATAAGGTCTTCCCTGAGAGTCCAGTGGAAGACTCCAGGGAATGATTCAGCATCTATCCAGTCTCCTTCCAAATCTCTTCCTATACAGAATTACACATTCACAAAACTGTCATGCAGCTCAGGAGTCTGATGTGATTGAGAGTTAGCTGACGGGGTGCACTTACACAAGCCATAATTTCTGAATTGAGTTAAGTGGAAGAAAGAAGAGTCATTGTGACAGGAATCCATTTTTGACAGTGCGTCTCATGGTAGAGGTGGCCAGCTCTAAGACTGTCATGTATTGCAGCAGAGGTATAGTCCAACAAGCCACGTCAGATTAGGGCAGAGGTAGCAGCTCCCTGAGTAGTCCGTTTTGATGCATGACCTTGAGACATTGCCCTTTTTAGCTTTTTAATGATTCTGTAAGTCTTTAATTCCATATATATCGCTTTCTTCCCACATTAACTGGAGTACATTCTAGTCTTTGCCTTGGATCTCTAAGAAGTAACTAAGTAGAATTCCTCTTGTCCTCCTTTCCATACCTAAAGTACTTTGTTCCTGCCCATAATTCTTGTAGCACTTGACTTTTTATTTTAGTAACTTTTAGGCATATTTTAATCTCTTCCTCAAGTTGGAAGCTTTATGGAAGACACTATGTCATTCTCATCTTTGATTTTTCCTGTAGTATTTGGCAGAGTGCTTGGCACAATGTACTTACTGAGTTGAACTGAGATAAGTTCTCATAGCCTGATTTTGAATTGTCATGTGGTTTTTTATGATTCCATATTCTGTATCTTAAATTATGCTTACACTGCATCTTTAGTTGTGGCAGATTCAGTTACTCTTTAGAAATATTTATCCTCACTTCTTCACTTTCATGATAGTAATATATTTTGTGGCTCCATCAACACTGGACTTGACAATATGACTGTTTTTCCACTAACACTGGGGCATATTAAAAGGTATTCACTACCTTTTAATATCAAGCTCAGTTCTGTGATGTGCTTTGGTCAATCAGATATTAGCAGGAATGGTAAGACAGAGAGACTCTTGAAAGGTTCTTGCCTCTCTGTTATTGCCATAAAACATGTTGCAGATAGCCACAGGTTCAAGAACAAAAGAAAAAAGACTCATATCCCGAGGTGGGTCCAGTCTGAAAAAACCACTCAACATTTCCTCTTCCCTATAGGCAATATATGCTTAAAGTTTGTGATGGTTTGTTTTGCAGTATCATTGTGGCAATAAGTCATGTTTCTGGGAAGACAAAAGAAATTCTCTCTTTCAAAGATTATATGAATTAGAAAGAGCAGGCACAGCCTCATATGAAATTTAAAACTCCCCTCTAATTCATCTCTTTCTCTTGACACCCCTCTTCTATCTTGAGACAACTCTCTAATTTCCATAGAAATACATAATGCTCATGGCCCATCCATTTTCTCACTTTATCTTAACACTCTGCAACTTAGCAACAGATGTGACTCAAGAATTTTGCTTCTTGTTATTAAAACTCTTCTTTCCTTTGAATAAGTATCATTTTCAGGGACTTGAGTCACTTTCTGTGGAAAATTCCCCAAACTCTATCCCCAGTCCTAAATTTTTCCTTGTGTCCTAACCACTGAATTCTCTCTACCATCAGACTCTCTGACTGGCGTTCTTCCTAATGTAGCCTACACAGAATGCCCTAAACCACATTCTGCAACGTCTTCTTCCGACTTACCCTTCCGTTACCTCTTTCTTTTATTGACCATCTTCCAGGTCAACCATATACAAAATATCTGTAACCAATTGTTATCTTCCTCTCACTAAATCACACATGGTTAATAACTACCAAACATCTTGCAGTTGAAATCGCTGTGGTTTTCAGCACCCAAAGAGGACTCATTTAGGATAGTGGTGCTTTCAAGTTAAGGGAATACCATTTGGAATAATTTTTGGAAAGTGACTTTGGTATGCGAGTCTGCCCTGAATGCATTCTCTAATTTCAGAACTGCTATTATAAACAATTTTTTAAAAATTGGGAGCAGGGTGGTGATGGACAGATGGCAGAGGCTTACCTACACCAATAAAAAAGATTGTGGGTAATCATTTGATGGGGGAGAGAGGACATAGGGCAATGGCAGCCATTCCCATTTGGGTTAGCAAAATTAAAGGCTGATTTCCTGTGCCGCCCTATTCAAAAATCCATGGCTAATAAAAAATGTGAGCAATATTAATTCAAACTAGTAAAACAGGGATTAAAACTTACCACGCAGAACACAGCCCATAAAAATATTTTGCAACTATTTTCTTCCATTCAAAAAAGGATAGAACACTATCAGTTTTCACATAGGCATTTAATGAAGGACCTCTGAAGAGAACTTGGATATAAATTTTGAATAGTACGATTTATTTACTCATTTAATAAAGTCCCAGTCTTCCCCTAAATCTGCCTAAATTTCTCACCCATTGTACATTATTGAGAGATGTTCTATCACAGATAGCAATGAGAATTCTGAGCAGAGCCTCTAGGGAACAGGCAGCTAGAGCCTATCAGAGTTCCTTACCCAGCTGCTGAGATAAAATTGACTCAGAGAATATTTATTTGGTGAATTGCAGACATGAACAACAAGTTTACTGAATTTATGTGGGGTTTATTGACAAAACAAGAGGCTAAGCCTTCTTCCTGGCCCCCAATGTCAGCACACGCGCGCGCGCGCGCGCACACACACACACACACACACACACATACTTATTTTCACATTCCATTACCTACACAACCTGGGGTTTTATATGTTTATTTTTACTGCATGGTGTCTTTTATCTCCTGTTCTAGATAAGCTTTGGTTTGTGTGTGCAAAAGAAAACCAGAAACTGGGTAAGGGTAATCCCCCCACCCTCACTCTGTGTCTGGCCCTTCTTGTTTTTTACCCAACAAGTTTTAAGCCTGCACCAAACTTTACCCAGTTGAAAATATCAAGACTTAGCAGACCACAGTGATCCAAAGGGGACTGGCATGAGATTTTTAAAGGTGTCTGTGTGCAAGGGAATGGGCAGAGAAAATGACTTTTCTATACCAGCAGTTAGGTCACAAAATCATACGGAGCACTGTCCTCGCAATAGCACACACCCTCCCCTCAACATCACCACCGATTATGGTCAAAACGGCAGTTAATAGTTTTAAAGTCAATGCTGAAAAGGTGGCATCCATTGAATGTGCTGTATGTCACCTGACATTCAATATGAAGTGGTATACATGCGCATGCGGCTGTGTATTACACATCTGCAGGAATGAGGGAGGATGGGGCGAGGGGGCCAGTGAGATTCTAAGAAAAGGAAGCACCTGAAAGTAAGGTGCACAGATCCCAGCAATCTGAAAGAATCTCAGGTGACCTGGGCAGGTAAAATGTGTGCCTCTAGGAGGGGCAAAGTCGTTATTGCCAAATGCCCCTCCTTCCCTGCTTAGGAGCTTGCACTTGACAGAGAAAGCACTGAAAAGTTCTTCAGACCACGAGACAAAATGATTCCATGGCTGATTATACATGGTCCTCTAACAGCCGGGAAAGAGAGGCCTGGAGTAGAGGCAGTGCTAGAACCAATTGGATCAGGTGGAGATGGTTTGTGATAGTTTTTACCCTGCACTTCAATATAAGAGTCCTTGGAAGGACTATGCTTAAAGTTTTCATGGGATTTCTTCTGAACTGCCACTATATTAAAAAATACACAACACATACCCGAGGTCTATTCAATAGACTGACCAAAAATCAAAACCTGAAATTTTTAAAAAGGTCTTTTCATGAGCTTATGAGCCATTTTTATTTAACACACTTTCTACCCTTTGATTTCTACTAAAAATCTGCATGTACAAATACATGTAACTGTACACACATTCAAAATACATATGCAATTAAATATGCATACATGTCTATAAATGTATATATGCTTACATGTACACATATGAATATATGAAATATTTTATATGTAAAAATCTTTAGTCAGAGTGAACTAAATCTTTAGTCAGACTAAAATCTTAAGTCAAAGATTTAGTCAATCTTTTGACCAGAGTGAAGTGATGTGAAGAAATCAGAAGGTATCAGGAAATTTATTTTTTAAATGGTGAAGATTTGGTTATCTATGTTTAGAAAATGTAAGTTCAGTAATGTAAAAACAAATACATTCTCATTGATTTTTTTTCCTTTATAACAAAAAGAACCAAAATTTCATAGGCTATTCTTATTAAACTAAACTTTAAACCTCTAAATAAAGATGAATAGGATATAAAATATTTTTCACTATTAATTTTATGACAATAGCATGGAAAATATTAATATGATAAATATTTTATAAAGTAAATTTATATTTAGTACATAAATTTATATATCACATTTATATTTGATATATTCATATTTATTTTTAATGAAGTTACCAGAGAAGCAATTATATACTTACTCTTTATACCAAAAAACAATCAAAAATTAAACTGCTTTAAGCAATTTTCAAAATTTAACTCCCTTAAATAATAACTGAGGATATGAAGGATATAATTCTTAATAGAATTATGAGAATTCAGTTCCAAGGTATTTTCTCTGCTCAAACTATAAGAAGATACACAGTAGAAACTAATTTCTAAGACATGATTTGATAGATTCTGGTGTTTAGACTAAAACAAATCATAACTTGGTTTTGCAATATTTCTGTCAGATTACACTTGCCTGAGTGTAAGAAAATAAAACGGCAGTACAGCTGCATCTCACACTGAAAACCAGCTTCTGCACAAACTGAAGGAGAGACATTTCACGTAGTTAATTTCCTGTCTTTTCTGTTAGGTTTTGTAAAACCTCAGCCCTTAGTTACCACTTTTCTAAGCCCCTTGATGAGCACTTTATTAGAAAATATTGTGAGAAGAGGGATGTGACCCAGGCATCTGGAAGAGTGAGTGGCCCTTATTAGGCATTCAATGCATGTGTGTGTGTGTGTGTGTGTGTGTGTCTCCACACACACAGAGATTCAAATGAGAGTTCTGTCTCTCTGACCATCTCTTTGTCAGCTCCATGCCAGAGGTGATGAGCACTGACTTCACTGGCCCTGTTCTGCTCCACTTCAGAACCACCTAGACAATTGGCTCCCCCAAGACGAACTATAGACAGTCCCCATACTGAGTTAAGCGTGGGATAATACAGTTGATTAGCACAAACTCTGCTGCTTGTTTTAATGCTCTGCTGGCATCATCTGGAAATTCTGGATTATTTTGGTGCAGGGGGGTCTGTTTTTTATTTTGCTCTGAGCTTTGTGCTAGGCAGTCTTGCGAGACTCAAGCTCACTATGGTTAACCCCAGGGTGGGGCATGCTCCGAGGGTCTTCATCTCCCCTTCCATCAGCAGCACCATTCATACAAATGAGTGGATCTTTGTTGAGAGTAGAGGGATTACTGTATATTACCCCTGTGCTAATTTGCTCTTCTGGGTAATTTTTCATCGCTTGTTTCTTGTGTCTAGTTCTTCACCATCTTTTCAACGCCCCCCCCCAAATGTTGCTATATTAGGGGCCAATTCAGGGGGAGCAAATGTGTCACAGCAGTTTGTGGGAAGGGTGAAAACACCCAGGTGTCAGATATATTCCTGGGCAAGCCAAGGGCTGACAGTCTATTTTGAGGTATGGTCAGACATACAAGTGCCTTATATACTAGGAAGAAAGTTACAAGTGGTATCAAGTGTATGGGTATACATATGTGTGTATGTGTGTTTATGTGTGTGTGTGTGTGTGTGTGTGTGTGTGGCCTCCAGGAAAAGATGAATATTAGATAAGCATTAAAGAAGAAGGAGATGGGAGGATAGAAAAGCAAAACACCAGGGAACAAAGGGAACAATGTGAGCAGATGCAAGAAGGCAAGAAGACCAACAATCACACCCATCACTTTAGATTTTAAAGTTTCTGATTAGGGAGACACAGTCAATAAGGTCTAGGCATATATTTCCAAATCCCAAAACATCTGAAATTTGAAATACTTCTGGTCCAAAGCATTTTGGATAAAGAATATTCAAGTTGCCCTGTGATTTTATGTTTGAGGAAACTGAGGCATGGGGTGGTAAGGTGCTCTGCCAAAGGCTGCACCACAAAGAAGTAGAGAAACCAGGATTTGAACTTGGATTTTCCTAATGGCCAAGTCTGGGTGTTTGACAACAGTGGCATACTGGTTTTCTAAATAAAGACAAGAGCAGGTGACTCAGTTGGCTAGAGTGCAGGCGACAGGATGAGAATTAGCGGGGGACAGGTGAGGGAGTTTATTGAATGAGATCAGTTCCTGAATGGTTATGGACTCGTTCCTATGGGGCCAAGGGGAAACATGAGGGAGTGATCTTAAGATCAGGGTTGCATTTAGGAGATCTATCATTGCCCTGGTGCACAAGGCACTTTGGAGAGGGACAGGAAAAGAGAGAAGAAGATACCTGAGGCTTCTAAAGTCCTACAAAGGGGAGGCAACAGGATCCATAAGAATGAGAACTCATGTTTATCCAGAATTTACTCTGCCCTAGGCACTGTACCAAGCATTTGCTGCCATTCAATCCCCATTAGAATACTACAAGACAGATACTTGTACTTTCTCCATATTATTGATGAGAACTTAATGGAGGCATAGAAAGTTTAAGTAACTTATCCATCATGTCCCCGTCACACAACCAATGAGTGACAGAGACATTACATTTAAAGATCTTAAGATCTCTTTTTAACTAAAAAAAGAAACGAAGGAAGGAAGGAAGGAAGGAAGGATGGATGGATGGAAGGAAGAAAAGGAATAGGTTCTAAAACACATTTAAAATGAAAATATACATATCATATTAAAGAATGCTATTTTTCAAAAGAGCCAGGAGAATAGTTTTAGCAGATTTGAGAACATATTATAAAGCAATACCATTTAAAATCTTTGGTTCCTGGCACCAAAACAGGAACACAGATCAATAGAACAGATTGGAAAATCCAGAAATAGAATAGCATTTTAAAAAAATGTAACACTTGATAACACAAACTTCTCATAATAAAAATATCAGGAACAATTACTTAATAAACTAAATTAGAATAACTGGAAAATAATTTGGGGAAATAACCAGGTGAGACGGGTACTTGGCAAGGTAAACAAAAATCTCCCCTATCTGGATTAAGGAGTTAAGTACAAAAAAATTGAATGACAGAAAAATCAGCAGGAGATGGAATAGAATATTTATCAGATTTGTGAAAGAACAGTAACTTCAGCTTTGAAGCAGCGGAATAAATCATGAAGGGAAAGACTGACAGATTTGAATACATGAAAAATTTAAAACTTCTGTACAATGAAAAAACAGTAAGACTAAAATAAAAAGGACATGATTCTGAGGGCAGTATTTGCATTCCACGTGACAAACAAAGCTTTAAAACCCAAAGGATACATACCTTCATTCGAATGTATAAGGAAAACAACAGAGCTCAAAATATGAAATGTAAAATGTGAAAAAAACACAATCAGTAAAGAAAAAAAAAAAAAAAAAAGAAGAAATGTGTTCAGCCCAACAATGATCAATACAAATACAACGCAAGTAAAGCAAACTTAAGCTAGAATTTTTCATGGTTAAATGGAATCCTGTCATCTCTCCTTATTGGAGGTATTGTAATAGATACAATCTTCTTAAGAATTAGTAACATGTAGGCATAATCAGACTCAAAATCACACTGGTTTTCATAATCAGCAATTACACTTTGAGCACATTATGTTCTGGAATAATAAAAAAAAAAGATGTGAGCACGAAGATGTTCACCCCCTGTTGTTTATAATGGCAACATACGGGGGGTATCTGAGCACCCACAACTGCTACAGGAACAACTTGAGACGCTGTAACGGACTGTTGGGTGAGAGGGTTCTGTCCAGTGGGATGGAGCAGGAGACAGTGATGTGTCTGGAGGGAAATAACATGAAAGGGAAATCATATAATTCTGTCCTCTGTTAAAGCCCACGCATGCTTATCGATGGAGGGGAGTAATATGTTGGAGGGAAATCAGAGTGAAACTTTGAGAAAGAGAGGAAGGGAGAGAAGAAAGGAGGGTAGGAGTGGGGAGAGTAGGAGATGGCTGCTGGAACGAGGTCCTGAGCAGAAGCTGGCGCCAAAGGCAAGCATGGGAAAGTGGCCTGTGGAGATAAGGACATGACTGCCTAGGAGAAAAAGATGAAAGAAAAACAAAAAAACATTCAAAGTGAATGTGCAATTCAATCCTTGGAGAATTTCTTGTTTTAAAAAAACTTTTACATGTTGATGGACCTTATTTTATTCATTTATTTATATGCAGTGCAGAGAATGGAACCCAGTGCCTCACACATGCTAAGCAAGTGCTCTACCCTTGGGCCACGACCCCAGTCCCTTGGGGAATTTCTTACTGGGGTGAGCCCTTCTGGTTCTGAGGATTGTGCTGTCTGACAGCTGAGATGCTGTCATTCTGTCACATTGTAACTGCATTTTTTGGGTGGGCATCCACTCTTGTCAGTTCCCAGCTATGAAAGGAGCAATGAGCAGAAGTGCCACCAGGGGGCAGGTTTGGTACTGGCAAAGAAACTTCAAAGCTATGGGAAAAAAAAAAAATTTAAAAAAGCAGCTTTTTTTCCCCTTTCTTTCAGCACAGGGTCCATTCCTTATTTTGCAACAATAAATACTGCATCAAGTCCAGAGCAATTTCCTTAATGGTTGTGCTGTGGGTATGAATTTTGTTCCATAAACTCAGGTGTGCAAGAAATGTCACCATACTTTATTTCCTTTAAATAAAATTAAATCCAGCCTCAACCCTCTGTCCTACCAGGCCAGGTTGAAAGTCAACCTCTGTCATGATTATGAGTCCCACAGTGCCAAGGGGTCTTGCAAAGGTTACAGACTCATAGCCAATGCTAACGTTTAGATTGTTGGTCCATCCTTGTTACCGCTGAAACAGGATCTGAATAAACATGACTTCCTGGCACACTGTGGCTGTGTTGTGTCATTGCCAGTCAAAGATATGGGTAGAAGTTCCAGTGTCTCAGATACAGGGCTGGGGGCAAGCACCTCCTCAGAGCTCCCAATGCAGGGAAGATGGGATGACCCCCACCTGTTGAGAACTTGCCTCCTGCACTCCTCCTTCAGCGTAAGGGGAATTTCTCCTCCCTCCCTTGGTCCCCTCTTTTTGCCTTGTCCTCTATGCTACCTTCACAGGTCAGCTTAGGCTTTGAGAAAATGCAGGAAAAGGGAAGACTCCAGGCCAGGCAAGCCTTAGGAGGGGCATGAAGCCCAGAAGCCCTATCTCTTTCTGAGGATGGAAAAAGGAGAAAGCACAAGAATGGAAATGCATCTATATATCTTAACTGTGCTGTCACCTTTGCTGCAAGGTCACGGTCCTGAAAACACCCTCTTTCAGGTCTGACAGCAGGTGACAGTTTTCTCTTTCTGCAGAGGACACAGAGCTCAGGTGCCCCTTAGAGGAGGAAGACAAAAAGACACACCCTCATCTCTAGGAGCTTCCAGGGACACATCATGGAGAGAAATAATTGAGGAACAATGAATTTAGGTGAAATTTATAAACCAAAAGCTGGAAAGCCAGATCCCACTGACAAATGTATAAATTAAAAAAAAAATATTGCCAACATTTGAAATATCAAAATCAAAAGACAGTTCATGTAGAACTGGCAACCCAGGCCCTCATTCCCATATGGCAGTCATTACCAGGAGCTGTGTAGAGCTTGCTCCCTTTACTTGGGGCCAGTGTCTTCCAGTTTGCCACAATCCCCACTACTCCCTACTGTATTATATCCAATCTACCTCCCTCATTGATTCAACTTGTCCAGCTTCTATGGAAATGTGAATTTGCAACTCCTGACTGAATAAACTAAATGACACTACACTCAGGGACACAGTGGTAAGTGATACATGAGCATTTAATTAAGTCTCAACATTTCCTCAATACTCACCACTCTGTTATATTTGAAAATTCAGAATTATTTCAGTTGAACTTTATGATGTGAATAGAGTTAAGAAACTGAAGACTGAAATGCAGTTAACATGCAAATGCTATATACAAGGCCAATAGCTCCCTGGCATAGAGCAGAGCATATAGTCCTGCCTCATGCATGTGTGTAGAACAGCAGATCCAAGGAATAAAATGATGTTTGTGAACTGCAGCTTTAGCAGTGCTCCTTGGCCTCATTTCCATCACTGTTATGGAGGGTGCTCGTGGATTAACCAGTCACAACTGAACAACTGTTCACTGGTGGGCATGAGCTGCAAGAGTCCACCTACATGGAAGCCCCTATTTAAGAAAGGTCCTCGTTCTGACCACCATGAGCTCAGCCTCAGTCCATAGAGACACCAGCTTCATTCTGCTCAATTTTAATTTTCAACAGATGAGCCACTCTCAGAACTACTCCCACGGTCATTAGAATAGCCCAACAGAAACGAGAGAGAAGACTGTTAAACTCAGGAGAGAAAAAATATAAAAGAAAGAAAAAATAATAATTTTTTAATGAGGACATCTGTACTTGACTGTTTCCTGAAGAGTTAAGTCACTACCCGTGAAAAATTCCTCTCTCTGTGTCTATAAATGTTTAAAGGTCAAAAAGCAATATAATTAAGCAAGTAAATAAATATGTTAATTAATAATAACAACAATGGAAAGTGCATACTGTCTGTGTTGAAAGATGCTGTTAAATACAATAGAAACTTGCTGTGAATTTTTCCCACTGTAAATGCTATTCAACAAGACCTTTGCTGGAACCTTTTTTTGGTTTTGGTTGAAATTTCATAAATCCATTGGAGTAGCTACTTAGACTATGACTAAATACTAGAGGAGAAAGATGAGAATAAAAGCCACCAAGCACTGAGAGTACCCTTGTCTCTCAGCTGAAGGGACACCCCAGCTTCTCCAGTTAATTTACAAAGGCCACCCTCATATGGGAAGAACCCTTGTGGGTGGATCCTACACCTTTAAATTCAGAATGACACCAGAATAAAACTGATTATAACTACAATGTCTGACAAGTTATGCATAATCATATCTCTACCTGAGAGACTACTCAAAAGAGAAGCATTTTATCTCAGGTCTTAGTAGTATAGGAGAAGAGCACACAGTATCTACAATACATAGGAAATTCACTGCTTAGGCTTTTTTGAAATCACATCCCAGACACCAGCAGAGCAAGTCACATTTAGAAACTCTTGATTTAAAAGGAACTTCTATATCAGACTCTCCTTAAATATAAAATCTGAAGCAGTGACAGTGTAAAAATAAGTGATAGCCACGAAAAAAAACTGAGAATTTTTGAAGAATATATTATATGTCATAAAAATTTTAAAAGACCTATTTTTAAAAATTAATATTTTTAAAACCCACGACACTTTTAAACAGAGCATTTTCAGTTCATAATCCAAAAATGAGAGATTGGATATAGGATTATCACAGATGATGACTAAAAAAATCAGAATTAGAATTCTCAATCAGAATCAGGAGCTTTCAAAATTTTTATGAACCATACTTATGCCCACCAGCATATGCATAGACACACCAAAGAAAGCAGAAGGCATTATATATGTCAGAGAGGAGAGGTAAGTTCACATACTGAAAGTGAAAAGAATAATCAGGAAATGAGTGGAGCAAGACAAGGGACATTGATACCCTGCCTACAATCCCCAGAAATGGCCATCTGTACATCTGTGAGGCTTCCACAGAGGCACATCACCAAAGCCAGATCATGCAGTCTTATCTTCAAGAACTGTCAATCAGAAGCCTGTCAGGAACAATACCAAATTCTCACTAAAGATATCTGGAATATCATATCAAGCTCATTACCAAACAAGCAATAAAACAACAAACCCATCAAGTAAGTTCTAAAAGATTTATTCTCCCTTTACTACAGAGGAGAAAGGAGCCTGTTATAAATGACCAGCATTAGTCACACATCTGCAAGTCAGCAGATTTAAAAAAAAAAATTCAAATGACCATGCATGAATACAAAAAGACAGCTTGTTAAACACTTTCAAGAGTAAATTTTGTTGGTACAAAGTAGAATTATTTATGAAACACCAACGAAAGAGGAAATCTGCCTCAGAACATTGAGTAATGCTGAGGCAAAACAAATACAATCTTCAGTTACATCTGTGGGACTTAGGCTTCCAGTTTATCTTTTCACTCCATCCCACATCCCCATCCTCAATATCTGATCACTGTGGACCAGCTTCAGAAGCAACAGTCTTGCACCAACTTATTTTAGGCTGTGGCTTTAAAGTGTAAAGTGTAGCTCTATCTCAGTGCCTGAAGCTTTCAGGGAGCCCTAGAAAACCAGGAGACCTCACTGAGAACCATCAGAGCCACTGAACCTGAACTTGAAACCAATGCAGATGGTGCACGCATTGCAGTAAATGAGATAGAAGTAGAGGCAGAGGCAAACGCAGAGGTAGAGACAGAGATAGAAACAGATGGAAGTGGTGAGAGAGAGAGGAAGAGAGAGAGACAAAGTATGGAGGTCAAGCTCAAAAGAGAGATAAAAAGGATGTCAACTGTATATTACATTTGGGAATATAAGAGAGGAAATTGTAGGCAAACTGATTGAACATTATTTAATCAAGGTCTCCAGAGTAGAAAATATCAGAACATCTTTTAATAATTAAAAATTTCGAATTTACACACAAAAAGCTTTGTGTATTTTTAAATGTACATGCTGTATTTATAAAGTAATACTTGTGGATAACTTTAAAACAATAGACAAATATTTTTAAAAAGGTTAGTTGTCTTTTAACTACTAGGCTACACTTTGCTCCATCATTATTATTATTATCATTATTATTATTATTTTGTTACTATTTTCAGAAAGCAATATAAATTAATTGTAGAAAATTAGGAAATTGCAGAAAAGTTTTAAAAGAAAAGGAAAAGCAACTATGTCTTTTTCTTTAAAATATTTTGATGCCTATTATCTGCCTTAATCCAAGCAGAGTATTTTATATGTATTTATGTATTATGTATATATGCACATAATTTTCCATATTAGTATCATACTGTATTGGCTGATTTATAACTTGTTTTTTTCAACAACAAGTTGAAATGTTGTTGATATGTTACAACAATATTGTTGTGGAGTGGAACACCAATTGTCTGAACACTATAAATTTGTGTATAAATTATTTCTTAAAACTTAACCAATTCCCTATAGTTGAATATTTAGTTACTTATAAAATTTTAGCTATTTAAAATAATAGCTATGACCCTCTGAGTAGCTTCTCATCATTCAGAGTTCTATAATTATTCGAAAGAATACATTTTTAGAAGGCAAAATTCAAGCATGTGACATGTTTTACAAAGTTGTTCTTTAAAAGAACAATACAAACTTATGTGCCCATAGGTAGTGTATAGGGATCCACTGATACTCTCATCAACAGTAAGAAGAACAGTCATTTGTCAATTTAATTAGTGAAAGTTATCCATGACCTAATTCCTAATGTGTTTCCTCACTTGTAGACAAATTGGTGAAACTTCTCTGGTCATTTACTTAGGGCAGGAATCTCAATACTAGAAGTCACAATAGACCAAGTTAGGAAGGTACCTTAGGATCACCTATGGAGGCTTTGGAAACCAAGCATAGTTGACTAGACTTTATTCTGTGGGCCAGCTCTTCTCTGGGGATGGTACTATACTCATAAGCTGTATCCTGGAAATAGGTGTAAATGTTTTTGATTTTCATGATGTTTGGAGATAACTACTGGTGTTCAGTGAGTAGAGATTCTCACTGCCCTGTAATACTGTCATAGAGCAATCTTGAGCAACAAAGAACTGGCCCAGGACTTGCCTAACTTTCAAATATTCTTCTGAAAATGCAGGAGATGAAAATCCTGATTATTATCATTCATGCCTGACAGCTAACTCTGTTTTATAGGCAATGTCAAATACTCTGTGCCTATTTTTAATAAACACTGTTTTCTACTCCTATGTAAAGCAGGGAGAAAACTGTTTTCTTCCAAGTTTTATTAATATCTGTGCACTATTTTTAAAAATTATATCACCACTACCACACTGTTCTCATTATTTGCACCAACATCACCCACTTACAAGAATCTGCATTTGTGTATGGCATACACTTGCTGTTTTAAGAACATGTACAAGAATCTTATCACTTCTACATGTCTTCTGATATTTTCATACTCAAACACTGATACGAAATGCATTTTTATCATAAATGAATTTCTCCTTTATAGTACATATAAGGTCTTATATAGTCTTTATGAAATTATGTGTTGGTAACCATATTTTCTATTAGTTTCATCTTAGGAGTGTAAAGGGGACATTATTTACTATCTAGAGTGGTCATTGAGTCTGACAGGATTGAAAGCTGCTGCAAAGAATGAGAAGCAACTCAGAGTCTTCTAGCAGGAGACTGAAGGTAAAGCAGAGCTTCAGGGAGGAAGAGAATGACTTTATGTGTGGGCATGGTGGCACATGCCTGTGATCCCAGCAGCTGGGGAAATTAAGGCAGGAGGATGGAGAGTTCAAAGCCAGCCTCCGCAAAAATGAGGCACTGAGCATCTCAGTGAGACCCTGTCTCTCAATAAAATACAAAATAGGGCTGGGATGTGGTTCAGTGGTTGAGAGCCCCCGAGTGCAATCCCTGGTACAAAAAAAAAAAAAAAAAAAAAAAAAGATAAAAAAAAAGACTTTATTTCATTTGCCAGACAATGGATGGATCTGGAGACTATCACGTTAAGTGAAATAAGCCAATACCAAAAAATCTAAGGTTGAAAGTTCTTTCTGATATGTGGACGCTAAAGCACAATAAGGAGGGAGGGAATGAATAGAAGTTCAGCTGATTAGACAAAGGGGAAGGGAGGCAAGGGAAGGGGACAGGAATAGCAAAGACAGTGGGATGGATCTGACCTGACTTTCCTATGTACATATATGGATGCACTCCAGTGAATCTCCACATCATGCACATCCACAAGACGGGGATCCTAATTAGAATAAGATGTAGTCCATGTGTGTACAAATAAGTCAAATGATTCTCTATTGCCATGTATAACTAATAAGAACAAAAATTAAAAATTAAAAAAAAAAGAAAATGAATTGGAGAAGGTATGGCAGGAGGCAAAGGGACCAGAAAAGAGGTAAATGCGATCTAAACAGGGAATTAATGCCTAAAGGAATCAGGAAGAAACACATTCATGGAGGATGTCTTAAAAAGAGAAGTCACTGGAATTCAGGGCTTGAATATACTTCAATATAGTGTCAGAGTAGCAGTCATGCTATCAGATGCACAGTGACTAGTCTTGAAAATAGTCACACAGGTGCATGCACATTTTCAAGCACATACACCCGTTTATGTGCACCAACACTCCAAACTCATTATCAAATAATCCCTCCCCCTTCTCTTGCCAAAGGGAAGGCTTATAACATCAGTGATTCTGAAATCTGACAGCACAATCTGACACTAGTCTGAATCGAAGGGGCAAAGCCTTATTTGGTTTATTTGTTTGTGATTCTGCATCCAAGATAAATCCTGAAATAAATTTCAAGTGTGCTTTAAGTACACTGCAGGTTATAAATCATATACTTTCATTCTTGTACTACAGTAAGTAGAAAACCACCACATAGATCCACAATAAATATAGATGCCTTGCATCCCCATTGCCAAATTCATGCATACACACTCACACAGAGGAGAGAATAACAGGAAACTAAGACCCCGAGGAACAACATGAACATTGTCATTAATCAAAAGAATCCATGACAATTAAAATTGTATACTATTAGACCAGACAATGGGAAAATATGGTTCAAACATCATTACCCTATGTACATGTATGATTACATAAATGGTATGAATGTACATCATGCAAAACAATAGAAATGAAAAGTTGTACCCCATTTGTGTGCAATGAATCAAAATGAAGTCTGTAAACATTAAAAAAAATGGCAGAAAAGTATTTCCAAGATGGAAGGATGGATATGAACCATAAGAAGATGGGTACTAACCATAAGACAATAGATGTTAGCAAATATTGGAGATAAAAGAGAATGTCTCAATTCATGTTTAATTTCCAATTAAGTTGACAAGTATATAATATTTTGAATTCTCTGATTTCAAATATTTCAATTTCAAATATTCTGAGAATAGAAAGTAACATAATGAGTGAAAAATATACCCAATACAATGAAGCCATTTATCATTCTTATCCCTACCTGTGCAACACTACTGAGTCAGCAAAACACAAAAATCATACTCTCCATTGCTTTTCTTAGCAATCAAAAAATCATTTCTAGCTTAGTGAGAAAAATGGTAACCATATCTTTCTCATCTGGAAGCAGTGTCTCTCCCTACCTCACCAAAAATCATCAGTTGCATTCTATCAAAGTGAAAAATGTGCCTCTAAACTTCACCATTAAATTCTCACATTGTCCAGTTCCTGCTTCTTTTTATGGATTACTTACCATCTGAAATGTATTCTTAAGCACTTTCCTATTTGTGTTGTGTGACAAAAATACAAGACAAATCCCAAGGACTATGCTAACCACCTGAAATGGGTAGTGAAGCATTTGTCTAGGCCCAGGCACAGAAAACACCCATCTCTTCCCATTTTTGCTGCCTGTCCTCAGGTTTGATAATAAGTGGAATACTTATATATGAGTCATCTATTATGTCACAGTGCAAGAGGTTTAATGCATCATGAGGAAACAGAAAATGACCCAAGGCTGAAAGGATGTATGCAGGTAAGGCTAGAGCCGGACATGGCTGAAAGGCAAGGCAAGACATTCTTTCTCTTAATTAAGTCAGGGAAAAAATTCCATGTTTTTACCTTGGAAGAGAAAGCCCTATGACCTCCCTCTGCCTGATGCTCTTCTTGCCCCTCCCATCACTTCTCCTGTGCACCCCTGTGGTCCTAACCCCACCCTCCCCACCTGAACCTCTGGGTCTTTGCTGTGTTTCTTCTTACCAACTTCTTTACCATTGATCCCTGGCTGGCATCCATGTATCACGTAAGACAGCCCTAAGGATGCACAATGAGGAAGATGTTCTTTCCACTTCCACTGAGAACAGAGTTTATCTCCACTTACTACTTACGTCGAGATTGTCTCTTTATTCATTGTCTCCTTGAACACGAACTTCTCAAGGGCAGGGACAAAGTTCTTTGATGTTTGTATCTCCAGTGCATAACAGTGAGCACTCAGTAAATGCTCACTGTTACCTGACATATAAGTCTGTCCTTTCCTTCAAAGGGCAGGTGGGAGGGTATTGACTATGAAAGTTATCAAAATAATTATTGTTTTCTCCATTGAGGGGAGGAAGCAGATTGCAAGTCAGAGCCTTTACTAACCAGGGACCTGGCATCTCCTTTGCAGTTTGGGAGGGAAGATGCAGGGATAAAGGATTGCCTAAGTTTAAGGTTAGCAACCCATCATGAGCTCTGGTGCTACATGTCAAGGCTACAAAATCCCTATGGGAACTTTCAAGTTCACGTTCAGCATTACTTTCGTACTGCAGGGGGTGGGATGAAGTAGTCCTGACTCATGAGACTTCAGAGTTCTTGGATTCTGGATTAGAGGCAAGATTTTAACTGGTAGAGCCATGCTAGGCAAGGTGTGAATGAGACCCAGCAGGCCCTGGAGTCTGGGTTTCCCCCTACTCTGACTTTTCAGTCCTTACCAGGTGTGTGCAGGGATATTTCTAAGCACATTCTGTTGGGTGATTAACTGAAAACCTTTCCTGGCATTTCTCTCATTTTCTTTCTGGAAGCCACTCCTGTGTAATGCACAGGTCTTTGTTGGTAAAGAGGACGAATGCTGCACACTCAGAAAGTGTATCAGATTGAGACTGCTAACGTTATTTCCAACTGAGGGGATGCAGCAATCACTGAGATGCTCCAGCAGAGCTGAGAGCAGGAGCTGTTCATCACACAACTTACACCTCAAGTCCTGTTACCAGATCACATTTTCTGAAGCACCCTGGGAATCAGAACTTCTAACAAATTATACAGTCATCTTGCAAACAGCACAATTTTGTTTTGGATTTGTGTATGTATATTAAGTGTGTTGATTTGTTTGATGTAACCATTTGACATTATGTTATTTTCTAATATAGTAGGAACCGCCTCTTGAAATCTTCACGAGACCACAGCAAGTACAGAATTATCTATAGTATCAATAGCTAATGGGCATTGAATTCATCTGATCAGAAAGAAAAATATAATTTCATCGTTACTTACCAAACTGAGTTTTTCCCAGAATTCTGGTCCTTCTTCCATCTCTCTGAGACTCGGTGGAATGTACCAAAAGCAAATATTGGTGAATTCGGGCTGAGGATTAAGAAAATGTGAGTTTCTTTGTTACCTTGAGATTTATCTTAGAATACAATAAAACAAATAACTTTGATAACAAATCAGAATCTTATAGAGTAGACATCCATTCTGCCTAACTTCTAACAAAAACCTATTGGAAAACTTTTCCCCCATTGTTTGCACCTAGGAGATTCTCTTTCATATAGATAAAGGTGGGTACAAACCATGAAATATCAAAAATCTGGAGCTGATTCAAAGCAGTGTCAACCATCAATTAATGCCTGATAGACATAAACTCAGGGCCTCCCTCTTCAACAATGATCCTTATTATTTATTTTTTTTAACACCATCACATCCTTCCAAAACTTCATTCTCTGCTTTTGGCAACTAAAATTGGCTTCTTGTTATCAGCTATACCTGAAAAATGCAAAAGCCCCTCTAAGTTGATAGCAGCATAACATACTTGTACTTCATTAGTCAGCACTGCCACAACCCTAGCTAATATTACTTAGGAAAAAAAGAAATTGAAGGAGGAAGAGGAGGAGGAGGAGGAGGAGGAGAAGAAGAAGAAGAAGGAAGAGGGGGAGGAAGAGACAATGCTGACAATGACATCATCTTGACTCCTGGCTCTCAGACATCAGTAAGAATGTAAATGAATGAGCAGGTCCAAGTTCCTGTGCTCAAATCCAGAGCTTGATTGAGACCATCCTAAAAAAGGCCAAAGAGCTGGCATCTTCTAAAGTGGGCAGTATGTGATCTATGTTTGAGAAACGTTGGCATAAACTACAGGCTATAGTCCAGTCACCCTTCCTACTAGCCTGATTTCCTATCAGACATGATTTGGTTAAACGTAGGGTAATGTTCTAGAACAAGCTTCAACCCAGTCATTATCAGAAACAATGCTTGGCCCTCACTAAACAATATAAACAATATAACAAGAGCCATGACAAAGGCATGTACTCAATGACCAGGTGATCTGAGGCATTATGTTGGGGATTCACACATTGGACACCCAGAATTGTATTCAGGAAAGATTATGGGTCATACCCACCCCTCTTCATTTGAACCTTCGAACTGACAGTATTTGAAACGACTTTCATTTTTCCATCACCAATACAGTTTGCAGATAACCAATGTTAGGCTACTTCTCAATAACCATCAGAATTATGCATGAATGCACAAAGAAAGAGCGAACAACTATCACCTCATATCTTAAGATCAAGACTGATATCATATAGAGCTCTGATTTCAGTGGATTTTAAAGCACAGATGAGTGCTCAGGAACATTTCCAGCTTAACAAGAACATTGATCTGATCACCCTTTCATCTTTAAAATTTTAAACATTCTTATTGGATTTGACAAAAAAAAAAGAGTTACAAATCTTCAAAATATAGAGTAGCTTAAATAAAGTACTATGCAATTCAACTCAATATCCATAAACATTTATCAAGAGACTACAATAGATTTTTTAAATCTGCATAATTTACACTTGGATTTCTGATTTATAATTGATTTGGTTACTCTCAGCTGGAATGCATTGGGCTTCCAAATTCTTTGATCATTTAATATGAATAAATCTTTCCAAATAAAGTAACTATGATTAGGAAGTAAAAGAAAAATATAGTTAACTGTTATTAGATTGTAGGACTTCATGTCTTTATATCAAAGAGAATTTTCTCCCCAGATGCCATTTATATCAGCTAGAAATTGATTGCCACTCAGTTCCAAATCCATTCTGTCTTGGTGTCCTGCAATAATGGAAGTGGACACTAAGTATTTCTCCCTTGTTATTGGTCCTATCTTACAGTTTGTCATCAGAGGGTGCTGGAGGTACACTGGAGAAGGAAGGGGTCTCTCTTCCTGGTTTGATGTGCAAACTTCATTGACCTCTGGTCAAGTCTGTGCTCTTTTTAGCGCAAACAGCTCCAGGTGCTTCCTCCCCTCAAAAGGCATCATAGCCAACTGACATAAATGGTGTTTCCTGCAATATGTCCCTCAGGTGGTTTCACGGAGGAGTGATACCAGCCAAACAATCTGGCTGTACATGACTTCTCTAGTGCCCCTGTGGGTAGCCTGCAAGGAGCTCCAAGTGATGACACCTCTCTAGAGATGGTTTCCCTCAGCACGCCAAAGGATGATGTATAGCAAATCTTGCTAATGTTACATGATGTCAGTGAACTTCTCTGAGATCCTTTACACTATGGTGATACCTCTCCAAAAAGGCCTGGAACTCGGTCTGGGAAGGAGTAGCCTCTTTCTCAGGTGCTCTGTCTTAGTCCTAGGAGTGGTGGATGCTCCCTATATCAGTATTCCTATTCTGTCTGTTTGTCTTTGTGGTGATGGGGATTGAGCTCAGGGACTTGCACATGCTAGGCAAGTGCTCTGCACTGAGCTACATGTCTAGCTCCTACTCCTGTACATTTTAAATTTCTCTTTCTTTTCTATGAGATAATGCCTCATGATTTTCATTCTATGTTAATGATTCTCTCTCTCTCTCTGATACACACACACACACACACACACACACATACACACATATATATTCTTCCCACTTGAAATTATTGGACAGTTTTTTCTTCTGAATGGACAACCCTGATTAATAAATCATTAACAATATTCATTTTATTTGCAGGAGAATATTATAAAACATTTTATAACAACTTGATCTGGTATGAAAGATGCTATCTTTCACAAGTTGAGGCCTAAATCTTGTAAATTTATTTCCTTTAGTAAGTTTCTTGGTAGTGACATTTCTGTGATTCCTTTCGCCCAAACATTCTCTTTTAGAATGGGATGACTTCAGTGCTAAAGACATTTGAAAACCTGTAAAGCTCTTCTGACACTTCATTTCATTGGGAGAAATTTGATGCTCCATTTGGTAGAATACCTTCACTTTAATCATTTCCAAAATTACTAAGAGTTTGAAAAAAAGTCTCTGAATGTTCACAAAGAACATTTTTGAGTTTTTCCCCTGTCTATTTCACTCTATAGCTTGACTTTCTTCAAGATCCATCAAAGCACTAATGAGTATTTTTAGAGCAGAACCATTTACGTGCCACTTAATTTTAATTTCCTTCATATATGAAAGTATGACTTCTTGGGTATCTTGGGAACACATTTAGTCTATGTTCTCTAAAAACCATAAAAATGGAAAGGCATAAAAAGGAATCCATCTCTGTAGTGCAGGGTACAAAAACTCTGAGCAACAAGAACATTGTCATACTCTTTAAATTGCCATTAAAGAAAAGTTGAATCTATCCTGGTTTTCAAATAGGAAAAAGAAACAGATATATCCTAAGGTTCTTTCATATGAATCCCAGGATGGATTATTGAGTAAATGATAAGAGACCACTTGAGAAATCAATTAATGGTCACTAAGAGATGACAGTTCAGTAAAACTGAGTCATATAAAAAGAGTCGTCCCCTTCATCTGCAATGTCATTAAATCAGAATAGTAGTAATAAAAACAAATCTAGTACTATGCATTATAATAAGTATGAATGTGAACTCCAGCACACAGATTCAAATAATCCATCATGCAAATATGGAATGAAGGCAAAGCTGGAACAGTGAATTTTAACTGACTTCAGGCTCCTTAGGTTTTAAATAAGATTGGACTACTGAAAAATGTCAAAGGCAGATTTAGGCAGCACAAAAAGCCTGGGTTTTGGAGCCACAAGGATGTGGGCTTGAATACGGGACACATGTTCTGCTTTATAAACTATAATAGAGATGGAGATGGTATTACCTGTACCACAGCATGGGTCTGATGAACACAAAGGTAATTTATTTTCAGTATTTGGTGGAACCACATCTGGTGCACAGTTGGCACTCTGTTAAATTAGTGACTATTATTTGGTGCTATATTGGTAGGAAGAGATGACTTTTTAAATGGATAAACAGCCTCATTGAAATCTGTACTGGTTGAGATATATCACTGTGCTAATTTCTGGGTAGCATATTTGAAGGGGATCACTAAAACTTGCAGAGTATCCAAAGACCAATTAAGCTGTAGGACATAATAAGCATAAATTCCTATACTATCAATAGCCCAGAATTTCCTGGTCTATGCATTGGGATGAGAAAATGACTTCAACAGTGTACATACCTCTAGAAATTTAGATGTAAGTAAGGGAGCTAGATAAGGCAGATAAACTACAATGGAGTAAGCATTACAGAAGAAGAATCTTTTCATAATCGAATACTTCTAGCAAAGAAACAGTACACATGTAGAAGCCAGGGTATTCAGAGGAATGGTAAACAGATGAATGAACAGGGGACAGGGTTTAATGTGGAGAGGCAAAGCTAGAAATGGAGGCAGAGGTCATTTCAAGTGGGGCTTCCTCATAGACCATGGTTGGGAGTCTGGGCTCGATCCCAGAGGCAATGTGAAGTCACTGCAGAGTTTCATCCTGGGGAACAGATTTCACTTTACAAAAGCCATTCAAGCTTCAATATGGAGGAGGGGCTGAAGAGGTCAAAGACTAGAAGTGGTGTATAAGAGGCAGTGAAAAGCTGAAGAGTGATTGGGTTCCTAAACTAAGACAGTGACTTTGGGAGAGGAGAAGATGAATTCCCAAAGACATATGGGGAAATAAAAGACAGATGATGAAAGATGGCATAGACAAAGGGGAATGTAGAGAAAGGAAGGGGATGGAAATAAGAAAGACAGTAGAATAAATCCAGACATAACTTTCCTATGCTCATAAGTGAATGCAGCACCAATGAAACTCCACACTATGTAAAACCACAAGAATAGAATCCTAATTAGAAAAAGTTATATTCCATGTATGTATAATATGTCAAAGTACATTCTACTGTTATGTCTGTCTAAAAAGAACAAATAAAAAATCAATTAAGAAAACAGATTTTTGCTTTGATGGATCACAGTTCTAATGACCTGAAGAAGAATATAGAATTTTAGTAAGAAAAATGGCTACACTTCAGTGTAGGAAATGTCAAATTTGAAGTGCGTGTGAAGTCTAGATGAAAATATCAGGACATACTCATATACAAAGGACTTCTGTTTAGGAGACAAGTCAATGATGGAGAAATATACTGAGATTATATATATATATGATATATATACACATATATATGTGTATATATATATATATACACACACACACACACACACATATATATATACATAAACTTTTTAAGGAGACTATATAGACATAACAAAGGGCCAAAAGGAAGAGTTGAGAGGAATATCTAAAAGGGTATTCAGATGAAGAGACCTTCATCATTCTTCATCTTTAAGAAGAATAAACACTTGGAAAAGAGGGATACTGAGAAAGAAGGTCAAAGTAACCAAGACAAGAGAATTTCAAGAAGGATGGAGTATATAATACCGTAAAATACTGTAAAAATCCAAGAAGAAGATTAAGCACAGGATGTTAGATTTAGCAATCAAGAGTTTGTTTGGGACTTAACAAATCTATACAACAGGATGACTATGTAAGGTAAATCATGACATGCTTGACACATCTTAGTAGTAAGGTTCACTAAGGACTAAAATGTGTGTAATCAGGGCTACCTTGGAGAGGGATGAGCTAATGTATTCTTTGCAGTAGGAAGTTTACAAGTAGAAGCTGGTCACCTGTTGACAACCTGCAATGAACAGGAGTTTGATGAGATGTCCTTGGAGATGCTTCATAATTCTGCAAGTCTATAAAAACTAAATAACTCTTCTTAATGTGGAACTCAAGTAAAGCAAACCAAAAAGTTGAACAATTAGAACTCTCCTAAGAGATCAAAATGAAATATGTGAATGAGAGTGTAAGAATGAATATACCTCTAGGAAAACATCTACTACATCTTAGATCCAGCACAGGAAAAGTAGAGATGTGATTTCAGGTGACTATGAATAATGTACAAGTTACTTAAAATAATAACTTTTGATCATCTTCAAGAAGATATGCATTGCTTTTGTTTGATTCAGGAGCAGATATTCAAATGCTGGGTCCTCTGCTGTTGTGTTCATTTGGTGTTTGCAACGTCCTGCTTAGATTTCTCGCTGCTCTCTGCTAACCAACCAGTCTGTCGGTCTCTTGCTCAATCCTTTCCTCTCAACTAGACACATGTGAAATTCAAAGTCTAATTCTATTTTAGTTCTTGAAATAAAATAAGAGGAAGAGGCAGTTGAAGATCTCATACAAAGAATCTTTATAGGAGGTGCTGGGGGTGTAGCTCAGTGCAGATCATGAGCTATACATGCAAGAGGCTTAGGGTTCAATCCCAGTACCAAAAAGAAAAAAGAAAAAAAAAGACATACAAAAAAACTCCTTATAGTAGAAATTCTGGATGATCATCTAGGAAGCCACCTTCACTGCCAGGGACAACTAAATTCCATAGAGAAAATACTGGGGAGCAGAGGCTGCCTATTTGGTTAAAACCCACTTTGATTTTCTTCACAAATATATAAATGTAATTCCCTAAATATGATGGTAAGAGGTTCCTTCCTCACACTGCTAAGGCTTTAAGAATATGTACATAACATTTTAAGCAGCTAATCTTTTTTCTCATCACTTTTTCCATCATCTATCAGAAGATTGTGCAGATCCAAGGTATACAATACTTTCCACAAACACTATAATTCCCATTGTTAAGAGAAACTGAGGCAATTCAAATTTGAGTAAATAAATAATTCAAACTCAAGAAAATCTAAGAAGTGACTCAAACTTGACTTAAGTCAATCACTTGACTATCGTTTCTCCCCTATATGCTTAGGCAGGCCTCAAAAAAAACCTCAAAATGTTCTTACATAGTTATAATGCCATTCTCATGGCTAATGAAATTATCAATAATTCCTTGATATCCTCGAATAACCAGTTCATATTCAGTTCCCCAACTGTTCCAAAAAGTTACTTTTTATAGCTGGTTTGTTCAAATTAGCATTCTACTAGTATCTCTCATGCTGCATTTGGTTATTCGGTCTCTCTAGTCTCTTCGAACTGAAAACAAATGTCATCACTCTCTCCTTAAAGTTTCTTCAACCCACTGACCTGTCGAAAACACCAGGTTGCCTGTCTTGTAGAATATCCCACAATCTAAATTTGTCTTCTTGCTTCTTTGCAGTGTGACTAGAAAGTCATTTAAATGTGACTTTTCATGTTCATTTGTATCTCAGGTTTGCAGGAACTTTGGAGATTTAGAACTTTCTAATCTGATGCCTCCATTGCAGATAGTGATAGAAACGTTCTCTGGATTCTCTGAGCAGTGTTTCTCAAATTTGCTGAGGACCATCACCACATCTCACCTGGGCTACTGTAACAGGGTTCTAGTTCATCTAATTTATTCTCTTCGTGTCCTCCCTTCACTCCACTCCATACCATTTCTCTCTCTTCCTGACATCCAGCATGATCTTTCAAACTGGAATAGACCACACCCTTCTTGAAGCATCTCCAGTAACAGTACTTGAAACAAGAACTGAAGGTCTCACCTTGATCTACCTGGAACACCTGATCTCCTTTCTGCCCACCTTTCCAACTACATCATGTACTGCGCCCCTCTTTGTTGAAGACACCTTCTTTCCAGGGTGCAAACACAGAAATATTTTCTGCCTAGAATGTCTTTCCCTCAAACAACTGCACGGTTTATTATTTATCATCACTCAGGTCTCAGCTCAAAGATGAACTTCAATGGACCTGATCTAACTATCCAAGCCAAACCAGCCCCCCACTCCCTCATTTCAGAATTTTACCCTGTTCATTTCCATTATAGCACTTGCCACACTGATAACATTTATCTGTATACTAGATTATGTCTCATGAATCTGCTTACTTTCTTATGAGTTCTCAGTACCTGACACTTTTCAGGTATCTATTTACTTGCTCAGTGCCTTTCAATTTCTATTTGAATGCCAGCACCATCAGGGCAGGAGCATGCCCTGTCCCTATCTCCAGTGCCTGGCAAATACCCATTGTTCAATATATATTGCTAAAAAAATGCTCACCAAAAATTTGCTAGATTTCTTTTATACAGCACAGGTTCCGAGATTGTAACCACTAGGTGATAGCTGCTCAATTCACAATAGCTAGATTGTGGAACCAACCTAGATGCCCTTTAATTGATGAATGGATAAAGAAACTGTGGTATATATACACAATGGACTATTACTCAGCCATAAGAAAGATTAAAATTATGGCATTTGCTGGTAAATGGGTGGAGTTGGAGATTATCATGCTACATGAAATAAATCAAGCCCAAAAAACCAAAGGTCAAATGTTTTCTCTGATCAGCGGATGATTATACATAATGGGGGGGGCGCGTTGGGAGAGGGGACAAGAGAAGAATGGAGGAAGTATGGATGGCATAGAGGAAAATGGGATGGGAGGGGGTTGGTGGAAGGAAAGACAGTAGACTGAGATGGACAGTATTACCCTCTGTATATGTAAGATTATATGAATCGTGTGAATCTACATTATGAAAAAAAGATATATTCCCTGCTGTATGATTATATCAAAATGGGTTCTACTGTCATGTATAATTAAAAAGAACCAATAAAAAACAGAAAAAATGCAATAAGGTATAGGTTAAAACAAGATCTAAGAAAACCTCATACTTCCTTAAAAATCATAATTAAACAATATTCTCATACCTTAGAAAAATTTTCTCTAGCTTTGTAACCACCTGACTTCTTCTGTGTAGCAAACAATCCAACGACATCAACAACAAAATGACTTATTTTCCCAATGCTTCAAAGCTAATACGTTCTCATTATTTTATAAAAAGGGAAAAGCGTATGCATTATTGTATGTTCCAATAATTGATTTTTCACATGTAGGCACAGTTGAATATTTGCAGTACAATCATTATGCAATTTAAATATCAAGATAGAGGTCATAATTTATTCACTATTATCCCTGGTAATTATTATTGAGCATTTTAATTTTCAAGACTTAAAGGCAAGTGTATTCCCCGTGAATCCAACAAAGGAAAAATGCTCCCTAATAGAGTAAATTAACATAATGGACTCTATGAATTAAGCTAATGACTTGTTTCTAAGTCTGCAACACAAAAACCAATGAAATATAACAGATTAGAAAATTACCACCTTTATCACTGTTGACTGACACACCGCAAAGCACAATTCCACCATTACTTACTTCCATCAGTAACTTGAATCCTTCTCTTTTCTTGATTTCTTCTACTAGGTACCTAAAATTAGAAGTTAGAATAATATTTATAATTGCAATCTGAAAATACAATGAACCTGGCTTACATGTGACAAGTCTGTTATTTCTGGTGCAAAGACAGGGCTTTAGCATAAGAAGATAGAGCCTTTCACATAAGAAGATAGAGAAGATAGATACAGGTACAGGCCCAGATATGGATCTGAACAGATAATTCCTGAGCCCACTGCAGTCCTCTGGGTCTCCAAGGAGAGCTACATTTTTTAATGAGATGATGTCTATCAAATATGTTAACATCAGCTTTTAACTGCAGGATGAAAGGCAAATAAAGAAGATTGGGTATTATTTCTCTGTGGTTTTCACATTAGTATTTCAGAAGGGGACTTGGCATAGACAATTACCTCTCTTGCTTGGAGGAAAAATGTTTTGGGTATGGAATCCTTGCTTGTAAATTTTTAAGATTAAGGTCTTCCCCCAAGATTATCAGTATCATGTTAAAGAGTAAATGGATTCTAGACATTGGCAGAATATCTTTGATATCATGTCACATACAAAGAGAGTAATCAACCAGAAGCAAAGGGCACAGGTATATGAGGTATGGAATATGATTGGGAAAAGGCTAAAATGACATTGGGAATATAGAGTAAAATAACATTGACTCTTCTCCGTGAGCCTGGTTTTTGTCTATATGAAAAAGAAAGCTGAAATGGTTGGCCTGGAAAACTAGTAATTGGATTATAAGTCTTAAAAAGTTCATGATTCCTGACTCAGTGTCTCAAATTTGGGGGTAAAATGTAAATTAATGGTCAAAAGTGCTGAAAGAGATGTATTTGCAAGAGATTTGTGGTTATCTTATACATAGTAGCAAAAACAGAAACAAAAAAAGAGGAAAACACCACACCCAACAATAAATAAGGACTTTGGAAAACTGTGGTAGTGTCATGGAATTATGGTACCATGACCATGTCACTAAATTATGTATATTCAATTAACACTGAAGAACACAGGCAAAAATGTTCCTCTTGGGTCCTAATTCCCTAACCTGCAAAACTGGACTAAAACCAATCTTTCCAAGTTGAAAAGATTGTTGGAAAAAATTGAATAAATTCATACACAAAAAGTTGTAAACTCAAAAAAACTATAGAAAGAGGGAATATTTATTATCACATCATTTCCTAAAGGCTATTCTAGAATGTGTGTATGAATTGCTTTTGTTTACAAAATGCGGTTCTTTTTTCCCAAACTTACTTATATGGCTTCCCAAATGAGGTACAACCTTGGGTTTGAGTATAGGTATTGTCTTTGAAATAGACAAAATGTTATAAATATCCTATAAATATTAACTAGTAATGTTGATTCTTTATTTTGAGCAATAACGTGACAACACACACACACAGATAGACTCATAAAGCTTTTAGTCTCTCTCTCTCTCTCTCTCTCTCTCTCTCTCTCTGTATATGTATATACACACCCCTATTCCCAAATATTTTTTAGGAGGTGTTATGAATCTATAAGGTTTGGAACCTTTAGATTCCTAACTTACAAAAAACGTAATTCCAGTAATCAATAAACGAACATTAGAAATGAGGCTTGAGGTTACTGTTAATTAAAAAAAAATAAAAAAATAAATGTTGTACTAAACCATGTTCCCCACCTAATACCAGAAACAAATTTTAAAGAACAGCTACATCCAGCCATTGAGCATATGATAGAAAGCTGCTATAGATCTTTTAAAGTTAATGATCTTCCTATCTTCTGATCAAGCAAATCATTTTTTATCTGGTCTACTTGGAAAATAATTAATATTAAGGAGAGGCAAAGAGAGATACGATATATAGAAAGATAAATACACATATGCATATGTGTTGTATATAAAGCTCCCTGTGGGCACATGTGTGTGTTCTAAACAAAAACAACCAGAAACAAGATTAATATCCAGAAATTGGGGATGGTAGATTAAAATGTACTATAGTAACCCAGTGTAATGCAATGCAGTTATTAAAATGAATGCATTCTATCTCCTTCAATTAAACCACAGGGATGCTCAGGATGTATTAGTAAAAGATAAAAGTGAGGTACTGAGAAATATGGATCATTTGATTTCATTTTAAAGAAATTTTTAAAAAGGAAGAATATTAAAAAAAAGAATAAGTAATCTATTCACATGCATATTTAAGCACATAGTAAAATATGAAAGAATATACCTTAAATCCTTCAAGTTTGCTTACCTTTGGGGTTAGGGATTATCAACTCTATTTTTATGCCTCTTTGCAAAGATTCATAGGTGTAGTTACTTGTGTAATTTTTTAAAAGGGACTTGAAAGAAGACTGTAAGGCACACCACAAAACAGACATCTACAATCTCCACCTGTGCAAGGAAATCTCTGAGAACCACCCCTCTGCTCACCTTCTCAGGCACGAATGTGCAGGCAATCCATTAACTCCAACTTCACGCTGTGATTTCACCTGAGGAGTCCCACACTGACCTCAGCATTCCAAGGATCTGAATAATGCTTTGACTCTCCAGAAACCAAAGCTATGACTAGGTTAGAAGAGGCTAAGGTGCAGGAAATCAACCTTGTGACCTGACAATTCCTTAGCCTCCCTGAGACTGCCTCAGTTTCCTCTGGAGATGTGGGACCAAATCAGTGACATCCTTCCCTAATAGATTGTGACTATGTGAAAGGTATACACACTATCTGTTGTTTCCATTTAAAATATTTCTGTTCAATTGGCTAACACTGTTCCTGGGGGAAAGGGCTCCAAAATGGAACTGAATTTCTCCAGTTAAAACTCTGAGTTTTGCTGATCAAGTAGACCTGAGCCTTTTGTTGGGGTCAATGTTCCCATGGCAGTCACCATCAAAGTCTGTAAAACCTAGTGTAACTCTCCAGCTGAGTTGAGACTAGAAGTGATCTGGGGAAGAGGGAAACCTGCTGTTTCATTAATAACAAAAGTCTAACACCAGAATTTCCAAATTATGCTTCATGGTAATCATGTTAGTAATACCACATAGAAAGATTCCACTGTCAAATTAAGTCTGAGCACTGCCGGGCATAACAGTTAGACTGCTTTTGTCTAGGATTAAAAGTATGCTTGGCTTTATTCAGCAGGCCACTTATGGAGCTGGCTGACTGGCTGGCTTGACAGGGTCACCAGGAACCAGGCATTTTCTGTCATGTCAGCCCACCATGCTGCGAGGTCAGTAGGGTCTCCTCTCAAGTTCGTAGGATGACCACCACAACTGCAGCCATCACGTCCTTGCACAAGAGTCCCCAGAAGGAATAGAGGGCATTAGAGTCAAAGCACTTTCTCTTCTTACATGCACCTCTCTATTTAGGTAAGAATATTTTCCCTAAGTGTTCACAGAATGCTTCCTGCATCTTACTGATTGAGTCACACACCCAGCTGGCATATGGAGGTTGGGTTAAACCAATGCTCCCAAATGATACTACTTTCTAAATAAAACATGGTTCTAATGACAAGTAAGGAGAGAACATGGTTGTTGGGTAGACAATCAATGGTGTCTGTTTACAGGTTAAAAATGTGTCTCTATTACAGGCCTCTCAGGCCTCTTATTGTCCTTGTGAGCACTTGAATTTGCAAGAGAAGAATAAACAGTAGTTAACATTCCCCCATCATGTTTGATCATGGAACTATTTTTTGAAGGATCATTTATTAAGATCTTCTGGTAGTCTATTATTCCACAGAGCATAGTTCTGAAATGCTAGTGAAAAATAAAAACATAAATAAATAGAATAAAGATCAGTAGAGTAGAGGAAAAGGAAACAGGAGAAGGGAAGAGGGAAAGAGGTAATCCTGAGGACTGAATTAGAGCAAATTATATTCCACGATTGTATAATTTGTCAAAATGAACTCCAACATAATGTATAACTAAAATGAACTAATAAAAAATGTTCATTGTTAAAAAAAGAGAAGTACTTCTATAAGAAACCTTACCCACTTCTTAAATAAATGCTTATATGAAATGAGTTGTTAGGAGGGAGTTCAAATAAGTTTTGGGTCACCTCTATCTATATTCATAGGGATGAATTATTCCTCACAACTTCTTTTTTCAATATACGGAAACATCCTAAAAATAAAATACATTTACAAAAAAAACTATTCTTACATGGTAGAATCCTTAAAAAGATGTACATTCAGTTTTGGGCACATAATGCAGAAACCAGAAACGACTTCTATCAAAGGCATGCCAAGGAATGAACTCCAGACTCCTCATTCTCCCTCCCACTAAGCCTGACACAAAAGAAGAGGGAAGAAAAAAATGCACATTAGCAAGAGTTTTCCCCAATCCTACTGGGGTAAAGCATATTTGAATATTCTGGCTTGATTCTAAAGCGTACATTAATGATAATCTGGGTCCAAAGAGGTTCCTCTTCCTTTATTTACAGATGTATTCCCAATATTAGAGACTCTCGATTCTCCAAGTTGTTACAGGAGTCCATTTAATTTTTTTGGATTTCACTTGTCTGTTTTGCAAGCTCTGCCTTGCTTTCCGGAAATAGCCTTTCCAGTCCCTTTGTCAATTCGACAGCCACTACAGAGTCCCCTTGGACCACCCTGGACCAAGTTTCTCCCTCAGTCTCATCTTCTCCGTTGAAATTTCTTCTGATGACTGCACCAAATCTCCCAGGATTCTTGAGATTTTTCCACCTGCTTTCTGTGTGCTCTGCCTATATCCCATCTCATGACTTGGTCTGATTCATCACAGACACCCACATACTCAATTCTACTGCAACTGCGATTTTTTTTTAAAGTTACCAATTTAAAGAAAAGAATGAAAACATTGTCCCTTCTAGACTCGGTCCCTCCCATCGCCTAGAGAAATCGACTAGCACAAAAGCCCCATTGTGTGACTGCTCACCTTTTCCAGACTGATAAGGATACATCCCTCAGCACTCATGCAAGTCTCTGAAATAAATTCCACCTGAGAGATTGCAGAGATTGTGTGTCAAGGGAATAGATAAACGACACGCGGGAGACCAAATAAAGTAGCAGAATGGGAGTTTCTGAGCCTTGTGTTGTTGTTGAAAAGACACACACA
>JAJEJO010001040.1:69276-127956 GCA_020662805.1 Glaucomys volans | reverse complement strand
ACGTTCCTTAATATTGTAAAGGCTATCTATGCTAAGCCCCCAGCTAACATCATTCTAAATGGAGAAAAATTGAAAGCATTCCCCCTGAGAACTGGAACAAGGCAGGGATGCCCTCTTTCTCCACTTCTGTTCAATATTGTCCTTGAAACTCTAGCCGAGCAATTAGATAGACCGAAGAAATTAGAGGAATATGAATAGGAAAAGAAGAGCTCAAACTATCCCTATTTGCAGATGACATGATTCTCTATTTAGAAGACCCTAAAAATTCCACCAGAAAACTTGTGGAACTCAAGTGAATTCAGTAAAGTAGCAGGATATAAAGTTAATGCTCACAAATCTAATGCATTTTTATTCGTAAGTGATGCATCCCTGAGAGAGAAATTAGGAAAACTATACCATTCACAATAACCTCTAGAAAAATAAAATACTTGGGAATCAATCTAACAAAAGAGGTGAAAGACCTCTACAATGAGAACTACAGAGCACTAAAGAAAGAAAGAAAGTCTGAGAAGATGGAACGATCTTCCATGTTCTTGGATAGGCAGAATTAATATTGTCAAAAATGGCCATACTATCAAAAGTGCTATACAAATTCAATGCAATTCCAATTAAAATCTCAATGATGGACCTCATAGAATTAGAGAAAGCAATCATGAAATTCATTTGGAGGAATAAGAGACCCAGAATAGCTAAAACAATTCTTAGCAAGAAGAGCAAAGAAGGGGGTATCACAATACCAGATCTTCAAAGGTACTACAGAGCAATAGTAACAAAAACAGCATGGTATTGGCACCAAAACAGACAGGTAGATCAATGGTAAAGAATAGAGGACACAGAGACAAACCCACATAAATACAGGTATCTCATATTTGACAAAGGAGCCAAAAACATACAATGGAGAAAAGACAGCCTCTTCAACAAATGGTGCTGGGAAAACTGGAAATCCATATGCAGCAAAATGAAACTAAACTCATATCTCTCACCCTGTACAAAACTCAACTCAAAGTGGATCAAGGACCTAGAAATTAGACCAGAGACCCTGCACCTAATAGAAGAGAAAATAGGTCCAAATCTTCATCATGTTGGCTAGGACCAGATTTCCTTAACATGACTCCCAAAGTGCAAGAAATAAAAGCAGGAATCAATGATTGGGATAGAGTCAAACTAAAAAGCTTTTTCTCAGCAAAGGAAACAATCAGCAATGTGAAGAGAGAGCCTTCAGAGTGGGAGAAAATCTTTGCCAAACACACACCAGATAGAGCACTAATCTCCAGAATCTACAAAGTTCTAAAAAATCTTTACACCAAGAACACTAATAACCCAATCAATAAATGGGCCAAGGAAATGAACAGACACTTTACAGAGGAAGATCTACAAGCAATCAACAGATTTATGAAAAAATGTTCAACATCACTCGTTATAAGAGAAATGCAAATCAAAACCTCCTTAAGATTTCATCTTACCCCAATTAGAATGTCTTTTATCAAGAACACAGGCAACAACAGGTGTTGGCGAGGATGTGGGGAAAAGGGTACACTCATACATTGCTGGTGGGATTGCAAGTTGGTGCAGCCACTCTGGAAAGTGGTGTGGCGATTCCTTAGAAAACTAGGAATGGATCCACCATTTGACCCAGCTATCCCACTCCTTGGCCTATACGCAAAGGACTTAAAATTAGATTACTGCAGTGATGCAGCCACATCAATGTTCACAGCTGCCCAATTCACAATAGCTAGATTGTGGAACCAACCTAGATGCCCTTCAACAGATGAATGGATAAAGAAACTGAGGTATATATATATACAATGGAATATTACTCAGTCATGAAGAAGAATAAAATTATGGCATTTGCAGGCAAATGGATGATGTTGGAGACTTATGCTAAGTGAGATTAGCCAATCCCCAAAATCCAAGGGCCAAATGGTCTCTCTGATAAGTGAATGATGATGCGTAATGTGGGGTAGAAGGGTGGCAAGAATGAAGGAAGGATAGATAGCATAGAGGGAAGGGAGGGGTGGGGTCGGGGTGGAGGGGTAATAATAATAACAGAATGTGTGACAGACACCATTGCCCTGTGTACATGTATGAACGCACAGATGGTGTGACTCTACTTTGTGTACAACCAGAGAAACAATAGCTGTACTCCATTTGTGTTCAATGAATCAAAATTAAATAAATTTTAAAAAAAGGATGGTTTTACATAATGGAAAACCAGTATGTACCAAAAACAATCAGGAAGTCCAAAATCCCACTTAGTATTCACAATAAACAGAGTATAAAATAATAATCAAAGGAATACTAGTCAGATGTCAGCCTGGCTCTGATGCATATTCTTGCTGGACACAGAGGAAGAGTCAGTTGCTTAGACCTAAACACTAAAGTAGAAAAAAAGCTTCTTACTCTTAAATGTTCACTTTTATTTTACCAGCAACCTCTCAGTTTTTCACAGCTAGCTACCACCACTGTCTCTCCCTACCTCAGTGGTCAAAATTTTGGTTATTGTTTCTACTGGCTGACTAGATAGCATAATGTTAAAAGGCCAATTCATTTATTTTAAGGACAAAACATGCACACGTATTCATAACACCCTTATATATATGCTTGTACCTGCGCTATGATTCTAAATTTGCTTTATCAACCACCAGACTGTTTAAAAATCCCCAAAGAAGTGAACTTTGGGCACGCACCGAGCAATCTTCATGGGCTTAAATTAGTGACCGAGATGAAGAGAAGTCCCATCCGTTATCAGAGGGCAAACTGCGTCCTTATTGGCAGATGGGGAAGAGGAGAGCCAGGGAAACATGTAGCAGAAGGAGCAATGGTCCTGCAGTAGTGACACAGTTAATTTCACTGCACAGAAAAATCCTCTTGCCTTGGGAAGGCTTCATAAAGAACAACAGGAGGTTTGGGATTTCTTTTATCGAGAATAAATGAAAACTTTCCCCCAAAGTTTCTGCTTTACGTTTTAGTTTATATCTTTGTATTAAAATGGATGAGATGTCCTTTAAGTTTTAGGATACACATCAACTAAGAGAAGAGGCTCAGATCTCCAGAGAGAAAAACATTTTGGACTAAGTATATTAAAAGTGAATGTTTTTGAAAAAATTTAATTACTTATTACTGTGCTACCAAAATCAAGGACCAGGCTTAACTTACTCATCTTCATAGACTTAATCCTAGCAGGACAATAAATACCAGTTATATGAATTCTAGCAACAAGTACCCATCGAGAATACCAATTGCTTTATATTGTGATATTAACTCACACTGTTCTCAGGGATTAGCAGACATTATATTAGGAGTTGCATGGTGGCAAATGAAAGAAGCTTTAGCAAAGAAAGGAATTTTTATAGGTTTGGCTCATATATTTGAAGGTAGTCATAAATAATCTTTAGGCACAGTTGGATCAGAATTAAATGATATCCATCATCAGGAATCTGCCTTTTCTTTTTGTTCTATTGTCTACTGGTCTGTCACTCCCCAAGCACACAGCCAGCAGGAGGCCTGGGAATTGGGGCCTCTGAATGGAAGCCCTGAGCATGGAGAAAGGCTTTTGGAAGAGAGATGGAAAAATAGAGAAGAAACAGCTTCTGGTAGGGATGCTACTGATGATGACCCTCTCCTTGTCTAAACCTTCAGTAGGCTCCTCTAGACCCTCTGGGTCCCCACCTTGGCATCCATCCTTGTTGGGATTGCAATGCCTGGGTCCAACAAGGATCTTGCTGAGTTGGTTTAGAGAGAAAAACCCAACCCAACCTGGATATCTGATCACTCTTGGTATCTGACCAATTTCTTCATTCCTCCTCCACAGTGTCTGATTACCCCAGCCTGCCTTCAGCAAGAATCCTGCTAAGTCTATTTAACCTGTATCGCCCTTTCATTGCTAGGGTTTTCTTAGTAATTTTCCATCCACAAACTCCCATCCTGCTCTTTGGCTACAAATTCTCACTTGTCTATGCTACATTCAGAATTGAGTTCATTTCTATAACTAGGTCTCTTTTTCTTAATTGCAATAATTCCTGAACAAATTCTGTTCTTACCACTTTTACTGTCCAACTCTGGTTTTCTTTAATACTACCCAAGCAGAGAGAGAGAGAGAGAGAGAGAGAGAGAGAGAGAGACTCTTGGCCTCCCAACCTCAATCTCTTACCTGAATCTTCTCCTAGCCAAACCCAGTCAATTGGCAAGGAAGTCTGGGAAGTATCTCACGTAGGAGTCAGGCCCCTTTGCACAGCAAAGGAGAGGAAGGTAAAGAATGGATTGTACATTAAAGAGAAACAGGCAGTGACCCACACACTGCATGAGGACAGAAGCTGTGACTTCCACTTTCACTCTGTGTGTATAATTCCTAGCGCAAAATAATCGTAATAATCAGAGCTAATATTTATTGAGCTCATACTGTCTGCCAGGCACTGTATATGTATAAACTTATTTAAATCTCACAATAACCCAGTGAGCTAATATGATTATTGCCAACATTATTATACATGCTTTGCTACATAACAAGGTCCATTTAATTATGTGAGGTCATGTGACCACAAGAAAGCAGGGCTGGGTTCCGAACCGAAGCTGCTTCGATTTAGGGCCTCAACTCTTAGCTCATTACACTCTGTCATAGCAACAGTCGACACTCAAATAAGTGTTTAAGAGTACTTGTGACACTAGTGATATTGAAGGATATTGCTGGAAACACATAACTGAGTCAGTAGGTTGCAGATTCTCCTTGTCAAGATTGGCCAAGCCACATTTGATTTCCACAGACCAGATGAGAATCAGCAGACCCTTCCCCAGGAGTCATGACCACATGGGCTACTTTAAGTCAAAATTTTAGTAGTAATGAATTCATTCCCAAATACGGATTGGTTTCCTGCTATATAATAATCACCACGATGCCAGGATCCTGGGCATACAATCCTAGGGAGGTATTAAGCATCTAAGCTAATATTTGTTAATTGAATGTGCAAACTCAAATTGAGGCTTCAATAGAAGAAAGGCTGGGCTCCAATCTAGAATATAAAAGTGAACTTTAAAAATTATTATGCCACCTCATATTGGCTTTATTTATTTATTGTGTAAACATTTTGAGTGCTTTAATAGATGGAAAAAGCTATGCAAGCACTGATGATGTCATGGTAAATAAGAAAGTCACTATCCTTAAGAAGTTTCAGATGGGAACAGAGACAGAAAAACAGGCAATGACAGCACAGGGCTAGGATAGGAGAAACAGCCAGGTGCTACAGAGCCCAGGAGAGTCGCCAGTTACCTCCTCAGAGATGTTACCCTGGGCTTTTCAGAAGAAATGTGTCAGCGGAGAGCTGAGAGGTGAGGAGCAGCTGAGTAGGAGAGGAGAGGACAGAATTCATTCAATATGACCGGAGCTAATTAATGAAGTTGGGCACAGCGAGAGAGCCAGTCTGCAAAGGTAGAGTAGCCAAGTCACCAGGAATCTTAACTGCCATGATGAGAATGATTTGTTACAAAATCTTCACAGGCTGATATGGATATTACAACTTAAACTGCATTACTCATCTGGCCGAATAAAGTGAGAATCAGCAGATGTGGTTTCTGCTTTTGATTTAGTCATTTGGTGTCAGAGCTCAAATCAAGTCACTTGACATCTTGGGCTTCGTTTTTCTCATCAACCTAATGGAAATGAGGATGTTTGCTCTATGCTACATCCACGGATCTTGTGAAAATCTAATGATTTAATGTTCATTGGGAACACCCCTCAGTCTTTGGCCAGAATCCTACCTGCCATCCCTTCTCTAGCATATTCCTGAGCATCCTGACCCCTCCCAGTTGTCACCACCCAGTCATCCAGGCTCCTTTTGATAAACTCAGAAGAGCTGCAGGACAGGGTATCAGCTCTAGATTTCCTCCCTGTTTATGAAATGAGCATTATAACCCTTGTCCATCTCCCATTTTTAGTGGTAGCCTGTAATATGTCATAAAAGTAGACTAAAATGACAGAATAGATTAGAGCATTACAAGAAATCTTAGAGCAAAAGAAAGGGTCAACCATGGTCTTCCTCCTCCAAGTGGGGCTGAGTCTGACCCATTCTGAATATTCTTCTTAGAAACCCTGGCTCTTTCCAAGTCTCAGCATGCTTGAATGGAAGACAAAAAGACATTGTGTGGAATGATAATGGACCAGGGAAGGGAGAGAAGGAGAGAGGGAGGGAGGGAGGGAGGAAGGAAGGGAGAAAAGGACTAGAGAGGGAAAAGGGAGAGAGGAAGGGGGAGAGAAGCAAAGAAAGCAAGAATGAATGAACAGTAATTGGGATTTTATCCAAGGTGAGATTTCACATGTTGAAGTACAGTTTAGTCCAAGGCATCTGTTTTCCTGAGTGTTTTAAAACCCACTGACCATTTGATTTCTTCCCCGACACACTGAGACTCTAGCATTAGCACACCACTTTTAGAAGTTTTTTTCCTATTTTTGTCTAAATTGAAATTGATAAATGAAGGAGGAAAGTGGGAATATAACTCTTCTGTCTTCACTTCTCTAGAGATGTGTGCCCGTGACTTCTTGTCTCTCTTTGTTTTACCTTCAGTGTCAAAAATGACCCCTTTCTGGCTTTCTAAGTGTATAGCACAGACTGATATATTAAAGACCCACAGTAGAAATGAAAGCTGATCATCAGAATCATTTGCAACACCACGACCACTGCATTCATCCACCTCCACTCTCCTATCTTTGTCCTTCTGTGTGTCTCCTACTTGTCTTTTCTAATCTCAAGCACAGTTATTGACTGATGGTGAGTTGGCATTTCCTACACTCCATTCTATTGTAAGAGCTATTCATTTATTATTGGGAATCTGCCCTCACCTTTAATCAACCAGGTCTCATCTTCCCTTTGCTCATGTTATTTCATTTTTTCCTCTTTCCTCCTTTTTTTTTTTTTTTTTTTCTTTTTAGTACCAGGGATTGAAGCCAGAGGTGCTCAACTGAGCCAAATCCCCAGCCCTTTTTAAACAATATTTTATTTAGAGACAGGGTCTTGCTAAGTTGCTTAGAGTCTCGCTAAGTTGCTGAGGCTGACTTTGAACTTGTGATCCTCCTGCCTCAGACTCCCGAGCCACTGGGATTATAGGCATGCACCACTGGGCGGAGCTGCTCATGGTATTTCTATATTTTGCTCTCTTTATGTTCACCTGTGTTCCAAAGCAAGTATCCAAGCATTTTTTTTTTTCATTTCTGAATTCTTTTGATAGGATACTTTCCTTTTTCTTATGGCATTTCTTTGATCAGTCTTTTTGGATTTATTTAATTCATTTTTTTAATTTAAATTTGTTTCAATATTTTGGTTTTTAGTCATAGATGTACACAGTAACTTTATTTTATTTTTATGTGGTGCTGAGAATCGAACCCAGGGCCTCACACATGCTAGGCAAGTGGTCTACCACAGAGCCACAACCCCAGCCCCTTTAATTCACTTCTTTTTGCTGTAGTTTGTTCATTCTCCATTAGGATAAAAATTAAAATCACCTAGTATTGCATTCCACTTGGAGGAAAAAAAGCTATTATTTTGATATCCAGTTTTTCTTTGAACTTGCTACCAAATCTGAGTTCTTACTTGCCTTCTCCTCTGCACCCTGAAAGGCTAATCTCAGACATAATGTGCTTCGTTGGCTACTTGGATGTCTGCAGGAGGGTCATATCCTGACATACAGGCTTTAGTGATCATTTTTTGATCAGTTGATCTCTCTCCCATCCCTTTCAAGCATTTCCCAGCCACTCATATCCCACACAGATCAACCTCTGCTTAGGTCTCCAACTCCTTCTTGGATTCCCATGGCCCTCCTTCCCCAGCTGCTGGCATTTTTGGATGATGGAGGTTTGGAAATTTGCTGATACTTCTGGGGCTTGTCTTGAATTTCTGAAGGACTGGGGAGCAATTCACCCTATGCATATGGTGACATATGAGAGCTTGTCCTCCTGCCATTTCAACATCTCCTTTTGTAATTCACATCAGCCTCTATTTTCTCAAAATACCACAGTGCTGTCAGCCTTCTGCAAACTGGCTCATTATGGTCTGCCTGATTTAATTTTTTTTCCAGAAGGTTTCTTGGTACTACGTGATAGGTGTCCAACAAAATATGCCTTTCTCCCCTGTTTCAGCTCAGTAACGTGATGCTTTCAACATCATGATCATCAGCGAAGGTACATTCTTTGAGAAAATCCTTTCCTTTTGGGATCCTCTGAAAGAAAAGTTTTAGATGATTGTGTTTATCATAAACCTGCTTGTGTTTATCTTCTACTTTTGGCCTTCAGGCTCATATTCTTTTGAAAACTCTGGAGCTGCTTTGCATAACTGAATTCAGTCTCTCCTTAATGCATTGGATGTGCTTTTGAAAACCATCACTTTCCCACTGTGTGTACTGCTTTAAGTCATCAAACAGATCCTGCAGCTCTGTGCCCAGCTCAGGACAGGAGGGCTAAGAAGGGGCACTGGGTGCATTGGATATGACTCCTCAGTTCACTTCTGGCCCTCCCCTAGCTGAGAGATTCCAGTCCTCTGGCAGCTGCAGCCTCCTCTGACTCACCTGCCTTCCATACCTGTTTCCCTAGCTCTCATTCCTCCCAGTCTCCACAGTAGACTCACACCAAAATGACTGGAGGAGACAGCAATCTTCAGGAATGTGTGTCTATACAGAGGAATGAAAGCAAATGGAGGTGGGACCTTGGAGACAGGCCTAGCATGTCCCATGGGCAGCCAGGAGGCTTGGAAACTGAAGTGCTTTCTCTGGAGGATTCATGCAGTTATGCATATGGGCCTCTAAGAGATCATAGGAACTGAAACACTTTGCCATATCTGTAAAAACCACTGACTACCCTGAAATATTGAAACACTTGGTGTTAATACCAAAGCCCCCTTCTCCTTTCAGAAAGCCTCCTGGGAATTTTGAGAAAGTAGTGTTAAGTTCTAATCCTGCAGGCCACATAGGATTTTCAGAAAACTGAGAATACTTTAGTGCTCATCTTTTATTTTTCTCCTGAAGTGTAAATCTTCCTTAAATTCCCCTAACTAAGGGTTAGGATGAGCTGATTTGAAAATAAAAAGACTGAACTAAAATATATTTTTAAGAAATGCAACTTAATAACTTTAAACCATGACACTGCCTACAGGAGTGAGGAAAGTTGGACACAGTTTCTTAGAGAATGTTAAGTGCTTCTATAAATAGGTAAGAAACATCTGATAGTGCGGGGATCATTTGGCAATGCCTCTGCTCACCCTGCAAGCATTTAAAAATAGCATGATTGGGCTTCTCTCTTGATTTTCCCTAGGTAACTCTCAGCACACCTTCTCTATTCAAGATAATCTAAAAACTATTTTTCAAACTTTGACTACAACCCACAGTTAAGTAATTATTTTTTACTAGTGATACAATATCCATACTAGTATACATGAACAGAAACAAAGTTGGTGGGCTAGTATGCCTCCTTGGTACATGGAATGCACAAGGGTATTTTCTATTCCATTCTAATTTGTTCTATTCATTAAAAGGAAGAAACCAAAAGCTGTTGTGAGTTACAATGGGGACTATAACTCAAGACCAATTAACACAATGGGTCTTAACCCCAGATAACATTAGAATCATCTGAAAAGTTTTCTTTTTTTAATTTTTTAAAAAAAATCTGATGGTTCCTATTTAAGACTAAAAAAAAATATGAATTTCTGGTGTGGGATGAGGGCAATGTTAATTTTGTAAGCTCCCCAGGTGATGCTATTCTGAAGTCAATATGAAAAACCACTGCTCTTCTGAAGGGTCTTCACCTCCTCCTAAAAACTTCTGATCTAGAATGTTCAGTCCACATTATATTACATTCATGTTGGAGCCAGTGACATCTGAAGTGGTGAGTTTTTATGAGAATATAAAACTAGGGTGATTATGGGATTTCTTTTAGTGCAATTAGCATTCTTTATCTTCACCTTATTTGTGTGTGAGGATAAGTGAGGAATATTTCCTTCTATGTACCCAAAATAAAGAGAATATGGATCTGCTGGAGTCTTAGGGGGAAGGAAACTCCAAACTATGAACATATGTCTATGGATCATGGCACAGATGTAATGTGCAAAAAGAACCAAGAACCCTAATCCATTCAACCTTTTGATTTACTGTATTTTTGTCGCATGGAGAAAAGCACTTGTTTCAGAAGCTAATCACATCAACAGAGATATGAGTAAACTTTGCTCACTTAACCTCTGTGAGAAGAGTTGTGATCTTTGCTCCTTTGCATCACATCCAGTTCTGAGTTTCTGTGATTGCACCTGATCTGTATTTACTTCTACCCTATTTTGTTGCAAAAGGGACTTAAAGCAGCTTAAAATAAGGCAGGATTACGAAAGAAAAGGAGAAGGGAAGGAAAGAGAAGGAAAAGAAGGAGATAGAGGTAGAGGAAGAGGATAAAGAGCAAGGAGAGTTGAGGGAGGAGGGAGGGGAGCTGAAGAAGAGATGAGGTCAAGGTCTGAAGAAAGTGTGATGAGAAAACACAGTGCGGCCCAGAGTTATGCCAGCACACAGAGGAGCATTGGAAGGGAAAGAAAAGGAAAAGGATTATTTGCCATTTTCTTGGCACACCTGGTAAAACCCGTTATCCACATGCGGTGAAAGCATCCAGTGGTTGTTTACTGCTTTTAAACCCTGGGTATTTACTGTGTGACTGTCAACTACCTCCCTTTGCTTCTTCATATCACTTTTTTGTTCATCTGTAATTGAGGATAATGATACTGCACCACAGCCCACCTCCTGAGGATATTTTGATTATTTGTGGCTCAATGTTTAAGCGAATTCCTGAGAACAAAATTTCATTAACACAAGGCATATTTCTTCAGTCTTAGATAGATTAATTGCACCTCTCTGAAATAGGTGGACAGGAATGAATGGAAATGCTCTCCTTCAAATTGGACAAAACTGCCAGGGGGCAAGGCTGCCGATTTGGATTGAGGCTAGAAAAGCAATCTCACGCCAAGAGCACGATATTTAATGAAATCAATCTGTCTCCTGCTTATTCTGATGCTGTTAACGAGGGCATGGTTCCTTCTCGAAAGGAATTTTACACATTCAATAGCAAGGTCTGTGGTCTACATATCTTGGAGTTTGAGTCCCCTCAAGAGTTCTGCCCTCTGAGGTATGGAAGAGAGGTAGGAGATTGATTTTATAGAAGAGAAAAATGCAATGCGGGAAGGCAATTTCTGAAATGTAAGTTCCCCTGCTCTTTGTAAAAATCCCACTGAAGAATTGTTGAAAATTGTTGATATTAGTATAACCATGAAAAATTCTACTTAAAACTAACCTTGAATAAGAGTTTAAAATGAATCAGGAAGCACTTGTTAAAACCTTTGGACAGAACCAAGGGTGTAGTGGACAAAAGCATTTTTTTTTTCAAAGACTTGTGATAAAATACAGAAATGTGCTACAACGATGAGCAATTTTTGCACCATCTGATAGACATTTTTCAGATGGAAAAAAAATCTATGCATTCACATGTGGCTTACTCCTTAGTGTGGATAGAACAAGAAAAAAAAATGGTTTATTTTCCTTTTTGGTTTGAGAAACATTTCATACAAGTTCCACAGAGAATGGCATTTGATGATCTGAACCCACACTGGCTTATCATTTCTAATTTCCATTGCTCTATCAATGCCCCTCAAAAAAGAAAAAAAAATTATTCTGTGATGAAACTGGTAAAATCTGGATTCATTTTCTGTTTTATTCTAAGGTTGTATTCTGCCATTTGTAATGGATCTTTGCTGAAATAATGTGGCAGGAAGGGCTATGAATCTTAACCTGAAATCTCTTTATATGCAAACAGCAAGTAGGAGTTACTACTGGTTAAAAAAAAAGAAAAGAAAAAAGAAAAAGAAGAGCAGAACAGGAAGGAGGGAGGGAAAGCAGACAGAAGGACTCTCTGGTGGGTTAGATACAGAGGAAGAGATGACTTCTAGGAGCCTCTGGCCCAGCCAGTCTCTAGGTATGAGAATTATAGCTAGCAAAACAAAGGAGAAAACACTTGTCTGACAAACTGTGACTATCCCATAGGGGACAAGAGAACTGGATGTGTTCAGAACAACCACACTGCAAATCCTGGGGGAGAGTGACTCTACCAACAGAGTTTCTGTACATCCTGGGCTGGAAGAGGAAAAATATAATAAGAAAAACCGTACAGGCAAGTGTCTGAAGACTAAATCAAGTTAGGAGATTTACAGGTCACCTCTACCAGGCTGACTGGGTATGTGGAAATGAGGTAGAGTTAGCAAAATCATCACCAATACTATTTGACTTTCTATTGGTTCTAAGGAGATTAAACAGGTTTTACCTCTCTGAATCAACAGTGTCTATTTCTGTACACTATTATAGCTTTAGAACTCATCGTTTAAGGCAGGAAGTGAATTGATTCATTACCTGCCATCTTGGTATAGGAAATGTGAACTGCATGATTGAAAGTATGGATTGTGGAGTGAGCCTGGCTGGTTTAAATTCCAATGCCGTTCCTTACTTGAGTTTTGTGAGAGAAAATGTGGGAATCACATAGGTGAGGAAGAGTTCCTGATTTTCCACAGAGAGGTTCACAGCCTGCCTTCAGGAAAATGCAAGCGCTGGACACAATGTCCTAAACCCTCATATGTGATCAGAGATTACCCCAACCTCATTTTCCAACACACCAACAAACTGCTCCCCAGTTGCAGACACTTGGCCTGTGGCTTTGATTGCACATCTCCTTCCCTCCCAGGGACCTCACATTATCCATTTCTGACTCTTTGGCACTTGTCAGAAATGGAGGAATTACTGTTTTTCGTAGTATCAAGTCTATAATGCTTCTACTTCGTCCTCTGTCCAACCACAAACAGACCCCAAGCCCATGATGCTTAGCACATCCTCTAGGAAGTCAATGGATGGACTAATGGATTATGCAGTGCTCCAGATCCATGGTGACCTCCAATGAGCCACAGACGTCTGCCTTCTCCCCAGCCTCACACAGTCCATGAAACTGATACAGTGACATCTTTCCTGTGACCTCTCCTAGCCTGGCACTGATGTCTGACAATTTTGTTTCTAGATAATGATGACAAATGTCTTGAATACAAGTGACAACTTTTCTCAAGAATGCCTAAAATTATAAAGGCATTGAAGGAAAAAAAAATACCTTCTAGGAAAGGTTAAACCTCAGGGATTCACATTAATCCATTGTTATGCTGTTCAGCCAGCATCACACTCTAGAATATACTTAAGACTCTGGCTTCATGAAATTAACCTCACCACGAATCATTGGTGAGTCATTTTCTCCATCACATTTTTTTTAAATGAAGGAGACATTTGAAAAAATCCACTCCCCTGGAGGTTTCTTCTTGGATTGCAATTGAACCCTCTAAGTGAAGGGGGCCCTGTGGCTTTTATAATTGGGAAATAAAACCTATTGGAGCAGCTAACCCTCTAACACTTGATGTTGCTACCCCACAGGGAGAAAACAATCTTTCCTTCTTATGTATAAATTCTTAGTTCTCGCTAGCTCTGAAAACAGCCTTTCACGATACGATACCTCTGGCAAGTTGGATACTGAAATGGCACAAAGATTCTGACAGTACTCTGAATTCATCTGTATTTCTCTAACTGAATGCAGAGGATTTAATCTGCACTATGGTGCTGTCTAAGACTGATAATAAAACACAGGAATAATGTCATTATAAGATCCAAAGGACACATGATAGTGACATATGCTACTCCATGACGAGGGTATAATGAAATGTACTGGGAAGAAAGCAGCCTTCTGAAAAAACTGTGAACTTTCTGATAACTGCTCTGAAGTTAGAAAAGGGGCAGATGTGATCCACTTCCTTTTTCCTTTCAGCTTCTGGACCAGCTTTATATCTGGGCAATCCATTGATAAGTGGTCTCACAAGAGATGGAAGATGTTTGCAATAGATACAAATTCCACCCTGTGCCAGATTCACCATGACCCCTTTCTACCTTTCTCAACCATCCTCCGCCCAGTCAATCAGACCAGAGCTACCTTACAGGGAGCCGAGGACTCTGGAACCAACACTGAGAGGTTCTAAGTTAGCAGTGATGGTCTCTTGGGCAGCAATGGAAACACACCTTAAGGTACCACATTTTACCTGTCACAAGAAATTAAAAGCAAATATAATTGTTGCAAATTTCAAAATTATAATACTTTGGATATGACATTTTCTTTTTCATTTTTTGTTTCATTTTTTTTAATTGAAACATTTCCATTTTTGGAAACACCATTATTTCTAATGTATATTTGTTTTGGCTACTTCCAAAAAACTCAAAGTGAATGATTTTTCAGACTATGTAGGTGTGAAACATGATTAAGATTTTCCCCTTGAAAACCTTTTCTTCCTCTGCTTGCTCTCCATTGAACATTATTGTGGATTTCACAAATGCCTCTGTGAAGGGTTCCCAGTTAAAATATAAAATTTATTATTTAACTTGAATTTCACAAAATTTCATAAAACATTATTAGCAGAACTGTGCCCCATGCAATATTTGGAATAGACTTATACTAAAATTTTATATGTCATTTCTTTAAATTAAAATTTAACTGTATCCTGTATATTTATTTGCTGCATCTGTCAACCTTACACTGGGGAGTGAGTGAAATCTGCTTCTCTAGCGTGGTCACTGCTGTCTTGTGCCGACCATCTGTTCCATCCCCAGATCCTCCTAAGAAGGTCTTTCCTTCTTCCTGCCCATGTCTGAAGTCCTGCCAGGACCTCTCACTGTCCAATCCCACAAGTCACACTTCTGGCTTCCCATCTCTATTTTCAGCTTCCTTTGTGTCAGTCACTTTTGGCTGACCCCCTACCAACCACTCTGAAGACAGTGGGAAAACTGGGGCTATCTCTCATGCCCAGATGCACCCCCTGGCATCTCTAGTTTCTGCTTTCCCTCATTAACATGGGGGATGGAGGGAGAGGCTTCCCAGCTCTCTGAACTTCATCTAGAACTTGACCACAAAGAAAAAAAGAACCTACAAGTCTTCACACTTATAGGGAGGCTCTATCTTTCCTTGGTGCCCTGAGTCTGCACATTCATATTTAATACTTGCCCCCTCTTCCCACTCCTCCTCTCAATGCTGAGGACTGTTTACGTGTTTAGGAAAAAGGATGTTAACAAAAAATGGTTCCTGGATGACAAGGGTAACTTCAGAGATCAAAAGGCGATTCGTCACTCCATTTCCAATATCATCTAATTATAATGAAACAAGCCAGAATTAATGGCGCAAACACACACACACACACACACACACACACACACACACATAATATATATGTATATAAAATATATATACATATTACTTATTGCCTTCCTAAGTTGCTGAGGCTGGCTTTATAAATGTGATTCTTCTGCCTCAGCCTCCCAAGGAGCTGGGATTGCAGACACGCACCACCACAACCAGATGTCACAGCATATCTTAAAGTATATGGAAAAGTAAATCACTCTTTGCTCAAAGAGTAATCACCACTTTTATTATAGAGTAACTGGAAAATGCTTTAAATAAGGACAAACCAAAACAAAACTTAAAAAGTAGAGGCAAAACTGCCCTCACGTGTAAATTAACTTTCTCATAAAACAAGACATAAAGAAAGAAGGAAGAATTAATAATAATTAAGTAAATTTATTAAGGATAGGAATTGAAAAATAGATGCAAGAAGTGATTCCTCATAGAGAGAAGGTGATAAGATAAGCAAATCAAATCAGGTAGAAATGTTTAAAATATTCTAAATATTAAGATTTAAGGCAGGGATATAAGATAAGAATATGATACATTATGCTAACATGTTTAAAAATCTTAATAAAGTATATTTGGTATTTGAGACATATGTTATTGAAATCAACTCAGGTATAGCAAGAAATTCTTAATTGTTCAATAAAAATGTGAAGAAGGAGCACAAAAAGAATCATATCTACAAAGATTTCTGAGTAAGAGTTTCATTATTAATTTTCTCAAGCATTTCTAAAAACTAGTGGTCTTTGTGCTACAATAAGTATTTTATAGCAAAGGGAGTATTTAAAACCAGCACTCAAAGTACAGCCAACAAAGATAAGATATACACACAAAGAGTGGATCAATCTGGTATAGAGGCAAAAGTTTAAAGATATAAATACATCAATACAGTAAAATAACAATTAACTGCAACAAAATGAGGTTAATCAGTAATGAAGAAAATCTATTAACATATTTAACTTTGCTCAAGAAGTAAAATGATAGAATCTCCTTATTAGATAATAAAAAAAGGTAAATTCAATACTCATTCCTAGGTAATTTCTCAAGAGTATTTAGAAAGAATTTGTATCTTAAGGTAACTCAAAAAATCTCAAAGAAGATAAGAATGCCTTCTATCTATTAGACTACCAGCCATATTTTTGGGAATGTCACAGTGCACTGTAATAGTAACTGATATGAACCTTAGATGTTAGAAAGAAAACAAAATTACAATTTAGACTGATATGATTATATTCTTGGAAATGTAAGAAAATGGGCGGGCATTGTAGCTCAGTGCTTATCTAGCATGTGTGAGGCCCTGGGCTCGCTAAATTTGAAAAAAAATTCAAATCTCTGAGAATAAATAAGAAATCAGGTCAAATAGTTAGACAGAAATAAATACTTTAAAAGTTTCTTTTTATGCCAGCATTAGCAGTTAGAAGGTTAAAAACAAACAAGATACTATAAATAATTAACAATTATAAAAATTTATAAATAACCCCAGCAAATCATTTTCAGGTCTCCTATGAGAAAAGCCAATGAAATTCTACAAAGTTGCAAAAGTATTTCCAGGTAAAATGGTATAATGTCAATACATTTTTCTTCAATTATACAGGCAATGGGGAAGGGGTAGGTGTAATCACATCAGCTATAATTGATCCTTACTGAAGTTAAGTGATGGGTTCATGAAAGTTCATCTCTGCTTTATGTTTGAAATTTTCCATGACAAAAGTTAAGAAGCACTTTTGTGTGACATAAAAGAGATCTGAGTAAATGGATAGAAATAACCATGTTTTGAGGTGGGAAGCCAAAATAATGTAAAGCTATTAAGTCTTTTAAAGTTAATTCATAGATTAAATGTGACCCTATATAAAAATTCCAGTGGAAGGTTTTTCAATTTTAAAAAGCTCCCCCCAAACCATTTGGAAGAAGAGATGAGAACAATTCACGTTGTAAAAGAGTGAATGAAGTCATGCCCTACTAGCTGAGACAAGTTCTGAAGCTGTAATAATGGCAACAGCAAGGACTCAGCAAAGCAATCAGAGCAATTTGGTCCCATGGATGGGTCACTCTAGCAATGGGACATTTTGTTAGATCCTCATCTTATCCTGTCTTCTTCTTACCTTTAATCAACATTCCTCTATCCTTTAATTCTGAAATTCCCAATGTTTACACAAATGGATTTTCACTGTGGACCGTTTCTCATTTTCTCAGGTTGGCAGGTAGGGGCTGTGAAACCTTGGGTCTCATCTGATGCAACTAATGGGATAACTTGCAAAGATGAAAGCTTGGTTTCACATGAAATTTTTTCTCTATAGATGAAAGTGAATGTGTGTCAAAAAAAAAAAAAAAAAAAAAAAAGACAAAATCCCATGAGAAGAGGAGGTAGCTGGAGATTTCCCAATGCCAATATCTCCTAATTGAAGGAGACATTACTATCTGCAGGTTTGGCTTCCTGTCTCTCTAGCAAAATCACTGATAATCTGAGCAGTTATGGATGTGAGAGGTGTGTGGATGGGAATAGAAATGGGGAAATGTGGATTTGTCAATAGAAGAGGGGCTTCCAAAAACATATATGAATTTTCACAGGAGGCACCCTGCAGAGCTGGACTCAAGGGCTGATTTAGCTACTGCCCCAATAACGATGACCACCATTAAAGGAACAATGTCCCGGAAAATCTACAAGCCAAGCAGCCTTTGTTTCTCATAAGGCAGTGAAGGAGGGGGCACAGAAAGTAAGATGAGGGTTCTAGAAGCAAAGTAATCTGTATCTGTCAGAATAGATATAGACAAATTAATACAATAATATGCCTCGATCAAGATAATTTTTAATGCTTTCACATTGGCTAATGAGTTACAAGTAATTTTTATGATCCTCATTATGCTTGATTCTATTTGATGTGGCAATTATATTAATGCTTTTAAAATATGGGAAGAAAATACCAATAAGTAATATTTAAAAATTCATCTCTACTGCACCAACGTTCTCTTGACTAGTTCCTTCAGCAGTGTTCACTTATCTGAACTATATTCCCCAAACAACTACTTTTTTTACTTATATAACTAAAATTAATTATATTTTAATTGTTCACTTAAAAACAATTGTCCTCATTAGCTTTTGAGTTCATTTAGGGTAAGAATCATGCCTCGTTTAAACACATAGTAAGCTTTACATATTTGCAGGGTTGATGGAAAGATGAATAAATTAATGATTATTTATCCCCACAGGCAGTACTAAACAGCAGCTGCATATTAAAAATCCAAAGCTTGGCACATATCAATTCTAGTAAGAGAAGACTAGAGGAATTGGGAACCTTCCCACTAAACACAAACAAAATGCTGGAACAAAACACAGAAGCTGCATCTAATGAAATGTATAGCATTGCCCGAGACAGGGAAGAACTACTGAAAGGAACAGGAAAGGAATAGGGCTTAAAGAGGGAATCTTGAGATGTTTCTACCCCAGGACATCCAAGAAAAGAGGCAGAAAGATGAGAAGAGAGGGAACATGGATGGGGGTCCTGTGGTCATCAAGTCTGGGGACCTGATGTTTTCTATCTTCTCAACAATAGATATTTCAGGGGCTCAGGGAATAATCCAAGGAGTTCAGTGTCATCTTTCTTGTTTGGGACTGAAAGATCTCCACCCTAAAACAGAGGTACAGATTATATCCTGAAGGTCTAAAAATTCATTAAGGTTTGGTCCTGGACTTCTAAGTTACCCAAATGCCCAGAAGAATTAATGTAAAATCCTCCACAATGAAAAAAAGTGATTTCATCTTAGGTCTCAAGTTATTGCTAGAAGTAAAGTTTCAAATACAATATTCAATAACCATCCAAAAGCATAAGGCGTTTCTCTTGACAATATGGTAGCTAGGAATCATAAAAGAAATGGCTGGAATAGCACCAGAGAATCTAGTTACGGAAGTCAGCAAAGGTGGGCTGTCAATTTATATTCATGGTGTTCAGGAAGACAAACACTCGTCTTTAAAATGTCAACAAGAACCTAGAGACATTATGTAGCTGGAAAAGAATCAATTAAAAATGATACAATGGGAACGATGATAACAAAATAAGAACACGAGGGGTGGCTTTAACAGCAGACTTAGTAATCCTGAAGAGAATTAGCAAAATTTAGGACAGGACAGAAGAAATCACCCACATTGAAGCATGAAAAGATACAGTTATGGAGCATACAAAACACAGACTAAGGGAAAACATGAGACGGCCTAGCATACATTTAACCAAAGTGCCAGAGAAAAAGAGAAAAAGGAGCAGAGGCAGTAATTAAACAGATCATTTCTAAAACCTATAAAACACATCAATCCACAAAGTCAAGAAGTCCAGTGAAGCTAAAACAAAATCTACATCTAGAACACCACCGTTTAACAACAAAGAAACTCGAAAATGTTAAAAGAAGCCAACAGAAAAGAATTCATTTTAACATCAAATAAATGACAGCTATATAGTAAACAATTTTAACACAATAACAAAAGGCTAAAGAAAAAATATAAAAATAAAAAGCATGTGTAGGGAAATGTATCATCAAGGTACTGAAAGAAAATTACTGACAGAATTCATCAACAGAAAAATGAAATAAAGACATTTTCAATGAAGTAACATCTAACAATATGCTATCATGTGAAGAAATTCCTACAGAAGAAATTCCTACATACGGTCTTCAGAAAGAAAAGCTGTCCCAGATGAAACCTTGGAAATATAGCAAATAATAAAAATATGGCCATGAAAATGCTCACAACAAAGTTTTGTAAAACCAGAGATTGGAATAACCCAAATGCTCACAAACTGTAGAATGGAACATGTCCAATTGTGGGATAGTGTAAAAGAGTAAATGTAATCATCAGCTTGTGCCACAGCATGGATGAATCTTAAAGACAGAATAAGTTGGAAAAATAGTAACAACAAAAACCCGAACACAAGAAAATGCACTCTGTAACTGGCCCGGAGGTGCACATCTGTTAATCCCAGCCGCTGGGGAGGCTGAGGCAGGAAGATCACAAGTTCAAAGCCAGCCTCAATAAGCTAGTGAGGTTCTAAGCAACTTAACGAGGACCTGTCTCTGAATAAAATTTATTTTAAAAAGGGCTGAGGATGTGGCTCAGAGGTTCAACACCCCTGGATTCAATCCCTGGTATAAAAAAAAAAATACACACTGTACATCCCAATTACATAAATTTCAAAAAGGCAAAAGGAAATTATATTGTTTGAGAATGCATAACTACAGAGCAGAACTAAAACTCAAAAAATTCAATATGGGAAAGGAGGACATGGAAGATATCAGGTATCTGGTTTTAAATGGCGCAGAAATGACCCAGTGATTCATTTTACAATAAATGAAGCTGCCCATTTACATTTTTGCACATGATTGTGCCTCAGTATTCAATGGGCCTGGTTCCAAGATCCCTGGTTATCACATACCCAAATCTGTTCATGGCCAAGTCCTTCATATAAGGTGGCATAGTACAGATTGGGTATTCCTTATCTAACACCAGAAGTATTTCACATCTTAGAGATTTTTTCGGATTTTGGAATATTTGCACCGACTTTACCAGTTAGGCAATTCTAATCCAAATATCAACCTGAAATTTCATGTAACCTACACATCCTCCTGTACACTTTAAATCTTCTCTAGATTACTTACAAATGTAAGTCATAAGTAACAATTTATAGTATAATAGATTTACAATGTAAATATAAATTGTTGTTAATCTATAAGGACAAACAACAAGAGAAAAAACTATACATGTTCAGTATAGATTGATTTTTTTCAGATGTTTGTGATCTGAGGTTGATTGTGGATGTAGAACCATGGATATGGGAGGCCAATTGTATGTTTACATTTTTCTTCTATTTCATAATAAGTTTTAATTTTAAAGAAAGGCTGACTACTTCCAAACTCCTAAACAGATCTCAGAATGAATTACCAGAGAATATGCTAAGTTCCTTTTGCAATCAACAAAACTCTTTAAATGGTGATTTTCCATCAGTTTTGTTTTTTTTTTGTTTGTTTTTTTTTTTTTTTTCCCCGTACTGGGGATTGAACCCAGGGTCACTTAACCACCAAGTCACATCTCCAGCCCTTTTCTTATATTTTATTTAGAGATGGTCTCACTAAGTTGCTGAGGCTGGCTTTGAACTTGTGATCCTCCTGCCTCAGCCTCCCAAATCATTGGGATAACAGGCATGCACCACTACACCCTCCTTCCATCAGTATTTTAATGACTTAAAATGCTTGTTGTGTGAGGGCATGTGTATATGTGCTCTCATTCCCGAGTTATATGCACTTTCACATCTTGAAAGCAGGAGATTCAAGATTAGGGTACCACTTCTTTTTCAGATAGTCCTTCTTTGGGCATTGGGATCCCTACATAAAAAAATAAGGTTGCTATTTTATTGTTTCTGTGTTTCTACCCAAATGCAATTAATTTCTTTTTATATGCCACTAACAATTTCTGTACAAATTGCAGCTTGAATACAATTACTACAAATTTTTATAATAAGTCTATGTTTACCACTTCTGAATAATTTCCAAAATTGGAACACTTCTTTTTCTTTTTTCATGTGGTCTTATATGGACATTTGGAATCACCACAGAACAAAAAACTCCAGAAAAAAAATGACTCTGAAATATATTGTCCTTGAAACAGCAAAGCTAAAAAGCCTAATTATGAGTATCAGATATGTTTTCAGACATCTTCCCTAAAAAACAACAAATATGCCAAGGAGAACTGTACGAAGAAAAAGAAATGGAAGGATTCGCTCCAAAAAGTCAAAGGGGTCTCAAGTGTCACACCAGAGAGCAAAAATAGAAGAGAAGGTCTTGCTGCTGTAAGTCAAAAGAAGGCAGATGCTTGGGATTTTTAAAAAATGCTAAAACCACATTTTAGCCTACCTACTAAGGCAGGTGTAGCATGCTAATTATGGCATTAAATTTTCCATTAGCTTCATTCAGGTTTCTTTTTATGCCCCTGCCCTTATGTTTCTTCTTTTCCTTAGATTTTCACTTATGTAATTTTCTTATACTGTGGAACCCTACTCAGTATTATTATATGGTAGTAGAAAAATTTCAGTCTATAAACAAAATCCTCTCTCTGGGATATTTCTCAACTGCTAATTTTTGTTGAGTCAGTAATGACAAAAGAACACGCAAGTGGAATTTCATCCCCCCCCTCCCTTTTGGCCATTTCTTAGCAAATCTGAAGTCTTTTATGATGATTGGCAAAGAAGCAAAGTTTGGAGTTCCATACTGAAATGGGATATCCACCAAGATGAGTGGAATCTCTACTTGGAAGGGTGTTAAAGAGATTCCCATGCCCTCAATGTTCTCCAGAAATAGAAAATGAAATTCAATAGTGGGCAAAACCCCAACTCATCTAAGCCAAACTGATGAATAAATGTAACTTCATCAGTAGGACCAGGTGGCAGTCACCCAAGAGTTTTGAAGGAATTCAAGGATGAAATTGGGAAGCTGTTGGCCAAGATGCTGGATCCAATATTACAGCCATTGCCAGCAAAAGGACAGATTGTGAATGTCATTCTGTTCATTAGAAAAGGTCAAGAGAGGACCCAGAAACACAAGCATCTTGTCCATTTGTCCAGTGTCCAATAAAGACCATCATCATTAGACATTAAGACTAAAATAACTTCCCAGGGGAAAGACTAGAAGGCTTCTGAAAAAGGAAAGCATGAGTCGCTGACTTATTATTGGGCTGTGAGGTATGTAAAGGAAAGGCCAAGTGGTGACACCATGTAAACACTTCTTTTCTAAGTGCTAACATGAGATGACACATGAGACGATCTGGGGATGTATCAAACCATATGGATAAGACAAACATCATTTCTACCTCCCATCAAGAATTCCTATGTAATAGTGAGCAGGGACACCTTTTGACACTTGCAAGATATGATTCCATGGTAAAGGACACAGAACTTCACATTGTGAGTAACAAACAAAAAAAAATGCATTACTATTTGGTGGTACTGGAAAGAGATATACATTTAGTTACTTCCAGAAGCATTTTTCCTGAGCATTAATTGACACTAGAGCTTATACTCAGTAATCAGCCTAGAGGGATGAAGAAGGTCCATTCTGTCCTCAAGCAGTTCAGTCTATTTGAGATGATGCCAAGAACCATGGAATAGGCCCTAATGGCTACTCAAGCCTTGCTATAGGACCTGCAAATACTTAGGACTAGATGGTGATTAGTGACTGAAATTAAGTGGGTAAATCATGACTATGCAATGACACATCCCCTGGGATCACAGTTAGCAATGGGATTAATATACTATGCTATAAGGAGCATGGATCTAAAGCAAAGTGCCAATGCAAATTCTCTTGTTAAACTTACTGGCAAGGGTAATACCAACAAATACTCAAACCTGATTGTATTGGTTTGTTTGGTGGGGGAGAACAGTGGATTTTGAACATGAGACTCTGACATTATTATCACCCTTTTTCTCATAAAGGAAAGCAGAAATGATAAAAGTGTTTGCTATTTCTGATAACATCATATTTTAATATGATGCACCCATACTTGCATGCATATGCACAAAATTTCCAAAAGCCTCATGAAAAGGAAATTATCTGTTGTTTATTTTAGAAACTCAGGATTCAAGAAGAAAAGGGCCATTTACCAAAGCTCTGACATGTTCTGCCAGTGCAATACAATTCTCAACCTTGCTGAAAAGCCTGGGAAGAATTTTCTCAGCTCAGGCAACAACATCCAGATATAGAGAATGATTTTGGCAGCACCAAGCACGGGAGATTGATGTCTTCCCTACAATTGATGTGTTTCTCTTTTCTAATCAGTTTTAAACACCTACCTTCCCCTTTCTCTGCTACATTAGCTCGAGACTGTCATTCTAAAGAAATTTAGAATGTGTGTATATGGAGAAGGCGTGAGTATGTTCTGGCACAAAAGGAAACAAATTCTTTGGTGATCAGATTACGCATTCTCAAAGCGTCTAATGGCAGTTCCGTCAGAACTCTTTGAAGAAAAACAAGAGCCGAAAAAGAAATCCTCACAAAAACAAATATTATCTGCCCTAGTTTCCATCATAAATCTATTTTCTCTTCTTGTACGGTTTTTTAAATGGCACGTAACAGTGGTCATTTACAGTCTCAATTACTATTTAGAAAATAAATTGAAATGGGGCTCAGTAGTAACCAATTCTTAGATGTAATAATCAGGCAGAATTTTTCTGCCTTCTTCTAGGGGACCACACTGGAAAATGACATCAGTCACCTTTTGTTTTTCTTTTATTTTTTTTCTGTGTAGTGCAGTATGTGGCCATAGCACATCCTTAATGAATGTGTACTGGATGAGTTTCCTACTCCTCTTCTTCTTCCTACTCCTTCTAAAGAAAACCTGGGTCTACATTCTGAGCCTCCTCTGAAATGAATATGAATGGAAAAGAACTGCAATTCTTTCTCCAAGACCTCACATTTAAAACCTGGGTGGCAAGGAACCTTGAGCCAAAGAAGTAGTTTGAGATGGGGAACTAAAATGTAAACAGATCAAACAGATAAAATTTGTATCTGTGTCTATAAGTGAACAAATATTTTGCCTATCAAGCTGACATAGCTAAGTACCCCTTTTAATGTCAAAAGTTAAAATATACATGCATGCATACACACATACATAACTCTGCCAGTGGGAATGTAAATGATTTTTCATGGGAATTATGGAACACGTATAAAAAAGCACCATGAAAGCTAATCATGGTTCTTCCACTTCTGGAGATTTGTCCTAATGGGAGATTAAAGGATCTGCGCAAAGATTTAGCCTCAATGATGGCAACCAAATTGGTAATAGCCAAAAACCCAAACCATCTAATTGGGCAGTAATAAGCATTAGCCAAGTTGATTATAGTATATCAAAATGCCAGAACACCAGGAAGCTATTAGAAATTGTATAGAATGCATGTTGATGAGGAACAATGTTTAATTTGTTAAATTAGAAAATGCATGCTAAAAGCAAAATGTGCTGCAATTTTTTTAAATGAGGTATAGTACGTGTGTATGTATTTAAGGCATATGTGCCTAGGGAGATACATCAAAGACATCTTTGGATATTAGTGTTCTGTGTCTCCTTTTCTTCATCTTTCTCTTGATCTGAATTTTCTGATTCATCTATGATTAACATGCATTACTAGTGGAATAAAAATGTAAAAATGGAGATGATTTTTAAAAATCCATAGGGTAGGATCAACATAATCTTTCTAAAAAAAGGAAAAGAAAATATCTCATTTGAATTCTCTGTGGCTCCTAGGTTCAACAGGAAGGTTTTGTGAGTTAAAATCAGATGACAATGCCAGGTAGAAATGGAGGGGAGCAATCTACACTCAAAAACCTTCCAATTAGCACATTTCCTGTTCTCCTGGGTCAGGTTTTTTAACACTAAAAAATTCATCTAATAAACACTAAAAATCAAAAAGCTGATATTGAGATTTGCTGTATCTATGCAACTGATTCTTAGAATATATTGCCTTTTATTTTAGATCAAAGTATCAAAACTGTCTTTGATCCAAAACAGCCATGTAGATCCAGCATTTACATCTGAAGTCAACTTATTTAGAATCACAGATTTTTTTTTAAATCCCTGATTTTCTTTTCATCCCTACCAAGCAAAGACGGTTAGTGATAGTACCTCTTCAAGAGTACCAGAGATGCTTTGTTTCTGAACTAGTCCTTCTTTCCATGCAGGAAATTAAAAACTTCAAACAGGACCAGCTGGTCAATCAAAAGATGGGCATTGTGAACAATGTCATCACTCTCAGCACTCTCAGGGTACAAATTAGGAAGTTAGCTTCCACCTTAACAGCAGTACTTAGCAATTTGCTTTCTTTTAACTGGAGTTACCCCTTCCATCAGCAAGAGAAGTGAGTCCAAATTTAAATCACTATTCATCCACTACTACCAGAGGTATACTCAAGCCCAATCTGGGGCCCAACAACAAAGGTCATCAGTTAAAATTTTAATCATTGTATTTCAGAATCCTCAAAAGGAATAATTTGGAGTGGGGGAAAAACTGAAAATTTCTAGTTACTGCTGACATGGAAGCAGATATTTCTGGGATTTTTAATGTATTTAACCAATCATTAAATTTCCCCATGATTTTTAGTGTTGTTTTCTTTTTTCCTTTCTCAGTGAATACTTCCCAGGTACTGGGTACACAGGGGTGACTCTAAGGACACAGTTCCTTTCCTCTTCCAGCTTACATTCTAGCAGGAGGGAAACATCTCCCATGAGAAACCATTATTACAAATAATAACGAGTACCACAAAGCAAGGGAACAGAGTCTCAGAGAGAACAATGGGAGAGGTTGGTTTACCTTGGTTGGTTCTGGAACTCTTAAAGAGGTGGCACTTAATTTGTGACATGGAGGGTGACAGTCACTCACAACCCTCATGACATTGTCAAGATTTAGAACATGACCCCAAAATATGTCATCTTGGAGGTCACTCTCTGACCTTCTCCTGCCTTCTTCCCCTGAACAGGTGATAAAGAATTCTCTGACCTACCACCTGTGAAAGCAGATCACAAGACCCTCATTCCACAAGTGTCCTGCCCCATATCTGGAGGCCAAGAAGAATCTGGATAAGCATACCTTGCTAAGCTTTCACAGTTTATCACCACTAGATTAAACCCTACATGCTCCACTCACACTTGCGTATGACTCAGCCATGAACATACTCTGTTTTTCCTGGGTCTTTGAGTCCTTGTTTCTAAAGGCTCCTAAGTCCCACAAAATTTCGATTTAATAAATTTGTTAGCACTTTTCTCTTGCTAATCATTCATAATGTAAAAGAGTCATGATCATGATCAGTGAGGAAAAGATACAGCCTTTTCTCCCCATCTGTTCTTTCAATTTCATTGGCATCACTCCCCCTTGGCCTTCCTACTACCTGCCTGGCAATTCTGACTCAGCCTTCATGAGGTGATCTTCCTCTTCTATCCAATCCTAGACTCTGAGATTCTTCAGGGCTAAGTTCTAGGCCACCTTCTTTTCTCAGTCTAAAATTCCTCCTAAGGCATCTAATCCATTTCTATGATCTCAGAGATCACTTCTGTCAATAATTTCTTAATTTGATTTTTCTATCCCATACTTCTTTTCCTAGACTCAATCAACTGCTGCAAATAATTATCTCATAAGAATCTCAAATTTAATATGTTAACATAAAAATAAAGACATTTCACTCTTGAATCTTCTCCTTCTCCATCTCTCTAACCAGGACCATTCACTCAGCTACGATATGAATAATCAAGGAATCAACCATGTTACCGCCTTCTTCATCTACCGTACACAATTGGCAATTCAGCTGTGTCCAATTGATACCTAAGATATATCTAGGATTTCACAACACTTTTTTTCAACTCCCTTGCCATCGACTCTGCCAAACTTCTTTCATTTGCACCCAGCATTGCCTCCAAATTATTGCCGTAAACGCAAATTTCCAATTACTCTCTGCATTTGACGTTCTCCCATTTTCTGAAGATAAAGTCTAAAATCATTTCTAAGATTCTGTGTGATCTACTTACTGCTTAATGCTTTCTTCTCATTCCATGTCAACTTCACATTACTATCGCCACAGCAAATTTCTTTGTTTCTAAAATTTAAAAAGGAATTGTCTTTCTGCAAGAATTTGCACATACTGCTCCATCCACCTGGAACATCTTAAGTCTCCCCACTACATGTAATCAAAGCATGATACTCATCTCTGCACCAGATATGAGTATATTACGATGTAAGCAATAGATTACCCAATGGAGATGATTTCAGCAATAAAGATATTTAACTATCGCATATCATAAAAGACCTGAAAGCAGGAACTTCCAAGGTTGGTACAAGATCCACACTCTTCCTTTTCTTCTCTGCTATTCTGTATGTGTTCATGTTTCAATTTAGGGTCCATGCCTCTGGACCCTAAATTTAGGGTCCATGAGCCTGCTATCAGAGATCAGTGCCCCATGTTCTGATATGACTGCATCCAGGCTAGAAAGAAGGGGGAAGAATGCTCATTTTATGTGTGTATAAACTCTGTCAGAGAGTAAGATCTTTCTTAAAAGCCCTCATCACGTTTTCCATCCATTACATCAGCCAATTCTGTGTCACTTAGCGATGAGAATGCTTTGATGAGTATCTGGGGATGGGCAAGAAGAGAGAGGGGATGGAATGGCTGTTGGTTTTACAATCATTGGTGTCTGACATTCTTTTTAATGCACTAATCAAAAGAACAATCAAAAACTAGAGACCATCATGTTAAGTGAAATAAGTCAATCTCAGAAGGTGAAGTGTCATATGTTTACTCTCATATGTGGAACCTGAGAGGAAAAAGGAAGAGAAAGTCAGGGGATCTCATGAAAATCAAAGGGAGATCAGTAAAGGAAAGGGACCAAGGGGTGGAAGCCAGGGAGGGAAAGGGAAAGTGCAGGGAAATAATGTTGGACAAATTATATATTGTTTGCATGTAATAATATGCAATAACAAATTCCATCATTAGGAACAACTATGATCTATCAACAAAAAAATGGAAAATAAAGGATGGTGGAAGAAAAAAAGACAAAATAACCATTAAAGTAATAAATATGTACATTTTGTTCACTGTTTTCTTTATGAGATAATAAACTCTCCAACTCTGGGAAATGCATCTGTTTTATTCACTGCTATAAGCCTAAAATCATCACAATGCTGGGCTCACATAGATCAGTTAGCATTGATTGAAGGAACAAATTAGTGAATATTAAAGAGAACAGCAGAAGAGAAAGCAGGTTCAAAGGAGACAAAAAATCGTGGACACAAAACTTAAACTGATTGCCATATTTCAAATCTCATGGTTGAACTTTCTATTTCATTTAAATCGAAAGCAATCTTTTCATTAAAAAATTAGACATTCTTTTTAAAGTGCTCAATTCTTCATATAGTAACTGCAACTCTCCTAACCTCTCAATTCCTACCATGTGAGTAGACACAGGTATTATTGTTATCACTGAGATCCAGGAATAAATTATTTTTTTAATAAAATTTTAAGCCCTGTTAAGGAGTTATATGATCCAGAATAATTTAAACTATCTTCTGTACATACATATAAATCAATTCTTGGGCTCAATCACTCAAATATCATTCAAAAGTACATAAAAGCTAACAAAGGAAGTTATTTAAAAGAATACATATAAAATTTTTGGTCTAAATCTTCTATTCTCGAGAGTATCACAACAACAGATAAGTTTGTAATTCAGGTTGCTTGAATAGGGAGATGGCAAATGTAAAATATCTGGCACAAGAAGTATGCTAGGAGCATTTTTGTTCTTATATCTAGTCTAAAAGGAAGGGTTTACTCCTATCTCTACCTTGTCCTAAGTATATACCTATGTGCAAGTTGATTATGTTCTTTGGATTGCAAATGATACGGTAATCTTAAACTACCTTTCAGTTGTAAATAAAGTCACCCACAATTTAAAAACCTAAATTAAAAAAGGCAAATGATATGGAATACAGTCAGCTATAACCAACCTAACAGAAGATTTAGAGGTACATTCATATTCCTGACAGTGTCTATTTCTACAAATGCAAAATGTCCTCCTAGTTTCTGATGGACATTCTATTTGTTCCTGTCAAAATACATAGGACATTGACTTACAAACATCATATTTAAAAAATCTTAAAGATCAACACATGCAAGAGTAGACTTCAAGTTTTAAGTTTTTTTTGTTTGAAAATTTTTAAAAAATCCTTAAAAACAGAAAATGACTTTAACATTGGCAAAGGGAGTCCCCCAAAGAAAAAAATATCAACAGATGGCTGAGAAAGATCACCCACATGCAGAACACAGATCTTGAGGAGGCATTTCTAAGAATGAAGTAGCACTTCCCAGCCTGGGCCACTTCCCACAAGGATCCTTGTTTAACCCATGAAAAACACCAAGCTTATATCACTGGCCAAGAGAAAACTCAACCCTTTTTCCACCTGCCTCACAGTAATCCAGATCAGTTTCTAGCTGTTCCTAGTGTTCTCAGAGAAGCTAAATACCAGTTACTTGAGATCAGCAGTCCCCAAATAAATCAGACTTCCATGATCAGCCCTGAACTAGCATCTTCCTATGTGAACCGGCTGTTAAACCCTAGCTAAGCATATTAAGCATTCAATTTAATGTATGACACACATCTGTTCCACTTTCTCAGCGAGCAGAAGTTTCAAGACAACTTAAATCCCAGACTTAATCAACAAGGAAAAAAAAAATAAAGTCTTGGCAATGTTTAAAACTGAGTTTTAAAATATAATCCAAATGAGAGCGGGAGAGACCATTTTGCTGTAACTAATGAGATTATATAATACCTAAATCAAATCCTCAAAATTACCTGAGAAAAAAACACTAGATCTTTTATCTGGGCCTATTTATTTTTTTCCTTTCATGGTTATCAACATGTCCTAAAGAACTTCATGTACACCTGGCCCAAGACATCAAAGAAGCAAAAATGTCAAACCTTCCACAAACAAGACAATTTCGTAGAAGGATGCAGAAAGACCATAAAAGGAAAACTCACAGACTTGTCTTTCACAAGTAGAGCACAACACTGGATTCCAGCCATCAGCATCTTGTGCGGGTTCCAGGCCACCGAGTCAGCCCTATTGTGTTCAAGAAAGAAAGGGACAGAGTAGGAAGGGGACTTGATTAGTTTCCATAGGCAGAGGGACATTCAGTCCTCACACACAAGTTACTGCTCTACAGGATTCTTTGTCTGACTCATCTGTGAGAATTTACAAGCTTTTTGTTTTGTTTCAGGAAAAACAATTATTTCATGTTTGCCTATTTTCAAAATATCACTTCAAGGGACAAAGTCCAAAGAGATTCCTTTGCCTAAATAAAAGTCAGTTGCAAATGAGGAAAGGACATTTACCTGTGGATACCATGTAGAAGCCTGCGGTGCTTCCTTGACATCAAAGCTGAGCCACCCCAAGAAGCCTGTCAAGATATTTATATAACCAAAGCAATGTTACTTCCAAGTTATTTGTTTACCAGCGGGTTGCCATAGAAAATCCTCAGTGACCATCTCAATCTGTGTTATTTGTTACTTGGTTTTATGTTCTATTAACCAATTTGTACTCCAGGGAATTTTTTTTGGAACTGAGGATTGAACTCAGGGTTTCATGCACGTAAGACAAGGAGCTACATCCCAGCCCCAGGAGATTTTAATCTCTGGCCCTACTTAGGCAACCAGAACCTTTTCACAACAGATGGGTCCCCATGACCCTTAGAATGTACATTGGCACATCAAAAATACATTGGTGCATTAACCAGTTGAGTTTGTGCAGATGAAAAGAGATTTAAAAGGCAGTCCATGCCCACTTGAAGCCTAGAATCTAAAAGGGACAATGTCTTCACAAAGCTGACATTTTGACATTCACCCTGTATGGTGAGTCATAGGCTAATGTCTGAAATTCTAAGTAATGAAAAAAGGCACATTATTGACAAAGTGGATGGAAGGTTCACCAGGATGATTAGGTGGCAATTTATCCTTTAATGGAAGATCTTTTCAGTCAAATGGCATTCAGACACATTTGCAAATAAAAGGTGGGAGAGTGAAGGAGAGGAAGCTTGGGACTTTCAAGGAAATTATCACTGGAGAGGTAAATTTTCTGAATATAGGAGAAGGGAGCTGAGAAAAGGGAAATGAAAGGAAGCCCCACAATCAATAGGTCAGGAAAGTAGGAGGAGGGATCAATGCAGGAAATACAAAAGTCAGTTTGATCCTTGAAAATTGTGCGGACTTCCAAATTTTAATTTAGTAGGACAATGAAGGATGACTGCAGTGAAAGAATCTGGTGGAACCAGCTTGATAAAACCTCACATTTATTTAAATCTCACAATATCACCCTGAGGGTGGAGTTATTATCACGTCAATATTTACAGATCAACTGAAGTTCAGAGGTGGTGGGCTAATTGTCCAAGGTCTCCTGGGTGATAAAAATCAGATCATGGATCTGAAACCCATTCTCTATTAGTGAAGGTGACTACTGAACAAATTTGGGAATATAATATAGGAGTTGAGGGTGATGGATATGCTTTAGGCAAGAGGTGAGTTCAAGAGTTGCTGAGGGTGTAGAAAAGGTGTCCTACTTCAATGATAGACTTTAGTAAGATAGATATTCAACTTGAATGTGAAAGACAAAGGAAATGAGACATCTCCATGATTCTCAGTTTATTACCAAAGGTGGGCCCATTGGTAACCAATGAAGAAAAAGTACAGCACAAGGCACTCTGTGGCCTTGAATCCCATTTAAAAGTAACTTTGTCCTTGAGGGCTGGGAGTAGCTTGAGGTGAGTGAATCACTCAATTATATAGTTTTTAAATGAACTCACTCTCAGAGTGAGTGGTCCTAAAAATGAATGTGTGCTTAAAATTTGAGTCCTAGGACCATCTCTGGTCTCACCTGAGTTCTAGCCCTGATGTCATGAAGTAATGTCCTCAACACTCCATGAGGTGCCCAAAGGCTCTTTCACTCTGATGTGTCTCAAGGGTTGTGTAAGTGTGTGCAAGATCCAAAGGCATCCAGGTAAAGGACTGATGACTTGGGGCTGCCAGGCAGGTGTTCTTCTTGCTACAGTGTCTCCCCTCCTGGGACTCACAACAGACCATGGGTGACAAAGGTGGGCTATACCAGCAACTGCCTTCAGCATCTAGGAATATCTTACCCTGGCTTACTAACTGAAGGTCCTCAGATCAGAATTTTGAGATCTTGACCCTCAAAAACATGAAGATGATTTATATATTAGGTCCTCTTCCATTACACACCCTAAATACCAGCACCTTTTAAAGGCATTAGTTCACTGGTTTACCAAGTCACAGGTAGGGTTAGGAAGAGCTCATCCATAAATTCATTCCTCAAAAGAGCAGAAAGGAGCCCATCAGATACCAAAATCCATACATGCTAAATAAAGTCCCTTTTATAAAATGGTATATAACCTAGGTAGTCTTCCCACATAGTTTAAATGAACTCTAGGTTATTTACAATACCTAAAAATATAAGTGCTATATAAATAATGGTTATGCAACAAGAAGAAAAATCTGTACATCTTCAATATGGGCACAATTTTTTAAAATGAGAGGGGTAGGGGTATGAAAAATGGTGGAATGAGACAGACATCATTACCCTATGTACATGTATGATTACATGAATGGTATGAATCTACATCATGTGCAACCAGAGAAATGAAATGTTGTACCCCATTTTTGTGCAATGAATCAAAGTGAAGTCTGTAAAAATTTAAAAAATAAATAAATAAATTCTGTTTCATTTCAAAACAACAAAAAAGACTAACTTAAATTTTCTATTTTTTAGGTCAAAAAAATATTTTGGATCTGCTGGGTTCCTGGAACCAATTCCTTGTGGACATAGAGAGATGACTGTCTCCCATGCCTTTTTGAAAAAGACAAAACTATGAAGACCATATATAAATCAATGGTTGTTAGGGACTGGGAGAGGGAAGGATGAACCGGTCAAGCCAAGAATATTTTAGGGCAGTGAAAATGGATGATACTATAACGGGGAATATGTGCAATTATACATTTGTTAAAATTCATAGCATGTACAACACCAAAAGTGAATTCTAATGTAAATTATGGACTTCACAAAAAAAGAGAGCTGAAAGGAGAAACAAATAAAACTTGTGATGTCGATATCCTACTTCTATTTGCTTTCTTTTCTCAATCCCTAACACTAGAATTTCAAGAGCAGCAAACCAAACACTCAAGTGATGAAGGAGCTTGATTTTGCATCTCTATTGAGGACTGACATTTATTGAGCTAATACTATATGCCAGGCACCACAATATGTTACTTTGCGTATTTTTCTCCTTAATTAACTAGTTAATAAATTACTAGGGAAATCAATCTTAAAAGAGAGGTAGAAGCAGGAGTGACATCTAGATTCTGCAGCCTCTAAAACCCATGATTTTAAATTCAATGCTACATTCTCTCCAGGAGTCCTAATGAATAGTGGGGAGACAGGAGAAAGTCTTGCTAGGAACACGAGGCTCTGAAGAAGCCACCAGACTCTGCTTCAAAGGTGAGTGGGCCAGCCCTGCCTTGTGCTAGTTAGAGACTTGAATCCCATTTGTTCTCACAGAGAAAGGATGGTCCTGGAGGGAAGAGATCCTCACAAGACTAGGGTTTTTCTTATCAGTTGTTTAAAAATGCATTATAATTAACCAAACTTTATGTATCAAATACTGACCATTATTTGTATACCACTGAGGGGAAAAAAAAAGACATCAAAATACCAATTTCAAAGATGTAAAACTATTTTTTTAAAAGTGCAAGTTAGAATTAATAAAGTATGGTATGTATGCAAGGGCAGATCAGTTTTATGGAAAACCCAGACAAATAAGTAATCATAATGGCATTTTTAAAAGAGATAAGTAAATACCAGTTTTAATATTTGAAAAACTCTTTAAAATACTTTCCAGATGATTTCCAGTAGGTCAAAGCAATTACTGCAATTTTGTTAATTTTCTATCTTCAAAATTAATAAACTTCCTGTGCTATGTGAAGTTTCTTCCAGATAAGATACATATTGCTGTAGTGAAATGTTTTCAACAGATTGAACTCCTGCAATAACAAAGGATGAGCAAATACTAGCTCAATTGTTGAAGCTTATTATTTCTCTAAAAATGTCAGAAAGATGGTGGTAAAAATTAATCAAATATTATAGGCATTTGCCAGATGCCTACTATGTGCAAACAGAATAATTTGATTCAGCTTACATGTTTCCTTAAAAATGTGCTTTCTTCCAAAATTCAACCTTTAATTTTTGGAAAACCCAGAGAGCTTTTCATTCATATGTACAAATCATAATTCTTTCTAAGCCCCATAAATCTCTTAATATCATTCCCAATTTAACAACTGCTGTAGTTCCTCTGTTTTACATAAACTATATAATCCATATTTGATGCTTCTTTTATGAGAGTTGAATATTTAAGTACAATTGCTGATGTATTAAATTGTTTCTCCTCATTTCCACAGTTACGAAAGTACTCGCTTCATATTATCTTTCAGGACGTAATATATTGTTATGCTTCTAAGTCTATAAAATCAATAAGATGTAACTTGGAATATGTTACGGATACAAATACTAAAATCCCATTTAAAGAAGTTGCAAATAATCTACCTGAAGTAGTGCTTCTGGCATGCTAATCATGCCTATTGCTCTAGTGAGCTTCAAAATGCTGCTACTTTCATCAAATAGTGTCACACACTTAATGAAAACCTTGAACTTCTGAGGAATTCCCTTCACATCATATCATCTGCACTTTATTTCGAAATCATAAAATCATCAGAACATCTCCCAAATGTTCAGTCACCTTCTGTTTACCAAGTCAAAAAAAATTTTTCTCTGATAAGGAGGATCTCAGTCACTCACCCACCAGAAGAAAGTTCCCTAAAGTCTCATTCAAATGCCCCTTTTCTTAGGTAGAATCAAACTAGTTAAGTTCTGGTCTCACTAAATAAATACATGTATAAATAAGAAAGAAAAAGAGAGAAAAAAAAAAAAAAGAGAACCGAAAAGCTCAATAATAGTCACAACTAGTTGAATTAAACTTTTTAACTCTCAATAAGTACATTTAAAAATTATCTTTAATTTTAGGGAAACTTTATTATGAATAACCCCAGGACTCACAAAATTAATTAGAAAAAGAGCCAATCTTTTAAGTTAGAAAATTACAAAGAATGTAAATCATCTCAATCCCTCTTAAATAATTATCTATGATAGATACATATAAAACTGACTTTAATTATGGCATGCAATTATGTAATGTAGTTTTTACATTTTTCTGGCTGATTGGAATCTTGTAATTTCAGAGCAAGAAGATACTTAACTACATCAGCAATCTCCCTTTACAAAGAAGAAACTGCAATCTGAAGGCCTGAGATCACCATGAAGAAAAGGCAGATTATAATCCCACTCCCCCACAAAAAAAGTTTCTTGACTGCATCGTCCCAAATGTATCCCTGACATCAGCCACCTCAATGATTTAGGGAGGCAAAAAGATAGCTCTGGGCAGAGGGAAAAAAAAGTAAAGTGGAATCCAACAAATTAATCAAAGTTTCCATGAAGTCTTAGAATTTTCCTCTTTAACCCTCACAGAAAGTGACATACTAATTTCCCCAAATTAGAAGCACAGCTAAAAATAGTTGGGGCTTTGCATTTAGGTTCTGAGAACATGCCGCAGAAAGACGAGGAAGTTTGACAGGTGTGTGTGAGCAGGTGAACTTACATCCACGTGAAGCCAGAGACCGTGCCTCTCACAGATGTCAGCTATCTCATCCAGAGGGTCGAAGGCGCCCAACACAGTTGTTCCCGAGGTGGCACAGACAAGAAATGGTGTTGTCCCCTGTGAGAAGGATCCACACACAGAACTGTCACTGTCACCACCAAAGTTGTGTTGGAAACACAAAGCGTTATGCATCCAGAGATCAATACCTGTGTTTTGGAGGTGATGGTTAATTCAACGGGTGTTTTTAAACTTCCACACCATGTGGACTTTGGTCTTAGCAAGTGCTAAGAGGGCAGTGGTCTTTTGTGCCAGGTCAATATATAGCCTGACTATTATTGTGCTCATTTTCCTTCTATAGTATTCTGTGCTCTAAGTATGGCCCAGACAGAGAATAAACAGTCTCAACGGCAAAGGCAAACTGACATTCTGTATGTGTGCTCCAATTTCTTCCTAGGGAAATACCTTAGGCCTCCATCGTGCCAGCATTGTCACCCTTCTCCAAAACAAAAAGAAACATGATTGGAAGACAAACACTTGCTGGGTAAACCATGAGGCCTGTTTGTCTCCTTGTAAAGTTAGTGCAGTTGCAAAAAAAGAATGTGTTCAGATACAAACTCAGCAAAATTTGAATAGAGAGAATCAGGCAACCTTTTGGGAGGCCTTTTCCACATGGGTGCTACAGTAGAGAACTCACTGGAATGTACTGGAAAAGAGAACCTGCATCACTACTGCCATGATTATTCCTCCTCATAGACTTGATGGCTGCGTCTTGCAGAGAGAACAGGTGCCAGTGGAAGATGGGAGAGAAAAGGGAGAGGACGGGGGCACACACAGAGATAAATGGCAACAGCAGTCAAGCTAGTCAGGCACCCGACCCCATTAAGGGACGATTCAGGGCAGAGCAAGAATACAACAGATTGTTTCCAAACAGTTTGATCCCAGCATGGCAGCAGAGATGAGCTGCTTACAGCAGAAGCATCCTGGAGGGAAAACTTACAGACCAATATAAGGTGGGGACAAGCAACTAGAATTCTAGGATTCTAGAACACCTGAGGAATAAGTAACTCTTGTCACTTCACTGCCTATGAAAATCATTCTACTTCCATTAAGCATGGACCTATATTTTCCTCTCGGTTTTATCATGAAGCGCATTATTACTGCAATATTCTTTTTTATCCTTTGATGCCAGGGGTGGTTGTGCTTGAACCAAACTCATTCCAATTTAACTGACCTTTGACAGAAAGATGTTATTTCTCAACAGAAAGTGGGGCAGAGCAAGAACACTTGGTCCCACATCTCCAAACTGAGATGCACAGGAATCAAAGTGATGGTACATAATGAATCCAGTTGCCACTTTGGGAGACATCTGTGACCCACAGAATCCAGTCTACCCCAAACCTCTCAGCCAGGCCAGAAGGTGAGAGAGCCCTTGGGAAACCATGGGCTTTGGAAATTCTTCCCTGTTCTCAAACACAACAGATTAAGTCTTTATCATGTCAGTGACCTAAATGAAATGAGAACAGATGTGCATCAATCAACAAAAGCAACAAAAGAAGTAATTTGCTAAAGCTGTTTAAGGTGTCTTTAATGGTTGGACTTTCCCTCATAGCCTATAGGACATCCTGACAGGTGTGAGAAAATACCCATGCACACTATCATAGCCTACTAATGAGTTTTTCTCACCTTTAAAAAAAAATGTTCCTATAAATCAGGTCCAGAAATTAAACTTTTGCCATCTGGATTTAACCTTTCCTATATTTTTTTTCCCTTCCTCATACCTCATACTGTTAACAAGAAAATTCAGTAGCAACATTATTGATCGCATGCTGCCAATGAGCTGTATTCCCTGAGAAAGTTTGTCATTTCAAATGCTCATACACAAAAATACCTCCGAAATATTCAGTGGTCATACTAGTTTGGTCAATAATTGCTTTAAAACCTCCGGTGCTCTGTGTTTTTCACTATTTTTGTAGTAGCATCAAGTAAAGGTCATTGCTTAAAAGATTTTTTAATGGATTGTGATCCACCAGAGACTTGAATCCCAGCACACCAAAAAAGCTGATGTACTGTTCCCTACATCTGAAACCGTATGAGTTAAAAGCTTGAAACATAACAACTAGGTCTAGGCTACTGAGGAAAATAAACTACTTGTCATGTATTATCATCCCAAAATGGATGCTGGGTTTCTTCAGAGTAAATCCAGGCTAAAGAATTAGCTGAATTGAAAGAAAACCGAGAAGACATATCAGCTCTAATCCTCTTGCCCTACTTTTAAATGTGCCTAAAGCAATTTATTACTTTTTAAAGACTTCTTTGATTAATTCTCAACTTTAGAATTATGTTGGCTTCATATATTTCATGAAACAAACAAAAATTTGAGCAACAAAATAATAGTGACTGCAGTGGAATAAAACCCACTGTGCTAGAAATAAGAATTGTTGATGGTGATGTAGCTCAGTGGTAGAGCACTTGCCTAGCACAGGCTTGGCATGGGGTTCAATTGCTAAAACACCAAACACAAGAAAGAGAAAGGAAGGAAGGAAGGGAGGGAGGGAAAAAGAGAGAGAGGGAGAGAGGGAGAGAGGGGGAAGGGGGAGGGAGGGAGAGAAAAGGAGAGAAAAGGAAAGGGAGAGAGGAAAGGAAAGGAAAAGAAAAAAAAGAAATATGAATCATTAATGATACCAAAAACTTGGGAGACTACGTTTATAGAAAACTAACTCAGTATTTTGAAAATTTGTCAATAAGGGGAAAGAATAAATCATTGATCCTGCCTTGCATGTGCAAACTGCTTCCTTGGGGAAATCAAATAGGGATGAGGAAACATTTTTCTTTATAGGAGAGTGCCTGCCAATAAATAAAGGAGTGAGAAACTGAATTAGAACATCAGTTAATGAAATAATGGGTCTAGACAATGACCACCAATGGCAGCAAAATCTATGTGGTGAGGGACTGATTATGGGCTTTATAAATAGGTGGTCTAACACCAAACCCCACCAGTGTTAGCACAAAAAGGGACTTGGGATATCTCCAGACAGAAGGCAAAAGGAAATCTTCCTGGTTAAAAAAAAAAAAAAAAAACCCAACCTGAATCTCACTGAGTCTTAAGATCTAAATTCTACATTGCAGACAGGTAGTGGGGAGCACTTAGAGTCTCAATTCTTGATGTAATCTACAAATCCATAATAGGGAACACTTTACCAGACAAAGGACCTGGCTTCTTCAACAAATTGATGGTAGGAGATAAACAAGGAGGAACAAGCTCTGGATCAGAAAAGATTTATGTGACATATCAACCAATGCAATTTGTGGAACTTGTTTGAATCCTGATTTAAACAAGCCAATTATTTTTTAAAAGGCAATGGGAAAAATTTTAATATAGATTGAATATTTGATGCTATTAAGAAATTTAAGTTTTTAAACATAACTATGGTTATTCTTTTTAAAGAGTGCACATCTCTTACAGATATGATTCTATATCTCAATGATTTATAGAACAACAGATAATGTCTGAGCTTGCTTCAGACTAGTCTCTTGGTGGTGAGAGGGTGTGGGGTGTGAATGAAGCAGAAGGAAGCAGGAGTTGATGATGGCTGGAGAACCATCAGCATTTCCACCAACAAGCATCCATGACATCGTGAAAGGTCTCTTTGACAAGAACTTTTTTTTTAATTGTTTTTTTTTTTTAAATTTTTACAGACCTTATTTTGATTCGTTGTACACAAATGGGGTGCATGATGTAGATTCATACCATTCATGTTGACAAGAACTTTTGTAGAATACTAAGACTCAAAAGCAGGATCTGTGGTTCAAAGTCAGTATTTTGCAGAATTTTACACAAATGTCAAAGGCATATGCTAATCTGAACCACCAGATAGTTATCAAATCTACTGTCTTTAGAATGGCAAGAATAAATAATAAATAAATAAATAGATTAATTAATTAATTAATTAATTAATTAATGCAGGTTTAAGGATACACACCTGAAGCCAACACAGCCACAAGAACAGCAGAATTGTTTAAATATAGACTTTAAAACAAATATAACAATCTAACATGCCCCAGGACAAGGTGATTTTTAAGAAAATTTGAAAAAAAAAAACCCCTAAAGAGTACAAGAACAGAAATATAGTATTAAAACTTAAAAAAAAAATAGCCCATCATTTCTAAGGGTGTGAACTCCTTTGAAAATAGGTATACTTACGTCCCAGATCAGAAGCTGGGCTTTTAAATTTTCCTGGGCCTGACCATTTGCTACCTGTTGGGAAGTTACTGGAAAATCATCTGAAACTCCATTAGCAGAGGAGGAAGTGGGTGGAGGCAGTGAGATAGGTGCACCAAATCCAGGAGGTTTTTGGTCCAAAGAGCAAATGGTTGGCACCAAAATAATGAGATTCCTTTTCAAAAAGCAGGTAAGGAGTTATGCCCTGCCTTCTCTAACAGCAGGTATTTCAGCTTTAATATATTCTAGCAGGTGAGGAAGACAGGGCATTCTGCCCCTGAAATGCTAGACCCAGATCCAATTTGAGGGGGCACGAATGGATGGGTTTTGGAATGGAAGCAACTGGGAGGAGAGATGGCTCAAGAAGTCAACAATCACTGTGAATGCAGCCCAGAGACAGCCGGTTTGGCCTACAGATTTCTGGGAGGAGAAGCTATACAGTAGAATGGATGCTGAGCCTCTGCTGGAGAGGCTAGGTTCATCTTTAGGGCTTATTCTTGCCCAGAAATCTGAATACGGTGATGTCAGTGTTTTAATAGGCTCTGGCCACCTGGGAATGAGAATATCCAAAAAATTCCACAGACCATGGAGAGCCAGTCACCTGGAAATAGAACATCTGTAAATGAGTTTCCTTATTTTAACTCCAGCATGCTCTCTTCTCTCTCCCACACATAGAAATGGGTTTGGCTGTTTGCATTCTCTCTCTCTCTCTCTCTCTCTCTCTCTCTCTCTCTCTCTCCCCCACATGCACACATATGCACTTATGCTTGCTCTCTCTCTCTCTCTCTCTCTCTCTCTCTCTCTCTCGCCACCCCCTCTCACCTCTTTTCTGGCTTGCCAGATTTGCTTCTCCAGTTCTTCAGGTATCATTTTACCTCTAAGGGACACAGATGTAAGACTTTCAGTTACATTTAGTAGTTAACAGGCAATGGTTACTGCTTTGGAAACAGTATGAATTTTCCCCTCCACCCACCAGGCTTCCGGATCCTGTCCCCATTACCTTCCATCTGTTTCCACAAAGCACACATTCTGGGTACCAATCCCAAGAAAGGAAGCTGCTTTCTTCATGGAGTAATGACACTAAATTAAAGGGACAAGAGTGGAGGGGGAGAAATGAATGCATAGCATGAAAAATGTATTAGTTTTTATCTAAATGAGCATGTCTTTATAGTTGAGCCCAATATTGGAACATTATTGCATAAAAGAAAAAGATAAGAGTAATTTAATTGAGCTCCTTAGTGTAATGGATGAGAACATTGACTTTGGGGTCAGAGAAACCAGGATCTATGAACAAATAATGCACACACTCTGCACCTCAGTTTGCTAATCTATACAGGGATTATATCAATAATGTCTATTCCATCAGCTTCTTAGAGAATGAAATGGGTCAAAATACAAAAAGGGCTGAACACAAACCCTAGCTATGGAACAAACTTGATCACTGCTGGTTATTATTCTTTATAATGAGGAGAATAGTTTCTCTTGATGCTCTAAGGCTCACTATTAATGGAAACTTAGAATCTAGTCCACTGCTGACTCAAAATCCTCTTAGGAGAAAGTAGGATCATATATCAAAGACTGCAAACACAAACTAAAGAAGAATTTAATTATTTCCAAGAGAAAACAATGGGTTATAAATGCTGATCAGACACTTGACCAGTCTTATTTAATACTGAACATAAGGCAGAAATTAAACACATAGGAGTGAGGCGGAAGTCCTGAGAAAAAAATGAATATTAATTTATAGACATCCTACTTTACTCAGCTGTGGCATGAAGGAGGCTCATAGATGGTTCCGGAATGAGGTCTGGTCCTTTTCTTATTAGCAAATGGTGGAATATTCTTTAGATTGTTGGGCCTTCCGCCCCCACCACATGTAGCCTATAAAATAATTAGCATTTGAACGTTGGAGATGTCGTTCTTTATATATTAGTGAGGACAGGTGGTCAATTAATTCTTTTTCATGCCAGAAAAATGAAGGTGCTAAAGGACATTATTGTACCAAAAAAACCTCAGTAATTTAATTTGTAGGTATGAATATATTAAAAGAGTAGTCATGCCTTCACACTTAACTTGATGTATTCCTTCAAATGTGGTAATTTTTTCCTTCTTTTGTCAAGAGAGTTTTATTGGGAGTTCTTTTTTTAAATCTGCAAAAATAAAATGCAGAGGTAACACCATCAGGAAAAAAATGAAGCTATCCTAAATAATTAATTTCCAAATATCAAATACGACACATCCAAAATGCCTATAGGATGTATTTATTTCGGGTTGTTACAAGAACATATGCACATTGAAGTGTAATAATGTACATGAAAATGTAATTAATTCTCCACTTGATACATCAGCCTATGCTGTTTGGAGGTAACAGGCCTGCCATAGCTAAGGCGACATAGCTAAGGTGAGTTATGTCTCACCAGGGGTTTGAGCTCTGGCAACCAAACAGCTATTGATTTCATAATGATAAATGCTAGCTTACCCCCAAAGACATCTGACTATAAGGAAAATCATAGTGCTTTACCCCTGGAAAAATACCAACATATCTCCAACCAATAGCTCTCCTGAATGGAAAAAAAAAACCAAAAAAAAACACAAACTTGTAATCAGACTAAGAATAGTTTCAGCAGAGCTGACTTTAAGTACCTCAGGGCAAAGTACAGCCCAAAGTCAATCTCAAATGGATAGGGACAGATAAAAAGTCTGTAAAACTGAAGTCTAAACATCTGAAAACAGACAAGAAAGAAAGAACCTTGGAAGGGGAAAAGAAAGAGAGAGGGGGATGCTTCTGACATGCTGAGTAGTTTCAAGGCAAGGAAAAACCTGGAAGGCTGGAATTCAGAAGTAACCACAGCATTTAGAAACAAACGGCGGTTGTTCCCATCACTAGCAAAAGATAAGGCAGTTGTTCTAAGACCCGATCTCCCTGTAGGTTTCATAAATCTACAGAAGAAGCAAAAATCTCAGCGGGTGCTCATTTCTATAAAGATAAAACAGAAAGTGCCTACATGAAAGATGGCATTGAGTTGAAGTTTTACTTTCTGGTTCCTGCAAGGATTTTTTTTTTTTTTCTATGACCTTGGATTTCTCAATGAACTGCTGCTCTCTCCTCAATATGCTCTGTGCCCTGAATATGTGCACTCCTTCCAGGGCTATTTTGATATTCAAATTAGCTGGTAGGGAGAGTGAAGTTGATACATGTTACATGTTAAGGAAGGAAGAAATGAAGTACCCAGGGGATTTCTCCACAAATACACCACGGATTCAAATCCTAGAGAGACCAGAACCAGAATCCAGATGGATGGACCTTAGCCTCATGCTCATCGGGAGAGCCCAAGGAACCCCTTTGTGTCTTTTTGAGAAGACTGGAGGTATCATCCCAGCCCAGCTCAGTAAGGCACCAGGTGTAGAGTGTAAAGAGGCAAAACCCTCAGCCACGCCCCCCTAACATCTCAACTGCCCCCTCCAGCAACAGCCCTGCTAAAGATGAACTGGCACCATTGGTCACTGACCTGGGAGGTGAGTTTCTTTGTACTCTTCACCTTTCGCTGGCAGACAATGAACACTATTTTATGTGGATTCCCAAAACATTTGAATTCCCAAAATTTGAATTACTCAGGAACTTTACAAACCTAATATTTCTACATGCCTATATCAAAATGCTAATCAAGTCATAAATTTATTACTTCTATTACTTTTCTCCAGAAGTTCCCTTCTCTTTGCCATTTAGCACCTGGGAGGTTACTTTGGATATATTGACAGTGTAAGTGGGACTCTCTTAGATCTTGCAGATCCCTACCAACAGTTGGATTGGAATTCAAACCTGAATAATGCAAAAATGCCTTCAGTGATGGGGGAATACAGTGTACATTTGATGGTGCAAGACAGACATGGAGTCACCTGGGGAAGCATGAAAACTGGGGTAGTGGGGACAACTAACAAGACAGGAGAGGAACACAACCTCTGGGCCATGGATCACACACCTCAAAGAAAACATTGAAGATCTAGCAAAAACCAAACAAACAAACAAAAAACTTCCATAGGGTTTAAGACTGTTTAGTAAACAGCACACTAACTTTTTAAACAAAAGAATAGATTGAATCGTTATAATAAGCAGTAAAGATGGTCATTAAAATAAAAATTAAAGTAATGCAAATGCTATGCCCCAGCCTCTTCAGTCAGAGCAGGGAAGGAATGAGCTACAAAGTAGATTCTGGAGGGAGGAGTGGAAACACATATTGAAGGTCACAGTGGGCTCACAGGGATGGAACTTTTCTGGGGTGTTCACATCCAGCTCTTGGGTTTTCTGGCACGGGCTTCTCCAGGCTTTTTATCCATGGTATGCATTTTGGCTCCTTCTGGGAAAAAACAAAACAAAACAAAACCAAAAAACAAACAACCTCACCGAGTCCCTGAGTTCTGGTTTCATAATGACATGAGAACTCCATTTCTTGTCACTCTCCATTCCCCAACCACACCTGTGTTTCTGGTCTTTCCCAGGTGTGATGTTTAGTCTAAGCTTCAACATGATTTCTTCCCCTTTTCCTGGGAAATTATACCAGAAAGAAAAATTCAGAAAAATTTAAACCAAAATGAAAAATGCAAAGGGCAAAAATAAAGGCACTAAGTAGATAGCTGTGCCCCATTTCATCTGCTTTCCCAGGTTTGGAACTGGTGATCCAAACACTGAAAGGTTGGTGTTTTTCTGATCTGCTGGTGTTCCTCAGACTGAAATATCCAGCATGGAACCTGGAGAGGGAAATAATTCCAAATAACCAGTTATGTTCTCCAGCTGTCCACATTACCATTCTTGGAAAGAACATGGTATGAAGAAGGGTCAGGGGTTGTTGGGTCAAAGATCTGAACAAATGACACTTCCCAGGGGATTCTTTTCACGTGCCTCCTGCCCCTCAACTTCTGCTCTGCACCTTAGTACTGAAGCAAACAGGGATGGTTAGACAAGACAGGAGGAAAACATGGGGGTGGTTGGGTTTCCTTGCACTTTGGATTAGTTTGGGCACAATTTGTTCTTTTGTAATAATAAAGTAACTTTTGTTCTTAGAATAAAATAACAGATTTGGAAAATCTCAGCTGGAAATAATAGAGATTTCATATTTTGCCCACCTCAAGTTTTTGATAAGAGACCTTGTGTTCCCATAGAAGGTGAAGAAGATAAACTTTCTGTCAGGGACATGGAAAAGAAGCAGTGGCAGAGAGACAAAGGCACCCACTGGAATCACACAGAAATAGAAAAAGGAAAAAAAAGAATCTTCTAGACAAGACTGTACTTAAGCTGTGCCATCCATTTCTACCCACCTCTTATAGGTGGCTCATTCTCTAATATTTTTGACATCCACGATGTCCCAGATTCATTTAGTCTTTGCAACAACTCACTCATCAGTGACTACTATGTGGTTGCTGGGCCATCCCATGGGCCCAGCTGTTCACTGCTCCCTATATCTTCCAGGTCACTGCAGCAAGTTTCCTTAAAAGTATAGTCTATTTCCCATGGATCTGGGTTCAGAGATGAGACTTACTTTGTCATGAAAATTATGCAGAGGTGACAATGTGCCAGTTCTAAGACTGGAAGTCAGGAAGCCCAGTATGTTGCCATATTGTTGATCACCTTCCACCGTTGCCATGAGAACACACCAAGACTACATGCCAGGGGCTGACAGAACATGGGGCAGAGGGGAGACACTGCAGTTGCCCAGCTGGGCCACTCCTACATCAGCAATTGGCTAGCCAGTCCCTGGATATATAAGGAAGCCCAGCCAAGAACAGCAGAACTGCCCAGCTATCTTGAGACTTGTAGGTGATAATATATAGTTATAGTTCTATGCTACTAGGTTTTGGTATAATTTATTAGATATGAGGACTGATACACTCAATTTTACAAATTAGGAAACTGAGGCACAGAGGAGTTAATCGACTTATCCAAAGCCACTCAAATAGCAAGTGATGGAGATGGTTACTGGATTCAGGCAGCCCAGCTCAAAGCCAATGCATGTATCCACAACCTGACTCTGTGCTTTAGTGAAGAGCAATATTAGAGACAGGAGACTGTGGCAACATCTGATTTTGTGTGTGTATGTGTGTGTGTGTGTGTGTGTGTGATGTTAGCTGTTATCAAATATCTTCCTTTCACCTCAAGAATGAAAATATGAACCCATTACATTAGCCAATTAAAGAAATTTTACAAGAAAATGTGTGTAGAAAACACAGTTGAGAATAGTAGTAATCATCTAAGTTCTAATACACAAGATACTCATAGAGAAAATTCAGAGATAGCACTTTGAGTGAAAGATTCTTAACTCAAAGAAAATGTAACAAACTATAATTTTTTTTTTTTAAAAAAAAAAGATGATGTACAAAATTGAGTGGCCAGGGGTTCAATACAAGGCCCATCAGAATTTCCTTTTGAAAGCAATATTATAAAATACTTAGGCTAATTAATCACAAGTGTATAGGATACAATGACAACAAGAATCCTCAAACAAATAAGTTCCCTTAAATAATGCATTCCCAGAAAAATGTATGTCTGATATTAAGAATAATCTTTTACCTCCACAGATGTGAAAAGGGTTAATCTTGGCAACCCGAACAACCCCTTTTCTTTAATATCAGGACAATATTTGTATCTAGCTAAATTCATCGCATACATATTGGACACTGAACCACCTGCAAGAACAAAATTTAAATGTCATACTTATGGCCCAAAGTTATAGTACCTAAAGTCCTGAATAAGTGGCAAGCAGGGATGGCCAAGACTGCTCTAGGCTAAAGCTGTCAATGTGAAAGTCACCCAAATATCACCCTCCACCCCTTACTCTGACTATTTCACTTATTCCTTAATCTCCAACTCCAGAACTTTTCAATCTCAGCAAATACAGAAGCTTTGGTCTATTTTCTCATTCCAGTGGTTTTCCACACTAAAAACCTTTCAGTGTTTGAGCTTCAAAATTAGGGTCAGTACCCAAGTATCTATAATTTTCTCTTTCTTTTCTATTTCTCTTTTCCTTTTTTTTTTTTTTTAAAGTTGCCGAGGCTGGTCTTGAACTAGCGATCCTTCTGCCTCAGCCGCGAGTAGCTGGGATTACAGGTATGTGCCAGCATGTCTGGTCCAAGTCTCCACATAATTAATAATATTCTTTCTGTCTGTCACCTGATCAAGAAAATTGAAATAAAAATATGTGCTCATCTCTGGATTGAAAAAAGAATCGTAGGATAAACAAATGCACTTTGGGAACTTTCTCTAGTAAAATAGGTTTAAAAATTTGGAGGACTTAATATTGCCTCTACAAATTCCCAACAGCAGACAAATTCATTCATGTTAGACATAAATCCTAAATTGTAGGCATCTTGTTTCTTAAGTATGTATGTCATTTATTTAGCATTTATGCAAAATATTATCACCCCGGAGAAAGGCATAAGCTATTTGCTTACCAAGTAGCATCTTTAATATCCAACTTTCTGTAATGTGTAAATCTGCAAGGAGTTGTTCCTCAAATGAATAAAATTTTAGATGCTCATAGTGGAAGGGTGATGGCAATAACTAATTGTACTCACCTGGGTTAAATATTCCATCCCCTTCTTTCCAGCCAATAAATTCAATCATTTTCTTCAGAACCGCTTCTTCCACTAACAGAAACACTGGGGACACCTCATACGTATAACTAGATAGATATAAAAAACACTTCACTTCTATGACTAGAGTCAAAGCATCCCTTTGGTGTCCCAAGAAATGCACAGAGTTTTATTAAACCAAGTGGCTTCTGAGATGGAGGTCGTCTTTGGAAATTTATCCATTGGAAATAAAGAATTGCTCCCTCAGTGATAACATTAGGCATGGTTGATAATGCCAGGAGCCAGTGGCGTAGGGGACAGGCAACCTATTTCAGCATCCCTAGTTGAGAAGATACCTTCAATTCCATGGGGAGAGAACAAGGCGGGGCATCGAGATTCTTGGTATTAGCCATGGGCATTGGCATGTCAGTATTTGGACACTTTGGATGCTGCATTGGATGCTGATGTTGGTTGAAGAAAAACCATCATCTTGGAAACCAGGTTTCATTAGGTTACTACTAGGAGTATGCTAACAGTCAGGTCTAGATGTTTTACATGGAGCCACCCCAACTGCAGCTTCCTCTATCGCACTCCCTGTATCAATACAGATGGGAAGTGTTCTGGGGGACATTTCTCACTGTGTGATGATTTGACTGCAAACTCTATTCAGATCCCTCCTCAGTGAAGGATATGTGACTCTACTCAATGCTGTCGTCAGAAAGCCTTGCCTCATCAGTCCTGACAGGGAATGCCTCAGCTGCAGGGAGCTGCCTCCTTCAGATCCTTCAGATCACATCCCTTCCTGTGGCAGTCCATGCTTAATGACTGGTCACTCCAGAGATCTTTGAGTGAGATTGAGAGATCCACTTCAGAGATCTCTGAGCTGAGATCTTCACTGAGGCTGCACAGCAGCTTGACTTCTATCCCTGCCCGCTCCTGCATCCTGCATCCTGCTCCCCACCTACCCACCCACTCATGTTGATGATAAGGTTTCATTCTAATGAACATCCCACTCACCACACTCCATCAAGAGGGACTTCCCAGGGAACCCAGATGACATTAGTTATTGCACCTTGTTTTGTAATGTTTGAGTCTCTTTTTTCTCCAGATAACTTGAGGATGACTAAACATCTCTAATCTCCTACTCAATTAGGTGATTACATTAAATTGTATCTGAATAAATGTGTACTCTAAATATGTTGGCTAAGTAGATTCATTTAGATTTATAGTCACAGAATTCGATGCAATTATTTCAACATCTGGAAGGAAAAGCTTTGGAATGGAGGCAAAAACATTAAATATCTACTCTGTATCACTTACCTACGTGCCAAGAACTCTACAAATACTACATCATTTAAAAAGCAAGATAGGTTCTGTTTTTCAACCACACTATGAAAGTGCAAAAAACATATGTGTTCAGGTGTACTTAAAATATTAATAGAATAATCATTCAAATTTTTTTGTAATGAAGAGTTAGTATTACATGTACCATTGAAAACTAGCTCAACTCTTCACCTGGGAAAGGGCCTGCAGGTGGAGAGGGTGATAGAGAACACACTCAAGTATGGGCCACATTTGAATGAATGTTTCAGTTTAGCAGCAGTTTAACACATATAAAAATTTCTTAATTTTTCAGATTAAGTATCTATGATAGCCAAAGATTCAAAGAGTTGTGCAATTATTTTTGGGTACAGGGGTTGAACTCAGGGGCACTTGAACACTGAACCAACTCCCCAGCTCCAACCCTCCAACCCTATTTCGTATTTTATTTAGAGACAGGGTCTCACTGAGTTGCTTAGCACCTTGCTTTTGCTCAGGATGGCTTTGAACTCATGATCCTCCTGCTTCAGCCTCCTGAGCCATGGAGATTACAGGTGTATGCAACCTCACCTGGCCAAAGAGTTGTATGACCTTATTGTCTTTTCCAACTTATGTACTGCTTCCTCTTCTGCCATGGTAACTGGTTTTTGCTCTCATTACTGCACCAAATGTCTCAGAGGTCACCTGGCATCCATGTTGGCAACTGGGTGGACACTGTTCAGTCTTTGTCTTAGCTAATTGTCCAACAACATACAACCCTAAACAAACTCTCCTCCTGGCTTCCATGCCTACCCTCTTGATTTTATCCTGATCTCTCTTCCTGGTGGGCTGATCTGACTACTCCTAATCAATAACTGTTGGATGCCTCAAGGCCTAGTCCAGAAGATAGCATCCTCCTCTCCTTATTGTATGCTCCTTCCTCATGACTGTGATTCTCACTCCTGGCTACTCATTAAAATCACAAGCAAATATATCCCTATGTGGGATGCACCCATGGAAATTCATATTTAATTGGTCTGAGTTAGGATCCAGACATCAACTTCTTTAATGGTTCCCAAGTTCATTTTAATGGGCAGTGGGAGGTAAGAATCACTGGCTTCAGTAATCTCATTCATACCTACTCTTCATTCCAATTACTATCATTTCACCAGCAATTTTTTAAATTCCTATGGATACCAGAATTTAAGGCCCATATATGTCTCAGCCTGATTGGTCTATCTTCTTGGATATCTCAAAGTCACTGCAAACTCAAATGTCCACAATTGAACATGGAAGTCTTGATCTGGACTTTTCCACTGTATACTTGAAAACTGGTTCCCTCTCCCAAGGCCTCCTGTATCCATGAGTAACATGACCATGAACCAACTATGAAAGCCTGAAGCTTAGGCATCATCTTAGAAACTTCCCTCTTGTCCTCATTTCCAACATCCTACATGTTATCCATTCCTTTATGTTTTGTCTTCTAAACATGGTTTTTCTCTATATCCCTTCCACTTCCACCTAAGTCCAAACTACTATTGTTTTTTACCTAAGGAAATACATTCCTAACTGATCCCCTCCAATGTACTCTCCAAATTTCTAGCAACCTTTTTAATAGCAAATGTCACCCAGTAATTTAGAGGCCTTCAAGAACTTTCCAATGTACTTAGAATAACTCCTGGCTCTGCAAGTCTGGCTTCTCTCTCTTTCTTCCCTGTCTTATCCTCCCCGTTGCTCTGTCAGCTACACCCACATTGACCTTTCCATTCATAGAATATGTCATGCTGCCCCCGCCACAGGGCCTTTGTATGTGCAATTCCCTTACTGGAAACCGGTCCCTTTCATTTTACCCAGTTAACTCTTACTCATCCTTCAGTTTTTAGCTGTCATTTTTTCTGAGAAGACTTTCCTAAGCTCACAACTAGAAGAAACTTCCCCATTTACACTTATAGCACTATGCACCTCTCCTGCACATAAGAGTTTGAATTTTACACAAATACCATTTTTGAATAGCATGTCTCTTTCTCTCACCAGATTTTATGCTTCATGAGGACAGAGTTAAGGTTTATTTTTATTCAAAGTCTCTCTCTGGCACTGAGCACAGATGGTTTTTCATGCAGGAATGAATGAAAAGTTAGTCCATTTTCTCATCTGTTCAATGAAGGTAACATGGAGGTAGTTGCCTGCCTTACCTGTCTTATGGTACAACTGTTCAAATCAAACAGCTCCTTGAACACTGGTATCATAAGACTATTCCATGATTTATGATACAAGAAACCATTAAACAGAAATTCATGAAATAAAATTGCACCTATTTAAGAAAACCTCACTTATCCTTGTTAGGTGGGAAATTCCAATAGCATGGCACTTACACACTGGAGTTTAATGCTTCTGTCATGAATCGGGCCGCCAAGGAGTAATAGTCAAGTCCAGCATACAACTGGTTGAAAAATCTTGGGTGATCTGTAAATTTAAAACAAAGTATTCACCTATGCAGTAATCAAAAGAAGAAGTATCAGAACAATAATAACACAAATAAGCCAGACAATAAAAGCAAGAAGACACAAAAATATATGTATAGCATGGTCCCATTTATAAGACACTCAGAATCAGCAAAGCCACCTATAGAGAGAGACATTAGAACTCTGGGTATGCTGGGGGAGGAACTGTTGACTGGGCAGGGGATTGAGGAGTCTCTGGGTCCTAGAAATGTCCTAAATCCTGACGTGGGTAGTGGTTTCATATGTACAGATGCGTGCAAATTCATCAAGCTGAGCATGTAAGATTTGCACACTTTATCAAATAGGAATTATACCTCAGTATTAAAAAACATTCAAAAGATGATTATATAGGAAAGCAATGTTGAAGACCTTTCTCATAACCCTTTCTATTGCACCATGTTTCTAAGTAAAACTCAAGCCTTCTTTTAAGAGCTCTGATAATGTCTTGCTCTTTACCATCCACGTCCTACTCGAACCCTTGAGAAATGGATCTGAACACTGTTTGTTCAAGTACCATGGCCTGCTGCCTTTATCTCCTGAAAATATCAATGTTGACTTCCCTCACTTCAAACACATTTCACTCACCAATAGGGTTCACCTCAGGCTATAGGCTACAAGGGGCCTTTTCATTTTCCAGATTGGAGAGTGTGGCTGGCATTATGTAGATGGAGATGTGACTCATCATGCAGTGTACATACACTTTCTGATTCAACTGACTTCAAATGCAGCCTCCTTTAAGACTCAACATCTAGTTCCAACTTTCCACTTATTTCTTTTTCTCATGTGAAAGGTCTCAAAAGGTTCTTGGCTTAACACAGTGCAGATGTTCACACCAAACACCAGGCTAACAGGCTTGACATTTTCAGTCATAGGAAGCTCAGCAGGACAAATAACAAAGAGGCAGGAGGTCTAGTTCTAATTTTAGGTATTCAGGAACCATTTTAGTTAGTGACCCCTCATTACAATTTACAGAATTTAGCTAGAATGCTCTTCTTTCTTCTTTAATCCAGGCATTCAATTAAAAAAAAAAATCTCAAAAGAAAATGTCTTTTCAATTAAAACATGGAAAACTTCCTCTGATCTGGCAAAGGAAACCAGACATTGCTACAAGTAATTTTAATAAGATTTTTTTTTAGTTCTGTGTTAATTTATGATTGATTTCCATGGTAACATTATGGAAAATATCCAGTAAACTGAAAAATCTACTGCATTAAATGTCATTCTACACTTCTGACATGCACTATAATAATAAGATATGTATCTCTGCTTTTGAAATGCTAACTGAGTTTTTGATACATACACCAGACTTTCCCAAGGGAATATAAACCAATTATATTTAGCCAGGATTTTATTATGTTCTTTCCACTAAATTTAGTCCAGTGTCAGAATTCACAAAGCATAATATGCCTATATGGTTTTCAGCACTGGATTACCTTCACATTCACACAGAGAAATGCATACTTTGGAAACTTATTCTCCCACTTTTGAAACTTGCTCATTGGGTGTATATCTCATTAACAGTCAAGTTGGAAGAGTGCTTCCGTGTAGGACTGACGTCAGGTCACTGCATTTACAACAGATCACAGTGACTATGGTATTTATTGTGAAGCAATCACAGCAAAACTTGCCACACGTTCATTTTTCTTGTATCTGCCTGAAGGTTTTCATTTTTTGATCCTGCCAGATTTGATAAAAATAATTTAGTGATTAGCAACTTCCAAGAGTTAATCAGTGTCTTCCAGATAAATCTTTTCCTGTTTATATTACAGATCTGTTCTTGAACATATTTTTTGCATAGTATAAATCAGCCACAAAGACTTAAAATCCTTCACAAATTCATAGAATCAAAATATCATTTGCCAGTTTGGACCAACTCAAGAAATGATAAGTAGCAGTGATAAAAATATATGGTCTTGTTTATAGATGTAGAATGGGGATTGGCAGGGAACAGATAATATTCACATTAAAATATCAACACCAAAATTTTTCCTATTATCTTTGAACCTGACAACAAATCTGGAATTAAATGAACCATTGTAAAAACATCATAACCACTATTTTTTTTTCATCTGGGTTTCTCGTCCCATAAACATTATCAGACTTACTCTTTTAAGAGGTAAATAAATGCTTTAAAAATCTAAGAACTTTCAAAAGTGCAGTTCAAAGAAGTAAACTGAAGTTCTCACTTGTTTTGACGCTGAAGCGTATGACATCCTGGCAGAGTTTCAGCAGTCGGTCGCGTGGCTCGCCTGTGTCTCTCATCTCCAAGTCAAGAAGTTGTTTCAGTTGCTCAGGAGGCTGCCACTCACACACCTGGAGATTCAGAAACAGCATGTAATTAACCAAGCATGGCAGAAACCGAGGACCGAGATGTTAAAAGCATCACCCTTGACCCTTACGAAGTTCCCAGGCAACTGGGAGATGTGGAGATTGGAGCATGTCACTCTACTTCAGCTCAAAAAGAGCTATAAGAATAATGCAGATATGGTTGAGACAGAGGAGAGGTCCCATCTTAGATCTTCATAGTCAAAGATTTCCTGGAGGAACCAATATCCAAGTTGTGACACAAAATAAAAAATAATTGAATCAAGTAAAAGTTGCCTATTACCCAATCTCTATCAGTGTCCCCCTTTCTCTTCTTGCCTCCCCAGAATTTATAATGTTCTAGCACGCTGTGTTGCTCACTTATTTTGTCCTACATAATCTTCATCAAAGTGGCAACCTTGGTCTATTCATTCACTGATCCCAAGCAAGTAACATAGAGCCTATTATAGAATAGGTGCTCAACATAGGTGTGTTGAATAAGTAGATGAATAAGTGGAGAGACAAAGCTAAATCATGGTAGGGTTTAGGAAACCTACTACTTGTTTGACTTGACTCTGAGAAACCCACTGAAATGTTCAGGATAGGGGAAGAAAGTGGTCATGTGTATTTTAGACAACAGCTTTAGTTGCTATGTGGAAATTCCAAATGCATTGGAAATAGGAGGTAACTGAAGATAATAAGGTGGTTGTCTGGATGAGGGTAGGTGCTATAGAAAAGAAGTATATAATTTCTAGAGGTATTTAGAATGCAGAATTAATAGAACATGGAAATGAGTTCCATGAAAAAGAGGGACAAGTCAAGGAGAATTCTGAAGTCTCTGTCTTGTACACAAGATCTTATGGTGGCAATGGGGTAGCCAGAGAAAGATCTGGTTGAAAGTAGGGTGAGGATGATGACTTTTGAACATATTTAGTCCAAGGCACCCTTAGAACATGCAAAATGGGTGTAGGAGTCAGTCTGAGACTTTCATGAAAGATTAGGGTCAGAGTTCCATGCACACTGTAATTATATGGCAGTGGATGGATGCATAGCCCAGAGAGGACCTACAGGGAGGAGGAGATGGCACAGGAACACTCAAGGGATGGGTGCAGGAGCTCACCTCACAGGTGGAGGACAGGCCAGGGAGGAAGGGGGAATCCTAGGAGAATTCACTTGTTTTTTTTTTTTTTTTGTTTTTTGGGTTTTTTTGCGGTGCTAGGGATTGAACCCAGGGCCTTGTGCTTGTGCTTGCAGGGCAAGCACTCTACCAACTGAGCTATATCCCCAGCCCACCTAGGAGAATTCAATGCCACCAAAACCAAGAGTGAAGAATGATTTAAGGAGAAGATGTTTGCCACTGCCAAATACTGCTAAGATGCCAAATGAGATAAATACTGAGAAGTGTTCAGGGGATTTATCAACAAGGAGGTGTTCTTGACAAGAGCAGTGTGGCTTAGACAGGTGGGGGTGCAGGCCAGATTGTGGCTAAGCAAGGATGTAGGAGGTGAAGAAACAGGAGGGAGGGAGTGTAGACAATCTTAAAAAGAAAGTTTGCTTGTGAGGTGCGAAGGAGAGAGACCAGGGAATAACCAGGGAGTGAGAAGCCTGGGAGGTGGGAAGTTGGGGGAAATATCAAGTTGTGTGAGAAGTATGAAATTAAACCGATGGTGTAACCATGACCAGAAGGGGGATAACACAGTGCCTGAGAAAGCTCACAGAAATGACTGTGGATACACTCACAGTACAGATGAGTCTCCAGTGAATTTTGATGAGGGAGAACAGTAAGTCTCAAAAGGCTACTCCTGACCTGATTCCATCTACATGACATCCTAGAAAAGACAAAAACTATAGGGACAGAAAATAGACCAGTGGTTTCCAGGGGCAGGAGCTGGCCAGGAGGGGCATGGGGAAATTGGAAGGGAGCTGAAACTGTGCTATATCTTTATTGTGGTGATGGTTGCATGACTTGTCAAAGTTCATGAAACTGCACAACAAGAGGGATAAATTTTACTGAACATAAATTATAAATCAAGTTTTTTAAAAAGTGGCTGAGAAAGAATACCTACTAGAGAGGGTACTGAGAGTAAATCCTCTCACCAAGTGTATCTGCAGTTCACCTTTTAATGGTGCCCTAGTGAATCTCAGACAAAGGTTAAGTTAGTAGTATAAAAACTTCACCTCCCTCCCCAGCCCCTAAATGCTTTCAATTCAACTTCCCAAGGATGGACCTAGATAGCACATCTACCATACTGTGATCAATATGTGCTTCCTTAATTGGTAACTTAGGTCCTCTTCTCACCTCAGCTCCCATTAGTCCTCTGCGTATAAGCCCTTCTTTCCAGACAAAGGAAAAAACCCAAAAACCAAAGGGTTTTTTTTTTTTTTTTCCCATACATTGAACCCAGGGGCACTTTACCACTGAGCCACATCCCCAGCCCTTTTTATTTTTTATTTTGAGATGAGATCTCCATAAGTTGCTACGTCTGACTTCAGATTCGTGACCCTCCTGCCTCAGCCTCCAGAGTCACTAGGATTAGGGGCGTGCACCACCACACCCAGGTACATCTTGCACTCTTGCAATACTCTTTCCATTGTTTACCTTTCTGCTTTCTTTAACATAGAGAGAAAGGTGCATCTCCACCCTAGATTTCAAACTTTACACTCTTCATCAAAGCACAAAGTTCCCATTCTTCTGTGAAATCCCAAAAGTCTGCCCCAAACTCACAGCATTTATCACATTCTGAGAGCTGGGACCTCTTTTCTCTTTTTCCAATGAAAATTTATCCTTCCAATTAGATTATGAATTCTGTTCAAAGCTGTGTCTTTATCTTATGTTTCTTTGTATCCTCCAGGGCTGAATATAATGCCTCACCAGTAGCTAACACTCAGTTAATATTTAATGACTGAATAAAGGCCAATTTAAAAACACACTTGCCAGAGGAGCAGTGGGTTCCAAAGCACACCAGGTCCAAAGGATTTCACAAATACAGAAAAGCCCCAAAATATGCAATTATAAATATATAATTTGAATGAATAAGAAATACCATCAGTACTTTGGCCTTGAACAGAATAATTCCAACTTCACAGGTCATATTAACCTATTCTATTAGTTTTCTCATATTCTTGTGACCAAAAATTCAGAATAAATACCACCACATTCAAAATCCTTCTAATATGAGTTTTATTTCCTGCTAATATAATTTGGAGGGTCTCTCCCATATGCTCATTTGTTGGTAACCCAATTCCAATATGAAAAGTGATCAGTGTCATATAAGGTAATTTAGTGGTTTTTAGAGGCATATAGAGAAGTTAAGAGTGCAGACTTTAAAGCCAGACAGCCTGGAATTTAGCTCCAGCTCAGATACTCACTAGTGGGTGATCTTGGGCAAGATATTTGATCCCTGTGTGCCTAACTTTCTTCCTCATCACTAAAATGGGACAGTAAATAGAACCTACCTCTTAGGGTTTTTTTAATTTTAATTTTTTAATTGACACTTAAAATTGTACATGTTTATGGAGTGCATACGATATTTTAATACACATATACATTGAATAATGTTTGAATCAGGAAAAGCATATTTATCTCTCCAAGAATTTATCATTTCTTTGTAATGGAAACATTCAAAATAATTTCTTCCAGCTTTTTAAAAGTGTATCACACATTATCTATAGTCAGTTTATTGGGCAACAGAACTCTAAGGAACTTATTTTTCCTTTAACTGTAGTTTAACACCCCTTCACCATCCTTTCCCCATGCCTGCCTCCCGCATCCTCTCCAGCCTCTGGTAACCATACTAAGGATTAAATACACAAATACATATGGGGTAGTACTTAAAACAGTACCTAACATAGAGTAAACACTCTTGAGAGCTGATGTTGTTAGTAGTAGTTCTAATAACAATTTGAAGCTGAATTTGAACCTGTATTTCAAACCTAGAATAAGTAAGTGGTATCAGCCATGGGTCAGATTTATAAACCCATGATTTCTAGTCTCAGCTCAGACAAGTTTCTAGGAAGGAATGTTAGATAAATGAAAAGGATTTTTAACATCCTCTTCAACCTTGCTTGATTTTCATTAACAATATGAAAGGTATTTACAATAGAGAGGAGTCTGGGGATGCAGCTCAGTGGGACAGTGCTTGCCTAGTATGCATGAGGCCCTGGGTTCCATCCCCAGATAGAGAGAGAGAGAGAAAAAGGAAGGAAGAAAGGAAGGAAGGAAGGAAGGAAGGAAGGAAGGAAGGAAGGAAGGAAGGAAGGAAG
>JAJEJO010001040.1:46233-69266 GCA_020662805.1 Glaucomys volans | reverse complement strand
AAGGAAGGAAGGAAGGAAGGAAGGAAGGAAGGAAGGAAGGAAGGAAGAAGGAAGGAGGGAGGGAAAGAAGAGGTGAAGAAAGGAAAGGAAAGGATAGGGCAGGGCAGGACAGGAAAGAAAAGGAAAGAGAAAAGTGTGTTTTAGAGTGTACAAATCATAGCAGCAGATTATTTATAATCCAGATTACTACCAAGGGCAGGAAGCTTCATCACTGTGCTTCAGGGTCTTATCTGGTTAAGCCCTGGTGTCCCAGTTGATCTCTCAACAAATAGTGCCTGAGAGTCAATCAGTTAGAAGTCAATCCTGAAGGAAAGCAGACACTTGATGGGGATCAGGGAGGGAAATGGCCCAAACATTGGTATCTGGACATCATCCTTTGAGACAAGGGTACATGGGAAATGAAAGTCTGTATTTTTTATTTCCCTTAAATAAAGACATATACATAAGGGAAAGACCTATTTTTCCCATTTCTGCCTCAGTCTCCCAAATGACTGGGATTGTAGACATGCACCACTGTGCCCAGATATTCGTACAAGTATATATTTTTACCTTTTCATTGACATCTGTAGCTTTCAAAACCACCTCTTCCATTATTAGCTTACAGACCTCTTCAACAAATTTTTCTCCAGCTTTCGCATCTGTTGTCGGGCCATTCAGTACAACCCCATCCACAAGAACAATGCTCTTCTTATTTGGAACCATCTCTTGCTGATCAATATCGCCTAGAAGCACACAGACAAACTGTGTCTGAGATGTAATCTATTTAGTTCACACAATGAAACACAGGCAGGAAGAAAAAAAAGGAACATTATCACTACCCAGCTGCAAGTGGCAAACCTTCTTTTAATACATGAAGGTGCCATTAGAGGCTTTGAAATCAACAGTTACTTATGGTGCCCAATGGCTTGACAGAACTAAGGAAATCTCATAAAGCTTATGATACATGGGTAAGTAAATCTACTTTATTGTGTGTGCTTCTCTGTGCTAGGCTGAGTTAGCACATGGAGTGGATGACCCCTGTTCAGTATCATCTCAGGTCTAATCAGGAAGAGTGCCATTTTATGCAACACTCCCATGCTGAATGGGGATGAAGTTGAAAAAAGAATGTCTTCCATAATTAGAGAGATGGTCTGCAAAACTATCACCCTTAAAAGAGAGTAGAACGCTTTCTAGCATTCCCAAACATATACCAATATTTCCATCAGGTCCCATCCTTAGAAACATCCCTCCTCCCCCCACAGCAGAGTGTGAGCCAGTAGGGACCAGAGCTGGGCATTTGGACAAGAGGAAGTGGAAAAAAAGCCCTTCAAATTTTACCTGGAATCAATACCACCTCTATTCTATAAGTAGCCCTTTGAAATATAAAGCATATTTGTTCTAACTTTCAGAATCTGGTACGCTGAGTAGACAAATCATGCCACTGAGGTAGCAAGCTTAGGCCTATATTTCCTCAAGGAAATAAACTCAGCATTTCTGAGTCCTCGGGGGAAACTCTGTGCAGAAGGAAAGAAAATGGCACCTGGCCGTACACAGATTGTTTTCCTCAAGGAAGCAATAATGCACTTCTGCAGCAGAATACCAAATTGAATTTTATAAAGTTCCATCCTGTATTTGATGTATCTGAATTACAGAAGGAACTAAGAGGGATCATCTGGTCACCTGCAAGAAAGTAAATATTGAAATCTTCAAAGGCAGAGAGCTATCTGCTTCCTTCCTAAAAGACTGGCTCACATAAGCATGTTTTTCTAAAGGTAAGTACCCTTTTCCTTTGGGTATATATAGTTCTTGGTCAGTTTCTCCATGAACTAAATGTCAATATCTGCACAGGAAGAAAGTCCTATTTTCCTTTCATGCAGTATGCTGTTTAGCATCAGGGAGGTGGAGGAGCTGCAGAAAGGCAAACACAGCCCATTTGATTCATGCTTGCGCACATCTTTGAACACAGGTATGGAAAGGTCTTGGCAGCTCAGGCCTGTGTCTATTTCAAGTACTCGTGTTGTCTTATAATTTGTTCAATTTAACCATGTGTCTCCTTTTAATAAATAATTCTTAAGGGAGAAGGAGCAAGATAAATACTTTACTAATTTTAAGCCTATATTTGAATGACCCTCTCTGGTAGCAACAATGCTTTGTCCCTGAGAACCCTCCCTAAGCTCACGGTCACCTCCTGCAGAAAGTATGAGAAGTGAGTGGTAGGAGGGTGTGTAAGCTTGTCTTTTCACATGTGCAGTTTTCTAGCAGAAGAATGGAACACAACATGCTCAGGATCATAGACCAACCAGTGACTAAAGGCTAAAAGTCAACATGGAAATCTGTCTCTCAAAAGAAAGGTTACTGCCTCCTCAAAATAACCTACCACAGAAATAATTCTGGCTATCTAATCCAGATCATCAATCAATATTTATCACAAGCTCTGTGATTAGATCAGATTCTCTTTTTCTAAGCAATTTTGCTCTCCTTCTTATAAGTTTGCAGAAATTTACAAAAACAGGTTTTTTTACAGTATTTCTCAGCACTGCACCTCTCAAAATACCTTCCATCTTAAATCCACCTAAACATCCTGATAGCCTATTCAAAAGAAAAAACTCTCTAAATATATGTCTTTCAAATAGTTCCATTCTTACAGAAGGTTCCAACCATATTAGCATTTATTATGCCTCAGATCATTTTCTCCTCAAAATTAAATGTTCTGGTAAAATTCTACAACTTTCTAAAACCTTTCATTTTGTTATTGACAACTACAAATGGTTCCCCAGAAGGCACCAGACAAAACTGTCACAGGAAGAGTCTCCAATTTGGGAAAGACCGAATTGCAGCAAAGACTCAATCTCACATCCTCTCACTATGGAAGAACCATCCAGAACTCCAGCAATGAATTTTGGTCTCACCCTTCACTTTCACTTATCTTTCACCTGAAAGGGTGCATTTGACAGTGCAAATGTTGAAGCACTAGAACTGAGATTGAAAATGGAAATGCTCTGTATCCAAAGGTACCTTCCCCTAAAAAAAAAAAAAAAAAAAAAATTTTTTGTTATTTTTTTTAGGTCTTAAAAATAAAATAGGAAAGAGGGCAATTATTCTGAGAACCCCAGTTATGTCAATAGACAGTGGTATTATTAAGCACACAGAAAACATTAGGCTTTTTTAACCTCATTAGTAGGATTTCAGACCTTTATTTCCCAGGGAATAACTCCAGCTCCTACCTCTCTCAGCCTGTCTCTCTCTCTCTCTCTCTCTCTCTCTCTCTCACACACACACACACACACACATTTATTCTTTCTGTCTGTCTCTCCCTCTTTCTCTCTCACATACACACACAAGAAAAAATTAAAAAATGTCAAACACCCACTTCCAACCAGAATAGCAATGAAATTTTAAGCCATCACTGTCTTCACATCCGTCAATTAAAGAAATCCCTAAAATTCATACCATTAGGAGAAAACTACTATGAAAAGCTTAGGAAGAGGTGGGTCTGGATTATCTGTTTTCTCCATAGTTATGCTTTCTTCTATTGCCAGATATGCCTCTGTTTCCCCTTTCATTTGTCCAGTTTGGGAAACAACTCTGTAGACCCTCTCTGATAGGCCAAGTGGGGTCCTCTGAGGATGCACATGCAGGGCTTTCTTTATAACAGCTAGAGTTTATGGTGGTATTTGTGAAATCTTTCAACTGGAAAAACCTTCCATGAAGAATGTATCCAGAATATGCCTGCTTCTTCTACCACCTTAGTCTAAACCATCATCCAAGACTGGGATCACTGCAGTAGCCTCCCAGCTGAACCCCAGTCTCCACCCACTCTCTGCATGACCTGTGGACTGTTCTTAATATAACAGCCCCTATGTCCCTGTGAGGAAACAGGTGATGTCACATGATAAATCCTCTACTCAAACCACTCACAACCTCTCATCTCATTAAACTAAATTCCAAATCCTTATAAAGACCTCCACAACCCATATGAGCCCATTTCCCCATTATCTCTTCAGCTTCAGATCTCTTCTTTTCCTATGTCTTCTAAGCTCATCCAGTTCTTTCACCTTCAGTCTCTTCACTATTACTTAATTTTATTCTTAATCATCAGTTTCTGGGGAGGCCTTCCTTGACAATACTATATGATGCTATAACCTCTTCTCTCCACTACCTTCTCACTCTATCTTGACTCCAGAGCAGGGATCACCCTGTGACATGTGATACCTGAATGAATTAAAATATCTTTTTAAGCCTCTGTCTCACCAGAAGAGATGAAGCTTGATGCAAACATGAGCTTGGGTCTGCTCATTTCACCGTGGTTTCTGCAGCACCCAGAACATTCCTGGTACTTTGAAGGGGTTTGATAAGTATTTACTAATCATCAAATAGAAGACACTTGCTCTACTTCCTTCAAACAACCAGTGACAACATCCTCTGAGAGGTCACTGCCGATCAGCTGTATGCCTTTCTGATTTGCCTGCACAGGGAGGAGCCTGGACCTAAACAAGCAGGAGACACCAATGGCTGGGATGCAGTAGACACTGATGGGCTTGAGAAGAGGCAGGGTAAGGGATGAAAGCACTTAGGAACAGAGTCAGGAGGCACACCTGAGTCCATGGTCTCGAGATTAGTAAAGGAGATCAAGCAGAAAAGACTCTCACTTTCCTCCCCTCTCCCTTCTTCTTTCTTTCTCTGCCCACTCTTCTTCTTTGCTCTCTCTCTCTTTTCCTTTGATGGTCATTTGACTTCTGAAAGTCAATCCATCAACCAGAGTCTCCACCCACTCCCCTCTGAAAGCCAGTCAATCCCTAAACATTCCCACTCTTACATTTCCACCAATACCTCAAGTCCATCCCTTCCAAAGCTGTACATAAAACTCAACATTTGCTTTGTTCAGAGGATGCACAACCCTCTCTTACTTACAAATACTAAATCCAGTCTCCAATATTGTTTCAAACATTTAGAAGTGGCCTTTTTCTTTGTCAAAGAATTAGATGAATGGACACAGATGAAGCCTTCAAACAACACATAGTGGGCACTCAATAAACTCAATAAAGCTAGCTATCCTATCATATGAGAGGTCTCAAGAAATGTTAGCTTACTGTAGTAGGTCTCAGTAATACTTATTCAGCACAGAAATGCATAAAGGAATTTGCATGTGGTGGAAAACTGTGATAGGACAAAGGGAGGTCATCTCAGAATGATCATGTGGCCAGTGCAATGAACTCCACACCAAGTGGCTGTTGAGTTGTCTTCTGTGGAAGAAGATGATGAGGGGTCAGAGTGGCCCTGTGAGCAGAATAGGACTCCTCCACAGTATTCAGGACACAAGAGGGCTGCCAAGTAGTTCAGCCCACACTGGGTAGGCAGCTGTCCACAAAGCTCACCTTGTCACTTTCCACTGTGGTTATCTGTGTTGAAGTTTCCATTCTTGTTCTAGATAGTAAACTCCTACAGGGAAAATATCCACATTTCCTGTTGTCAGAGTTCAGGAAACTGGCTTTCAACAACTCTCTGAGGACAGACTGACTGACTGACAGTATAGTTGTCTTAGAGACCACATCGTCTGAATCTTTTCAGACAACTACCCAGATTCCCTTCCACAACCCAGCAGTCTGGACATTAGGAAAGCTAAGTTCCACTCTCACTCAGTCACTCCCAAGCTCTCTGATCCTGGACCAACAGGATCTCTCTATGCCTCAGTTTCCTAATTTGTACAATGGGAGACTATCCAAGAAAAGTATTGCATTAACTTCTATAAGTCCCTGGAAGAAGTAGTAAAGATTCAAATTCCTGGATTCCTATGCCAAAATGATTCAGTTCTAGGTGGAGTACTCTAAATTCTAAAATTGACTAATATTCAAGTGGCTTTGGGAATCAACATTTCGGGAAGGAACTTATCACCTTAGAGGTCTTTCCAAACTCTTCCCTCTTTTGTCGTCTGGTTCCTCTCTTGTCCTTTAATGATTATGTATTCATTTCAACAAGCATCTGTCAATCACGTGCCATGATAGGGAACACCAGACAAGGGGACATAGACAGGAGCCTCCACTTGAGTAGCCCAAAGTCTAACTGGGGAATGAAGTGCTGAACAATTATAAGACATGTATATGGTGCTTTTTATGTGCGAGGCTTTGTTCTAAAAGTCTTATGGATTTGACAAATTTAATTGTAACAAAAACTTCAGTTAGTTACTCAGTCTTATAGATGAAGAGACTGAGGGATGGCGGGTTTAACTGGATGTAACTGATTTGCCCAAGGTCATAGAACCAGTTTGTAGTGACTCTGAGGAGGTAAACAGGGTACTTCAGTTCTGTGAAGGAGCAGTAGGTTCTGCTTTACGGGCATCTACAATTCACAAGGCAATATTAGGGAGTAACTGGCAACAGCAAGAAGCATTACACTCAGTTCCTGTCCTCAGTGACTGAGAGTTTGGAGGATTAATAACTGCAGTAGAAGGTAAAAGTGTCAAGTGTCCTGAGAAAGACATCAAGAAAACGTTTGAAATGTAATAATGTAGACATCTGGGTCTGAGGGCTGGGCTTACAGGAAATGTTGAGGTGTCAGGGAGGACCTCTGAATGAGGAGACTTGTCTTCTTCTGGAATATCTGTGGTAATAAATAGTAATAATTTTGAAACCCCATCACTGCTTAACCCAGTGACTCCACTGACAGCTGGAAAGGTCACAGAGCTTCTTGTGTGCATCTGTGTCATTTGTACAGGATTTTACAGTAAATGAGACGACAAAACAAATCTCGACAAAATAGGTCTAACTTCTCTTCAGCAGGACTCTAACCCAAATACGTGAAACTTCTATCAGTTCTCATCTAAATTTCTCACTTTTACAGTTAAGACTGCTCCAGTTTTTTCTCAGTAGTTTGTGATAGCCCATGATCCTTACTGTGAGCCAGTTTGCTTTTATCTGATAAAATGCTGTATAGCACAAAGCTCCAGGTGGAGCCTCACCAACCCTAAATAGAGTGAACTCATGGTTCCAGTACTCTGGTTATCATGACTCTGTCAATGAGCTTCCATTAGCACCCCAGTGGATTCCAAAGCCAAAGCTTTGAAACTAGGCAATTCCTGGCTCAAATTCAAAATCTGTTGCTGTGAACTTACCCATAATATTTAACTTCCATGAAATCCATATTTCTGTTCTGGCAAATGGGGGAAATTGCCAGTCTATTACCTTGAGTCATTGAAGGGGTCAAAATGTGCTAATTCATGCAAGGCACTTAGGAAAGAGCCAAGAAACAGTGCAAAGAACTCAAAAAATGGTAATGATGAAGGCGACTAAGTCCATATGGACTCTCTTTTGGCATGCACATTGCGCTGTTGGCTCAGGTAGAGGTTATAATTAACAGTCTTAGGTTTTTATCAGAACATCTGCCAACAAGAGCAAAGTATCCTATCCAAGGCTTTTTAATTGTTAAGAACAAATTAACAGTAGAAAAACAATGTTCTCTTCCCAAGGACAGAAAAAGAAAAACAATGGATCCAAAATGAATCCAAGCAAACTGGTTCTGAAGGCTAAGGAAAACTTTCAGAAAATTCATGCAAAGACATTGGAGACCAATGAAGGCCTGAGGGTTGGAACCTAGAGAGCCCAGTAGACCAAACCAGGAAGGACTGAGAAGCACAGTCTGGGGAAAAGTTAGGGTGGTATTAATGAACAAGTTCCCTGAAGCCACTGTGTGTCTAGCACTCAGCCTGGTGCCTGGGGATAGGAAAGTGAACCATACAAAGTTTCTGTTCCCAAGTTGCCAAAAGTCTCCAACAAGACCATTTAGGGAACTGAGGCAAAGGAAAAGCAAAGTTAAAAAAAAAATGAAGATAAATCCTTCTGTTCAGAAGTTTTCTAAGTCAGCAGCCCCTCCTAAGCTCAGAAGAGTGGATGCCTCATTTCACTGATGTAGCCAGCGTACTCAGACCCATATATTGTATGTCTTTTAAAAGGCACACCACTTTTAAGTCATTTTTGCTGAAAAATAAACATTCCAGTGAGAGGGTAAGTGTGGTAAACCTACAAGGAAGAAGATTACAGTAAACAAAAATTAAGAAGCAACAGTAACACAGGGCAGTTGTCACAGAGGCTCTGAAGATTTATGCAATGGCAACTTAGCTTCTCAATCTAGCCCTGTGGCTGGGGAAGATCAGAGAGCGGTGCAAGGGCTGAACAGCTTTCAGAGTGCAACTGCACAAGTCAAAGAAGAAAATGACCAAACGATGATACAACTTAAGTTACCAGAGAGGGGTGTCTAAATGCAAAAGGGGAAAAAGGAATGAAAAAGAAAAGACGAAAAGAAAACGTAAATTATTCCTTTAGTCCCAATTTAGGATTGAATTCTTAGCTAAAATCCACAGAAAAGAGATACATTTTTAATTTATACTTCCATAAAATATTCATGAAATATTGATGGAATTCCTACTATGTGTAAGACATTGTGGCAGGTGCTATGGGGAACTCATATATGAATCAGACACACAGATGATGACCTCAAAATCCAATAAGAATTAGATATGTTTGCGAATGCTTGGAATTCTCCCACAGAAGAATAAAGTATGATCCTTGAGGTCAGACAAAACATGCACAGAAATTTCAGAGAAGGGTATTGCTTCTGAATGTGAGAAGCAGAAAGTTCCGGGCGAGGTGGCATTTAAGATGGCTCTTCATTCAGCCACTCACAAATACCTATTTACTGTCCGGAATGCACAGAATTCCGTGATCCATCTATGACTGAGGAATGAACAAGAAGACAGGCCAATTTACATTCAGATGGGGTGGATGTGAGATGCAAGTAATAAAAATGCAAACAGATGAATCATTAGGATAATTGTAACTTTGATAAATGCTTTGAAGGAAATTACCTGACTTGATAAAATAAGGACAGGGAGCTATTTCAGATATGTTTAGGAAGAAGAATTTCTGCAGATGAAATATTTGAATTAAGACATGAAAAAGGAGGAGCCAGACATGAAAAGAAAAGGAAAGAGAGTGGTCCAGGAAGAAAGAGCAGACAATGCAAATAATCAATAAATTGATCGTTTTTAAGAAATAGAAAAAGATCAGCATGGCTCAAGTGCAAGGACAAGGGGAAGGATGGAATAAAATGAGATTTGCAAAGACAGACTGGGAGCAGGCCAGGTAAGGATTATTTTACTATAAAAGACAGGCGGTCACTTGAGAGTTTTAGACAGAGGGCTAATATGAGCTAGTTTACCTTATAGAAAATTACTCAGGGGGCCATGTAGAGAATGAACTGTCAGAAGATAGATGTGAAAATAGAGAAATTGCTTAGAAGGCTACTGCAGATGTCCAGGCAAGAGTTAATGGTGACTTTGGTCTGGAAATCAGCAGTGGAGACTGGAGTGAATTGGGGGAACAATTTGGTGGTAAAGCTGAAAGGACTTGCTGAGGAATTGCATGTCGGGGTCAAGAAAATAAAAGAATCTAAGGTAGCTATCAGGATCGGGGTCTGAGTATGGATGGATGGTGAATGGAGATGTCAATATAGATGTCCTATATTGATGTGGGGCAACACCAGAAACAGAGCAAGTTAGGCAAGAGTGGTGTGTGGGAGATCAACATTTTTGACTGATTCATGGGAATCGGTGACCACAGGGTGGAAACAAAGATCATGGCAAGGACATTCAAGACATAAAAGGACATTGGTGACATAAAAAGCAATGTGAGCCAGGCGTGGTGGCACACCCAGGTAATTCCAAAGGGAATGGGAGCCTAAGGCAGGTGGATTGCAAGTTCAAAGTCAGCCTCAGCAACTTAGTGAGACTGTTTCAAAATAAAAAATAAAAAAGGGCTGGGGATATGGCTCAGTGGCTAAGCACCCCTGGGTTCAATCCCTGGTACCAAAAAAAAAAAAGTGAACTACAGTAGAAAAGCTTGTGTGCACATGTGTGAGTCTAGAAAGCTCAAGGACTTTTGTTTTTCCCAGGTCCAGGGTCTGTCAATGAGAGAAGGGGCTGCTAAAGAGAAGGGGTGGAGACCAATCTTACAGAGAGTGCAGAGGCCCTGGGGAGTCTGATGATCAGGCAATAGGAAGACACTCAGAACTTCTGATGGGATGAGAAGAGTGCTTTAGAAAGATGAAGTGGGTACCAGTGTCAGTTCAGATGGGAAATCAAGAATTGGAGGCAGAGAGATGTAATGACAATAATCCAGGCCAGGGAGAGGGAGAACATGAACTAAGAGGTAAACAGGATAGAAGGTTTTTATTTATTTTGTACGTTGCCCTACAAGAACATATTGGATGAGCCCAACCACTGCTCATGGAGAGGATAGCTTTTCTGTGCTCTCCTATGTCTATATTCTAAAATATTATTTGAGTGAAATAGGTAACAGAATAAGATAGGGAAAAAAATCATTTTGTGCATCAACTCCCCTCTTGCAGAGGCCAGAAAACCATATAACATTTCTGTGTGTCCCCATCACTCAGGGTTTTATTTTATGAGATCCTGCTATGTTAGCATCAGAGACACCGGTCAGATGATTCAGAGCCTACTGAAACTCCAAGTCACCTCCTTCAACAAAAGAGCCTTGTCCATAAAAACCACTGGCTCCTCAGAAGGTTGTCTCTGAACAGCCACAAAAATAGTTCCCTGTCAGTGGCCAATGAGTGCTTGGTGAGCCATAAAACCTATTTATTTTTTTTTAATTTCAAAAGTATTTTCCTTTCACTGGGCACCAGGCCAGCCATTAGATACCCTTCTGATCTTTCCAGGGCAGGTTTTTCTGAGATATCTTTCCCTATTGCTTGAGCAAAGAGGACTTGACAATCTGTACATAATGCTGTTGCATGTCTTAGCTTGTCATATTATTGACAGGTTTCTGAACCACCCCTTGCCACCCCACCTTGAAATCTCATGGGCTTCTCTGATGAATAGCATTTCTCTTGGAAGGCATTTAATGAAGTGGGTTCCATGGGAAAACTGGACTAAGCATACCCACTAGGTAATATCATCCCCACCCTTCGACCCTGGCTATGGATGATAAGCTTCACTTTGACTCAGCAGCAGCAACTGCACTGTGGGACAGGACCTTTCCCAGGATCTGTACCCACTCAGCCTTCCTGCTCCTCCTCCTCCTCAGCACCATCTCCCTGGGAGGCACAGCTCCTACCAGCGTTTTTCTCTTCTGCCATCTCTGCTGGCTCCTCACTTATTCTTCATCTTACTTCTTGACTACAGATACCTGTAAAACACCAGATTTGACCCATGGCTTCATTTGGTTTTCTGAGGTTTAAGGCCAGGTGGAGTGAATGCTCATTTTGAGTTTGCTTGTTTACTTGGAAATACTCTTGGCCTAGTTCCCATTCAAACTGAAGCCATCAGTCCCCCAGGACCCCGTCTCTATAACACTGAGTTGAGTAAAGTTGAGTAAAGAAAGAATCCTTATGTTGGTACCTGTAAGTTCCAAGTATTCTGTATCTTCAGAGTTGCTTTGGTTCCTGCATTTCCCAAGATCTCATTAACCACCTTTCTCCAATTCTATGAGCTTTCCCAGATCCTCCCAACAAACTTTCCCTCTTGGAGAGCAAGAGTCATTCTGCATTCTGTGAAACTAGAGAACCATGACTAATACTCTTGAGTAACTTGGACTCTGTAGCCATTTACAACTAAAGGAAAACTATAACCATCTTGGCACTTAACTAAGCAGGTCTTGGGACAATGGGAGTTTTTCATCTTTTTTTATTGTTCTCCAAAACTTCAAGGTCACTCAGTTACTATCATAAAATAAGCACAGGGTTTTTTTTTATTTTTTTTTCTATTTTATCATTCCATATGTACAGCTCTGGATGCTTGAAGTCAAAGAGTGTAGAGTTGTCTTCATGAAAAGAGGCCAGGCCAATGCTGCCAAACAGAAATACAATGCAAGCCACAGATGCAAGCCAACTGGGTAATTTTATCTTTCTAGCGGATCTTTTAATTGCAGTTGAGCATAAAGAAAGCAAAAATGTGACTGCAGTTTCAAAATAAGAACAGCAAACATTTTATGGTTACTTACAATGGACTAGGTACTAAGCTACCACTTCAGATGGCTCACTTCATTTCGACCCTGCCACAATCTTTTGATGAAATCATCTTTATTAACTCCACTTTCCAGATAGGGAAGCCGAGCCAGAAAGATGAAGAGAATTATCCAAATCATATAGCTAAGCAGTGATAGAACCAGAATTCAAAGCCAGATTGCCTAAGTTCGGATACCTTGTTAATAATTATCACATTCTGCTTTTGTTTCCCAAAATAGGCAAGCAAGAAGATATTGCTTCCTGTGTCTCATCAACCACGCTAAACTATTTGGACACATATTTTGTACTCTTAAAGCAATAAGCAATTATCTGGGAAGTATGTATTAAATTGCAACGTGCTGCAATTTAATATCTAGTTTTAAAACCAATTTGCTCAAGTGTTGACTTCAGGATTTTAAATGTATTCCATTTAACCAGCAATTTAAGTGAAAATTTAAATAAATGCTATAAATGGGTGCCTAATTTGCATGATCTGTTGATTAACTCTGATGTGGGCCTCATCTGTGCCTAGGGTTCTAACTCGTGTCTAGGGCTTTGGCAAATCACTTTCTAGCTAAGAAGGGGGCAGTTACTCTCACTTCTTCCACACCTCAACAACTCATGCTGGGACAGTTCCATGTGGACATCCTTAAATGCAGAAAACCCACCAAAACTCCTTCATGGAGCTATTAAATATGGTTGTAAAAAACACTGAGAAGCTGCTTGGAATAGCAATACGATCTCTCCAAGGGGTATCTTCAAATATAAAGTGGTCTAGACTGCCTTCCGAGAAGAGAGGACTCTGTCACTTGCAGGGTGAATGCACTACGCATGTGTGGCCAGAGCTGGATTGCTCAGTGAAGTCTAGGGGAGGCTGAGGATGCCACCAACATCTTCCTTCTCATCTTTTACATCACACGGAATCTACCTCCTCAGCATAAAATTTGAGCAAATCTTTTAAAACTCCAAAGCTGCCTGAGAGCCACCACAGTGATGATAGATGGTGTTCCATTAGTGATAAATGTGGGAGCTCTGGGGGAGCCCCACATCTCTCTGTGCTGCCCTTATGTTGAGAGGTGAAGCACTCACAGAACAGCCCACAGCAGATGGCGACCACATTGGCATGGGTTATCCCTCTCCATTGAGACCCATGGAAACAGGAGTTTGGATCCATCTAAAATATATCCCAAGGAGTTTTGGATCAATTATTTGTAGGAACTTGGGACCTCAGAGTTTTACAAGCACATGCAAATCATTTAGCAAGTGTTCTTCCTTTGAATGTGTGGGAACTAGGGTTTAAGGGCACAGGGTTGTTGATGCTCATGAACTGCTGTTCCAGGTCTACCACATCCACTAAGGATGGTCCACAATCCACCCCTCAAGAACATCTTGAACTATTTCATGTACACATATCCAGCATTTATTTAGGGCTATGTGTCAGATTTCTGGCAAGCCTCTTATAAATAGCCACATACTTATCCAATAGAAAAACCCCATGAAGACACAAACAACTAAAACTTACTTGGATTAAGCAGGAAAATAAATTATTGAGAGGGCATATCAGTTATTTCTAGTTGCATTAAAAAACAGCTCCCAAACTTAGTAGCTTAAGACCAAAATAATGTGTTGGTTCTTAGGTGTTGGCTGGGTGATTCTGCTGGTCTTTCCCTGGCTCACTCACATCACTGTATTCAAATTGCTCACTGTCTCAGAGAAGAGCTCAGTGGGGAAGTCTGAGGTGGCTGGGCCTCGCTCCCTCTTCCTGTGGACTTGCCTTATCAAATAGATTAGGCTGCTGTTGTTCACAAAGTTGAAGGCAGCAAAGGCAAAAGGTACAGAGACTAGTGAGGCTTCAGATGAGATGTCACACAACCTCATTCCTGCCGTATGCTACTGGTTTAAGCAAGTCACAAAGACAGCTGGATACAAGGATACAGGAAAACAGCTTGCCTCCTGCTGACTGACCGCAATGTCCCACTGCCCAGAGGTGTGCTTGCTGGGAAGGAGGACATTTTAAGTCATGTTTGCAATCTGTCACTCCAGCCTCTAGCCGCAAATTATCCATTTTCTTCTCATCCACAAACTATGCCCATTTCCATCTTCCAAACTCTTATCCCATTATAGAATCAGGCTTCAAGTTCAGGATTTCAGATCTGAATCAGTCTGCAGGCAAACAAGGCTGCTCAGCTGCAGCTGATCTCGGTGCAGCAACCCACACACTAAAAACATGACACTACACACAGTCTACAATAGTGATCCAAGACACAGCAACACCACGGAACTCCCACCAAAGAACAAGAGACACAGGTCATCACAGTTCTGAAATCCAGCAGGGCATGTGTGGCACATGCTCAACGGGGTCAAGTTCTGCCCTCTATGGTGGTTTCCTAAACCATTTTTTTTGTGTGGCTCTTGGCTCTGCATTCTGGCAGAGGTGTGGCAGGGTCCAGTCTCTCCAACAACCTCAAGGTCAAATGCAGTGATGGGTACACGCAGGCGTGCCAGCATGCTAAGGCCAGTCCTCCCTCCCTTCTCCACTCATCTCCATGCTTGGGTGTTGAGCCACAGACAGTCAGCTACACGAAGGAAATAGCTTTCTTTCTCCAGACCCTTTCAGAGTCACGGTTTGTCAATCAGACATGTCTGGATTCCCAAATTCCCCAATAAGATCCAACTTGGCTGCCCTTGCCAGTTCTTCTGGCAGGCTGATAAGTGACGTTTCTCTGATTTCCAATTCCCAGTATAGACTTTTCTTTGTTCGATCTTACTATGTGTGTCTAAGGTCCAATTCCTATAATAAATTCCTTTTTCCATTATTCCCTTTACTTGAATATTTTATTGTACTTAATCTTCACAACTGCTGTACAAGTGACATACCAACATCCCCATTTTACACTTGAAGACACTGAGACTTAGAGAAGTTAGGTAACTTGCCTAAGGCCACACAGCTAAAAAGGACTAATGTTATCCTTTTCCTATGTTTTGAAGACTCTTATTGTGGTTAATTTTACTGCACCAACCCTTTAACATCTGACTTATAGGGCTGGGGGATGTAGATCAAGGGCAGAGCATTTGCCTGGCATGCTTGAGACACTGGCTTCAATCCCCTGCACGAAAAACAAAAATAAAAACAACAATAACAACAACAAAAAGCCCTGGCTTGCAATATTTCTGAATGTTGAAGACTCTCAGGAGCTGGAATTGGTCTGAGATGGTCTCAGCACACCTCTGAGTGAGGAGCTAAGAAAACAACATCTCATCACTAACATGATGCAGCAATAGCTATCAGAGGCATGGTGGGGTGGCTGGTCAGCTGACTCATCCATGTGCTCAGGTGGGAGCTAGCCAGATTCCCGGAGATGCCATCTTTGTATCTTTGCCTGACATCTTTCTATTTTGATCAGAAGCTGCTCTTCCTTCTCACATGTCAAGTCTGAAGCTCTGAAAAGTTAATGCCACACCTCAGCATCCCTTAAACAAGAAGTGATAGAAATGAATGTATAAACAAGCAGTTGCTTGTCCTTCAGATGTGCCAGCTCTGATGTGTGTGCTCTTCTCTACCACTCAGGGTCACCCAATGAGATCAAGCCTCAGTTACCTTCAGTGACACTTTATCAGGCATGCTCTGTTAGCTATTCCTTGGGATCACTTTACCAAGTAACTATTTACACTCAGATCTTTGATTCAGAGTCTGCTTCTGCGAAACCCAAATCTAAGAAACAGTTTCCACTTTTTGAATGCCAGTAAACCAGATAGATGCAGTTTTAGGCACATCTATGTTTTGTCATTTTTTCTTTTTTCTTTTTTTGGCGGTACTGGGGATCTAACCCAGGAGTGTTCTACTTCTGAGTTACATTACCAGCACTTTCTTTTTAAATCTTATTTTGAGACAGGGTCTCTCTAAATTGTCAAACCTGGCCTTGAACTTGAGGTCTTCCTGCCTCAACCTCCTGAGGAGCTGGGATTACAGGTGTACACCCCCATCTCTGGCTTGCATAAATCCTTATGACACCCTAGCAAGTATCATACCCAGCTCCACAAAGAGAGATTACCAGAGAGATTTCTTAATTCTATGGAGATCACATAGCTGGCAAAATAAGTAACAGAGCTAATATTCAAACTGTGACTGATTTCGTTGTCTTTTTCTCTTCCACCAAACTATGCAGCCTCTTGCACCTGGGAGAGTGGACTTACTCGTGTGAAACAATAAAAGAACAATTAACTGCTAAGCTGACATATTGTATTGAACTCTTCTAGGCAAAACTGTCATCACACTTACATTCCACAATTACTTTCTAAAATTCTCTTTTGTTGTGCCATCAACCTGAAAAATAAGGACACTGACTAATATTACAAAATCCAATCGTTCATAGATTTTCCTTCTCCTCTTTCTCTATTTCATACAAATTAGGTACTGAAATATAACTGCGCTGATGGCATAAAAGAATACACCATGATGAAAACATGTATGCGGGAAATAGGTTGCTCGGGTGTATTTCTTTGGCCTGTGTAGCATTAAAGGAACACATATATCATAAAATACCAACTAAGCCTCTATTGATTTTATAAGTCAATACAAAGTATTAGGAGATCAAACAACCAGCATCCAGAGCACTGAATTGGGAATAGTCTTATCAGCTAACAACTTCAAACAAAGGGAGCAATGCACAATACATTTAATGGGCAAAAACTGGAGTGTGGAAATTAAAAGTTCTTTGATGCTGTGGCTAAATCACCAAAACGGAGGCTAATATTTAACAATGGCTGGCTAACATCAAGTAATTTAGATAGTTACTCTGAAATACTTAGGATTAAGAAGCTCCTGGATGCTGAAATTCTTAGCTGTGCTAAGAAGTCTCAGATGCTGGTAGAAACAAACATAAGTTCCAACCTGATTTAATCAGCATCTTGCAGGGTTGGTTTCTTACTTTTAATTAGCTGCCTTAAGAATATGCACATAAGAATGTTCTGGAATCTGGGGTGGGAGAGTCTTCGCGCTGTTTCTGGTCCTAAGTAATTCTGCGACTGAAAGTACTTGAACTTCCCTGATTGATGCTCTCAGTTAAATGATGCTCCACAGGATGCCTTGCCACTCTCTCAAGAATCCTACAACTAATGTCCATTTTTCAATTAAATTATTATCCACATTATTAATCACATTCTATCAGTTCTAAAAGTGGTCTTCATCAGTGCTCTGCAGAACCACAAGTTTCTGAAAAACCAGGACCTTCATGGAGATGGCTCAGGGTAGGAAGTAGAAGAAGTGAGGGAGAAGATGAGCAGGTGGTCTTCTGGCTCAAAAATCTTACTTCAGCTGTGGAAATGCTGCTTTATCATTTCTGTCTCTATATTATTATGTTTAAATAAAGAGTTTATAGGCAGGAATGAATACATGAACACCTTGGTTTAAAATAACAATATGTCTGATAGACATTTGTCATCCATCTCTTTTCCCACTTTAAAAATGGAGAACTGATCTACTAAACTCACTTACCATGAACCCTCCAACAGCAGATCCAAGACCAGCTTTGCACATATTTCTCTTTGACACCTAAATTCCCCAAAGGCAGTACCAGGGTACTGACTGCAGGAGCTGACTGCATTTATTTTAAGGCTATTTGTGGTGCCATTACTTTTATGACATTAAGGTACACAGAGAAGATATCGTATCTTTGTTTTGATCTCTATTTAATCTTGCCTTCCTCATGAGTTCCCATTGCTGGAGAGAGGGTAACAAATTTACTTTATTGAGTCCAATCTGGTTAAAACTGGATCAGATATAATAAATTAAACAGTCCTTTTAAGCGATGTTCTGCTTTTCTGTGAAAATGTTTGATATCTCAGATTTCCATCCCCCTCTTTCCTATTAGTCTTCTTGACAGCTTCTAGGTACACAAGGAGAAAAGCATGTCTCACTTAAGTGCAAGGGGAAGGAAGAGAGGTGAGCCCTTGGATGCACAGCAATGGTACCTTCATCTCTGGACAATCTCACTCTACATGGTTGCTCCTTCTCCACTTGGCTGAGCACACCTATGGTCTCTTTTCTCTCACCTTGGTCAGAGGCTGGTGGTCTCACCTTGGCTCTTGGTGATAGGGTACATCCCTCTGGGCTCAGGCCCAGACCAGTCCATAACTTGTGCCTTCATCCTCATCAGAGGAAGACCCCTGGGAGAATCAAGGGTACTAATTGAGTACCCTTGATTCATCATCTTCTGAGACAAGGGGGCCTTTCTGAATCACTATCTGAGGCACTCAAACAGAGCTCTCTCTCTCTCTCTCTCTCTCTCTCTCTCTCACATACACACACAAACACACACACATTCTCTCTCTCTCTCTTTCTCTCTTCTCTCTCTCTCTCTCTCTCACATACACATACAAACACACACACATTCTTTCTCTCTCTCTCTCTCTCTCTCTCTCTCTCTCTTTCTCTCTCTCTCATCCAACTTCAGTGAGCCACCATCTTAGCATTGACCAGGCTACAAAGGAGCCTCCTCCAAGAAGGCCTGGCAACCATGCTTCCATAAAACTGCCATGCACAATAACCACTGCCTTCTTACCCTTCCCATGATCCCCACGTGATGGGACAAGGAGAATGTGTGCTATCTTCACTTGCCTCTCTTGCCTCAGGTTTTCTCTCCCCATTATCGCCTCATGCCAGAAATGGAGATTTTTTGTGTGTGGACTTCTCCTATGTTAAATATTCCTTTTTCTTGATCTTAGCCTCATGGGTAACCAAGAAAAATGCACCAGAGTATCTTCTCTACATTATGGACAAGACCCCATGATTTTCTTTACCAGACCTTGTGGGTTACAGGGAAAATAAAAGAGTATAGAAATGCCCTCTCAAGGCAATAGCCTGGCTTATAAAACTATCACTTTGTTTTGAAACTCCTATTTTGACTGCTGGGTTCTAAACAGCAACTGTCTTCCTCTTTGCATTCTAACTACAAAGATCATAATCTCTCCCAGGTAGAGAGCTGCTTGCAAAGGGACAAGGTACTCAAAAAGGCAGCAGAAGAAAAGCACAGTAACACGTTTTGAAAACATCATGTCCATGGGTTATGGTACAAGCTCAACAACTCTGCGAAAACACTACGAACTGAACCAGAAACTCAAATAGGTAATGTCTGTCAGTGTCAATGATATCTCAATAAAGCTCCTTAAAAGTCATCTAAGCAGGCTGGGGATATAGCTCAGTTGGTAGAGTGTTTGCCTTGCAAGCACAAGGCCCTGGGTTCAATCCCCAGCACCGTGAAAAAAAAAAAAAATTTAAAAAGTCATCTAAGGTGGAAAAAGGAGTGAAACACAGTTGCCCACCAGTCTGTAAGCTGCACTGCTCTCAGTGGTGCCACTCATGGGAGCAGTGGGAATAGAGACGGCAAGGGACAAGCACTGTCCTCTCCCGAGGGTCAGAGAATAGCCACATTCCCCGTGAGGTTCAGTGAGTGGAAAGCTGTAATTTTCCTTCAAGCCGTGACTTATCTGCCAACTCTGGTTACATGTGTATCTTCAGTCATAAAATGTTATCAGTTTCTTCAAATCCTGAATGTGAACTGTAATTATGAACACATTTACATAAATTTTTTTTTTCATTTTCATATACTTTGTATGGAAGCTTCTCATCTAGCAAAATCAAATGTCTGGGACACACAAAAGAATACAGGAGAACGCAAAAACAATACCACAATGTCAAAGCACCAGACACCCGTTAACTCTTCTTGTGGGAAGCTCTTCACATCCAACACACAGGCAGTCTACTTCACAGGGGGCACAACCCTATCCTCTTGTGAGCTAAAACTCTAGGAGATAAGATGACAACCAAGTTGCTTAAAAGTAATATATTACAAGAGGTGTACCTAGTGATGCTCAAAGTTGCTACTATGGGCTGGGGATATAGCTCAGTTGGTAGAGTGCATGCCTTTCAAGCACAAGGCCCCGGGTTCAATCCCCAGCACCACAAAAAAAAAAAAAAAAAAAAAAAAAATGTTACTACGACAAAGAGAAGAAAGCAAACTTGACACAGTGCACTGTGCAGAAGGAGATGGCAACAGTGTAAAAGAAGATACATGAACCATGAGCAGCAGAGATCTAAGAGACAAACAGCTGGACACCCCTCAATCTTCTAGAAGTATTACAATATGATCAGTGCTCTCAATGACAATGCCAGGATGCACACACAAAGGTCAAATTTATTCAGGGAGTGTTATGGTCTGAATGTTTCTTGCCTCTAAAACTCAAATGGAAATTCAATTGCCATTGTAATGATATTTGGTGTTGGGATCTTAAAGAGTTCACCAGGCCATCAGGTCCCCTTCCTTAGAGGTGGGACTGCTGATGCTTTAAAAGGGCAAGTTCAGACCCCTCTTCCTCTCTTTTGCCCTTCTGTTTTCTGTCTTGGGATTATGCACCAAGAAGGCCCTCCCCAGATGCCAGCCCACTGATGTTGGACTTCCTAGACTCCAGAACTGTCAGTCAATGCACTTCTGCTCATTATAAATTACCCAGTCTCTGGCATTCTGTCATAGTAGCACAAAACAGAACAAGATAGGGTTGCAAGGAAGTCTCTAAATTATTTTATAAATTTTCCTGTTCTTCAAACTTTTTGTTTATTTGTCTGTTTTTTTAAATTGAGCATTTTGTTGTTATGGTAAAGCATGCATAGCATAAAATTTGCCATCTTAGCCATTTTTAAGTGAATAGCTCGGTAACGTTAAGTATATGCATATTGTTGTAAATCAGTTCTCCAGAACTTTTTCTTTGTGCAAAACTGGAACTCTATATAAACAACTCCTTTTGATCCTTGTCCCCAACCCCTGGAAGCCACCATTCTGCTTTCTGTTTCTACAAATTTGACTACTTCAGATACCTCATATAAGTGAAATCATATTATTTATCTTTTTGTGACTGGTTTATTTCACTTAGAATAATGTCTTCAAGGTTTACACATGTTGTAGTACAAGATAGTATTTTCTTTCCTTCCAAAGGAACTAAGAATAATATCCCATTTTGTGTATATGCTACATTCTGTTTAGTCATCAGTCCATCGATGGAAATATGGGTTGCTTTCACCTCTTGACTCTTGTGAATAGAGCTGCTATGAAGACAGGTGTGTAAATAGCCCTTCAGCACTGTGGATCAATTCTTTTGGATAAATACCCAGAGGCAGAATTGCTGGATCATATGGTAATTCTAGTTTTAATTTTTACTACTGTTTTTCATAGCAGTTGCACCCATTTATAAGCCAATCAAGGCTTCACAAGTATTCCAATTTTCCCACACCCTCACCAACATTTGTAATTTTTTTTAAAACACCAGTCAGGTTATAATGAACATAAAGGTGCTATCTCATTGCTTGACTTGCATTTCTCTAATGACTAGTGATCTGCATATCTTTGCATATACTTATTGGCCATTTGTATATGTTTGAAGAAATGTCTGTTCAAGTTATGTAATTGTTTTTGTTGATTTGTGGGAGTCTTTTACATATTCTGAACATTAACTCCTTGTCAGATATATGGTTTGCAATTTTCTTCCATTCCATAAGTGGTCTTTTCACTCTGTTGATTGTGTCCTTTGATGCACAGTATTTTTAGTTTGATGAGATCCAATTTATTTTGGCTTTTGTTGCCTGAGCTTTTGTTGTCCTATCCAAGAAGTCATTGCCAAGTCCTATGTTATGAAGCTTTTCCTGTTTTAGGAGTTTTATAGTTTGGGCTTTTTCATCTAGATCTTTAATCTGTTTTGAGTTAAATTTGTGTATGGTGTAAAGTAAGAGTCCAATTTTTCTTTCTCATGTCAACATCCAGTTTCCCAAACCCATTCATTGAAGAGATTGTTCTTTCCCCATTGATTGGTCTGTTGACCTCATTAAATAACATCTGTCCAAACATGTGAGGGTTTATTTCTGGGCTCTCTAATCTGTTCCTTTCATTATGTCTGTCTATATGCCAATACCACTGTTTCAATTATGTTGTCATTGTATTATGTTTTCAAGTCAGAAAGTGTTTGTCAGCTTTTCTTCACTACAACAAATACATGAGAAAAAACATGTAAAAGCAGGAAAGAATTGGTTAGCCTCACTGTTTCAATGCTTTCAGTCCATTGTCAGCTAGTTCCATTAATTTGGGGCTAAGGCAAAGCAGAACATCAAGGTAGAAGGGCGTGGCACAGGAGAACAGAGGAAGGGACCAGGGATAAGATACAGTCCCAAGTGCAGCCCCCATGCACCCACTCCCTCCATCCAGGATCCACAGCCCAGTGTTCACCACCTCCCAATGATCATTCAGCTATGCATCCCCAATGGATTAATCCACTGATGAGGTCAGAGCCCTAATGATCCAATCACTTTCCAAGAATCTTACCTCTGAACATTGCAGAAGTGGGGGTGAAGCCTTCAACACATGAGCCTCTTAGGAGAACCATTCCAGAACACAGAAGTGTGAGTCCTCCAACTTTGTTTTATGTTTTGGATTTTATTTTGTTGTTTTGTTTTGTTTCCAAAACTGTTTTGACTGTTCAGGGTCCACCAAAATTCCATATAAATTTTAGGAGTGATTTTTTAAAATTCTACCCAAAACCATCTTTGGCATTTTAATAGGAATTGTGTTGAATACGTAGACTGCTTTGGGTAGTATAACCATATAAATTCATGAACACAGGATGCCTTTCCAATTATTGGTGTCCTTAATTTATTTTAGCAATATTTTATAGATTTCAGTGTTCAATTCTTCCATCTTCTTGATCAGATCTATTCCTAAGTGCTCTTTTTGATACTACTGTAAGTCATGACTTTTTAAAAATAAAAGTTTAAGTGCTTGACTTTTAACGAAATTAGCAATGAGACAGCCAGTTGTGGACTAGACTGCTGATAGCCCACAGGAGTGAGTTCCATTTATTCTGAATAGCCTATTTGTTCACCTAACTCCAAATGCATCCCTGTCTCAGTCTGCACAATCTTCCATTCCACAGTCAATGAGAAATCACAGTTGATCCATAAAGATGCATTCCATGCTTCCATTCCATTCCATAAAGATGCA